>PVKU01001276.1:0-321890 GCA_004027475.1 Anoura caudifer
CAAGAATGAAATTAGGGAGGAAATCAAAAAGTTTCTGGAAACAAATGAAAATGAACACACAACAACCCAAAACTTATGGGGCACAGCAAAGGCAGTCCTTAGAGGAAAGTTCATAGCAATACAGGCCTACCTAAAAAAGATAGAAACATCTCAAACAAACAACTTAACTCTACGCCTACAAGAACTCGAGGATCAACAGGAAAGACAGTCCAGAGCAAGTAGAAAGAAGGAAATAACTAAAATCAGAGCAGAATTAAATGACATAGAAACTAAAAGCACAATTCTAAGGATCAATGTTGTGGAATTGGAGAATTGGAGAGGGGAAGGAATTCCAAGGGAAAAGGGGAAGGGTTTAGAGCAACAAGTATAAAAGACACATGGACAAAACTAGGGGGGTGTGGAAATGGGAGGGCGGTGGGGATGGCTGGGGTGGTGGGCTGGAATGTGAGTAGAAGACAGAAAACTGTACAAGAACAACGATTAAAATAAAATAAAAAAAAACACTGGTAATTAGGATGCTCACAGAGATGGTTGAGTATGGTCATAAAACAGGAAAGAGTGAGGGCTGTGAAAAGTGAACTAAAGAAAAATGCACAGGGAATCAACAGTGACAAGAAGGAAACTAGGACTCAAATCAACATTTTGGAGCAGAAGGAAGAAATAAACATTCAACCAGAACAGAATGAAGAAACGAGAATACAAAAATATGAGGAGAGGCTTAGGAACCTATGGGACAACTTTAAATGTTCCAACATCCAAATCATAGGGGTGCCAGAAGAAGAAGAAAAAGAGCAAGAAATTGAAAACTTATTTGAAAACATAATGAAGGACAACTTCCACAATCTGGCAAAGGACAATAGGCTTCCAGGAAGTTCAAGAAGTTCAGAGAGTGCCAAAGAAGTTGGACCAAGGAGGAACACACCAAGGCACATCATAATTACATTACCCAAGATTAAAGATAAGGAGAGAATCTTAAAATCAGCAAGAGAAAAGGAGACAGTTACCTACAAAGGAGTGCCCATAAGACTATCAGATGATTTCTCAAAAGAAACCTTGCAGGCAAGAAAGGACTGGAAAGAAGTATTCAAAGTCATGAAAGGCAAAGACCTACCATATTTTTTGGAATATAAAATGCACTTCCCCCCAAATTTGGGAGGACAGGTGGTGCATCTTATAGTCTGAATGTAGCTTACCTGGCTCTCTGTAGGGCAAGAGGTGGTGGTGGATTGGGGTCACAGGAGACAGGAGCAGGCTCACTGCTGCATTTTCCTCAAATTTGGTGGTGGGGGAGTGAGTCTTATAGTCAAAACATATGGTACATCCAAGATTACTCTATCCAGTAAAACTATCATTTAGAGTGGAAGGACAAATTAAATGCTTCCCAGATAAGGTCAAGTGAAAGTAGTTCATCATGACCAAGCCCTTGTAATATGAAATGTTAAAGGGACTTATCTAAGAAAAAGAAGAAGATCAACAACTACAAACAGTAAAATGACAACAAACTCACATCTATCAACAAGTGAACCTAAAAAAAAAAACAAAAAAAACTAAGCAAACAAATAGAACAGGGACAGAATCACAGAAATGGAGATCACATGGAGGGTTATAAGCAGTGAGTGAAGGGAGAAAATTGGGGAAAAGGTACAGAGAATAAAAAGCATAAATAGTAGGTATAAAATAGACAGGGGAGGTTAAGAATAGTACAGAATATGTAGAAGCCAAAGAACTTATATGTATGACCCATGGACACAAACTACAGGGAGGAATGTGAGTGGGAGGGAGTGCAGAGCAGAGGGAAATATAGGAGGGGAAATGAAACAACTGTAATAGCATAATTACTAAAATATATTTAAAATTTTAAATGAATAAAAATCAATAAATGTGGTTCATGATGGAAAAAAATTAAAATAAAATCTAAATAGATTCCAAAGAAAAATATTCTAAATAAACCTCATTTTCTGTTTTCAGCAGGATAAAATCTAGATCTAAACACAAAATACTGCACTAGATATTTAGATATTAGATAATACACTATGTAGTCATTACTAAAAACAGATTCAAAAATTTAATGAAGAGAGTTAAATATCTACAAGTTTCAAGACCTTAAATGTATTTTTACTTATGATATTTGCCAAAATAGAATTTAAGTCATTAGATATGGTTAATACATTGGCATATTCCTCCTTTTTAGCCTTTCCTGACTAATGCACAGGGTAAAATATTTGATCATGTTCTTGTTCTAAAACACAGCCATTTTTCAAAAGCACATTTTGATGGTTGTTACAGCTTAGCACCAAGAGGCATTTAACACAATGTTCAGTGCTAATATTTATTAATGTGCTTCTCTAGTGAATTTCATGGCATGTGCACATCCAACAGCATGAGAACTTAATTTTAACATCATGATTTATGCATGGAGTAAGATAGAGCCCAAAACTGAAAGTCCCATGCTGCTCTTAGCTCAGCTCCTCTTAAACCACGTAATATTGGACAAATCATTTAATCTTCCCAACACCCCTCTTTTCCTCTATAAAATACAGGAACACACTGTACATGGACATTGTACATGGATAACAGCTATAAAAGTGAAGACATTTTAAGAGTACTTTGTAAATTGGTTATTGCAGCATTAGCATTCATCATACTAGAAAGAGAGCAGACATACAGTTGTGCAAGTATTTTTCCTATTACTCCTTAGCCTTCAATGTCTAACTAACTATAGATACTCCAGGAATGCAAATACTGGTAGTTAAACAGAATGTTTACAAACACATCCGTGTGAGTTTAAGGAAATTGCTTTATGGAGGCAATTATTATTAGAAGAGAACTAGATTTAGAGATAAAGTAATTTTTTCAGCTGGAAATTTTATGAAATAGATCAGAACTTGCAATCACCTAATGAACAAACCCACCAATAACAAAGAAAGAATATTAAATTCATAAAAATGTAGTTCTTTCATTTTTAAGAACTGAGTATAAGTAAGAACAAGTAAGTCTGTTAAGAGGCCAATTCTAAACCCTTTGCCTACTATAGGGAACTGGTCCATGTGGCAGTAGCAAATGAAGCGGAGCCCTGGTTTGGAAAACTGACAGGTGTCAGGTGGCACACAGGAGCTAGGCCCATAGATTGGCTTTCCCATGGAGAACCAGGCCTGCATTATACCTAGGCTGCTTTGAAGCTTGCTTTTGCTAAAACTCCCTCACCCTGAATTAAGGTAGCAAATGTTTAATGCATATCTTTGAAGTAATTTCCTAAAGCCTGTGCTAAACCTCCCAAGGATGGAGTGTAACCAGTTCAACCACTTTTCCCCTTGCATTTGCAGTATCATTTCCTTTGTTACTTGTAAGAAGTAATCAGCAACATCCTTTCCTTTGTTATCTGTAAAAAGTAATCACCTAAAGTGAACCTGTGCATAATAAATGAGGACCATCCTTGATGTAATGTTCCTAGAAGAGCAATAAAACCCTGTCCAGGCAAGGGTCGGGGTGCTCTCTCACTCAGAGAGTGGACATGCTGTCCCTTTTCTCCACAGGACTTCTGCAGGTTGTGTGAATTTGTTCATCGCATCCACAACACCATGGACACCACTGGTTGGAGTCCTCATCAGCCTACCATTGCTCTGAGCACTGAAAGGATCCCAAAGAAACCAGTTAGATCCCTGTCCTTAAGATGCTGATAATCTTAAAAGAAGAGACACAAAATCCATCCATGAGTCAAAAGAAAACTGCACATTACAAAAACTTAGGCAAAGACTATTTCATACTTTCAGAATATATACTTCAGTTCTGGATTGATGGAGATGATATCTTAAGGAGAAAATGTGACCACACATTTTTTTCAATTAACAGATAATTGGCAAAGAGGTGAGATGAAAGTCATAGTTGAAATTTACTGGTAAGTGCAGAATTATGGTGTAATAAAGAATACTCAAATTTTTACATTATTATTTAAATACCTCATAACATTGCTGACTTTCCCAGGTAGACTACAGTTTTCTTGAGGTAGAATGTTTGTCCTTTGTTTTTACATCCCCACTACTAATAATTGTTGGCTAATTGTCTATTCTAACCACTTAATTGTGTAGGCAGTAGGAATTTATATCATTGATTCAGAGATGATTAGAAGCCAGAAATGGTTTGACTTTATCTTAAGCAATAACACTTTTTGGTATTCAGTAAAAACTGATATGGTTATAGAGTTTATTGTAGACTTTCAAACACTCCCCACTCTATACCAACAAGTCTTCGAGAATGTGAAGCGCGGTTACACTGTGAACATAGAACACAGTAAAATGCTTGTCAGTAACATAATAGACATGTAATATTTGGTGAATTCATTAACTACTCTTCCCTGGGTCCCCCCAACACTTTTTCACTGTCATTATAACACTTATACCATATTATACTTAGTCATAGACTGAGTCATTTCCTGTAATTAGATTGCTAGATCCCTTGGTTGGGTTTATATTATATTCATAACTGTGTTTATTTTAAATATTTTATTTATTTTAGAGAGAGGAGAAGGGAGGGAGAAAAAGAGGGAGAGAAACATCACTATACAGTTGCCTCTCATGAGCCCCCTACTGGGGACCTGGCCTGCAACCCAGGCATGTGCCTTGACTGGGAATCAAACCAGTGACCTTTCAGTTAGTAGGCTAGCCCTCAATCCAATGAGGCACTCAATTGGTTAGTAGGCTGGCACTCAATCCACACCAGCCAGGGCCAAAACCGTGTTTTACAGCACTAGGACAGTGTCTGGTACAAATGCAGTAAACAAATACTTGTTCAATAATGTATACAATTTCAAAAGTAGAAAGCATTGTTAAAAAGCCATCTACCCAGTTAAGAATTCTGACTAGCGGTTTGTCAGTTCCAGTTTAAATACCTCTAGCAGTTATAACATCCTGGGACCACCCTGGTTGTTACACAGAGGAGCAGCCCTCATGTTCAAAGAATTCTTTTCCAAGCCAAAAGCATTTTTGTTGTATCTCCTACATCTGGTTCTAATGCTTTATTCACAAAAAGGCAAATAGCTTATTCTTCTACTTCTAGTGGATGTTCTTTTGAAATATAGGTTAGCAATCATGTCTCATTTGGGATGTTTCTTCCCCAAGATAAGTGTCCTATTTTCCTTGAGTAGTCCTTGTAGTATGTAGTCTCTAGATCAATGACCAGCTTAGTCATTCTCTCCAAACACTCCTCCAATCTAAGGCCTTCTTGGAATTCTGCATCAGATAGAAACACAGTCTTCTTAAAGGTACCGATTACATACCAAGATCCAAGTACAAGTAAGTCTTCCATTAACATAGCCCAGGACCCTACTTAGGAAATTAAGGAGATAGATTTAAACTGCATTTTAGGAGACTATTTAGAAATCAGCTTTCAATAAATGTTTTTCATCATCTATCAGGGTGTTATCTGGGTCAATGAAACTACTCTGAAATAAGCTAGCTTCCACTTTGTTTAAAACCTAATTTTCTACATTTCCAAATATAGATTTCAAATTATCTGAAAAAAAAAACACCCAAGAAAAATGCTAATGCCACACAGTCACATCTGTACCAAAATTTGGTATGGATAGTGGTAAAGGTGTATGCAAGACCACTTTACTAAAAGATGTAGGTCGTGATTCAGTGCAAGCATCGTCAGTGACTAGATACAGAGACAGGTATATTTGGCTGGAAAAGAGGGCAGTGCACAGAGAAGAGGGAGCTTGTCAATGCAAGAGGAATACTAGTTATCACCACTGGTGATAGAAAAGGGATCAGAATTGTCAGTAATTTTTATAACTTCCAAATTAAATCTAGTTTCAATGCTGTCCCCTGGGACCAGAGCACATACCTTTGACACTGTTGTGATTTATATATTATTTAAGAAGGACTAGAATTTTGTTAGAATTTTGTCTAAATTTGTATAATGAATTTATCTTTTAAATCAACTGTCATAATCTACATGTATCCTGTTTCAATTTCCATAAACATCTGTCCTACATTTTCTCCTACAGTTCACCAACAAAACATAGAAAACGTACTACTTTAGAATATATTATACTAATTTTTATTTTTCATTCTGTTGTCAATGACTGAATAACATAACGGTGATAAGAACTCGCATTGAGCTACAGCTGTTAAGAGAGTGAGAGGTGAGTTTCTACAGTCTCTGAAAGGGCACTTTGATTTTAACACATGGCTTTTCTCTTCGTATACAAACAAATGGAAACTAATAAAATTTTATCAAAATTATTTTATCTCATAACTTTCCTCATCATTAATAACAGAAAAAAATGGAATACAGAAAACATGTCTCCCAAAATGTTCTCATGCATTAGTGTGCATTCAAACATTCCTCAGGTTGAAAGAGGCTGTATTCCATATCATACTGACAGACTCTAGACAGCTTGCAAGGAAACTCCAGATTAAAGGTTTTTAATATCATGGAAATATGATTTCAGAATCACTTCCATGATGGTAAATCTGTAGGGAAACTCTTTTTCCTAAATAAGAAATATTTTAATTATACTGTGTTGAGGGTTATTGAGGTGTTAACTCTTTTGTGCAATATTATGTGATACTCATTGGTTGTTATGGTAAATTAAGAATCCATTTATTATTTTTACAATTTGTTGTAGAATACAGAGAGGGTATCATTCTGGGTCCTTTCAAACTGAAACTGAGACAATAATAATAATAATTTTTAGATTCACTGAGTACTGTTACAGGCAGCATTTCTAGATAGTAACTTGTGTCATGTATATCTATCTAATAGACTCTAAATTATTAAATAAGCTGCTTTAACTATCCTCATACTTCTTAATCTAACCATCAAACATTAGACATGATACAATTACTGAAACATAAACTATACTTTGATCCCATTGAGTAAATACTTTGATAATCAATTATTACGGCAATCTTCAAAGATGTCTTAAAGAGAAAATGTTTTAGCTCAATTTTGGCATCTATTTCATGTCCTAGCGACTTTTTTTGTGTGCTGTGCTCTATGTCTTCGGTTGCTAATATTGATCATTTATAGATTCCATTGCTCCCCACAATCCCAAAGTTCATTTAAAAAAGTCAAAATTTATTTAAAGCATTTTCATCTAAGTTAGTGTTTTCAAACTTCAACTTAGCCCTTAACGCTGAGCAGTAAACATTTTACTCTCTTGTTAACCCTCTATATTCACAGGAATGTTTGAAATCTTCTGCTGCTTCCAAGTCTAAATTCAGTCCCAAATTTCCAGCAGAAGATCTGGCTCTTACCTCCTGAAGGACAGAGAAGCCCTTCTAAGTGTAACAGCCCTTCCTCCACAATAGCACACTTCTCAATAACTCAATCTGCCCATCCTCTGGACTAAGAAAGCCTTCCTCAGCCCATGGACATGCTCTTCAACCCTGAAGCATCTTCCTTCAACCCTTCCTTTCCCCTAAGTCCCCAATACTTCAATATACATCTGTTCAATGGTGCATTTCTAGATATAGTAAGAATAGATCAGATGAGAGCATGCTCAACTAGCTAATACCTTCAAGCCCTGTCACACCATATTTCATTTTCCTTTATTTTATGATCTCCAGAGGAAATAGTTCTCTACTAATTCAAATTTCATGACTCTCTGTCAGTTCAAAATAAAAGATTTATTTCATTCACTAAACCTGTGTTCATGTTAACTGGTTTAATATTGACTTTCATTTTGCACTTTTAAATAAGCTCTAAATAGAAGATATTAGTCTTGCTGTGTATATAATAAGAATAGAGGTAAATTACTGATTAAAAACTAATTTCAAAAAGTTTATATATTTTTTCTTACAGGCCAGCATTTGTTTAGTTACAGAATTTACAAATTATGGTTAGCAACTTGAGGCAACTATCACAGATAGAAATGTTTATCTACCTACATGTGAAGGAAGATCTACTTAGTCATTCTTCAATGTACTGCTTAAATGTCTAGTTTTCTTTGAACCTCTCCTTCAGCCAAAAATAATCACACAGTTTTGGGGTATTTGCTATTTATTGTATCTTTATACTGTGTCTTCCTCTACTACCGTGCAATCTCTTTGAGGGTAGAAATAATATCCTATATTTGTCTCTCCTGCCTAGCCACCTTGATAGCTATCACAATGTCTGACATGCAGTTGGTATTAATTTTTGGTCAATACAATCATAAATTGTGTCACCATAAATACCAGTCTATATCACACAAATCTATCCAATGTCAATCATACAGCTGCTTCTAACTCAAAAGTTTTACTGATCCTTGTCTATTTTTAAAATTATATTATTTATACTCTGCCTTCCCAAAAGGACTTACCCCAACCTAGTATAATATAGAAATATCAAGTATTTTAAAAAGTAAGAGTCTAGATATAGAAAACAGATTGATGGGTGTCAGAGGGGGAAGGGGTTGGGGGTGAATAAAAAAGGTGAAGGTATTAGAAGTACTGATCAGTAGTTAAAGAATAGTCAAAAGATGTAAAGTAAAGCATAGAGAATGTAGTGAATTATATTGTAATAACTATGTATGGGGCCAGGTGGGTACCTGAAATACCAGGGTATCACTTTGTGAAGTACATGATTATCTAACCACTATTCTATACACCTGAAATGAATACAAAACAATGAGGAATACAAACTGTAATTAATAAAATTAAAAGAAAGATTAGAATCATCAATAAAGGGGATGTGAGAATATAGGATTCTGCCTATTGTGTTCTCAGAGTAACAAGTGGTGCTTTCTCCTCCTGGGTGCCATTCACCCAAGCATATATACCACCTGGCCACTGAGCTTTGTAAACCACCCGCCTTTGTTTTACATCATGTATAACATGCACCACATTTTTTTACTCATATACACTTCCAGATTTCTGTATTTGAAACATGTTCACAAGGGAAACATTGCATATGACACTCTCCATCGCTCACTGAGTAAGTTAGTTTTTCTTATTGAATGTTTATGTTGGCCAATAAGTTGTTTTCAGGTTTACTAACTGTAAAGTGACAAAATGGAAACATACTCTTTTGTTGTTGCTTCCTTGTGGCAGTTTTTCCTATTTCAAAGATTTGTTTTCACTAAAAAGGAATGATGTTAACTTTATTCTACTATATTTATCCTCAGGTATGTTGGACAGTTTTACTTGTTTACCAACACAAATATGTTTTCTAGTTGTTTGATGGGAGTTTAAAAATTGAGATTCTAATCCATATGGCAGGAGGCACAACTTAGAAAATGGAAAGATAAAACGTATAGAATTCTAAGCCACTCAGTCTATATATCTTCCTTTCTACCCTGACATTGATGGTGGTTAAATTTGGTCAAAGGTATTTATTGAATGATTATGTGATTAAGGAAGGTGAAGAGTAGCATTGCCTAATTTATATCAATTATCTATTTTCTTGGGATTGTAGTATGTATGTATCTATCTACCTATCTATGCATCTATCCATCTATGCATCTTATTAATCTATCCATCATATTCCATCATCCTAACCATATCCATACTGACTGATTCTTCTCCATGCACCAGGGCCTCTGCTGTTTTTTGCTAATATTATTCAATTTCATCCTTAAATTAATCCAGTGAGTTAATTATTATAACTCCCATCTTACAGATAAGAAAACTAAGACTTAGATAAGAAACCTCCCATGACCACATGGTAAATATGTGCTAGTACTGGGTTTTTTGTCTCAGGTTTTACTTTGTTCTCAATAGCTTTGCTCTACTGCCTTCTAAACATAGTATCCCTCTATCCTATGCAAGCTGAATATAAAATATAAAACCTCCTCCTCTATCATTAACTGCATTTTGAAAAACAGTCTCAAATATATCTTGGGTTGATTGAAAAATTATATTTTCAAAACTTTGATGCTGAATTTGACCTCTCTTTCACTGACTTCTTTCTCATATTCCTTTTTTATTTTTTTAAACTTTTATTTATTGTTGCTCAAGTACAGTTGACTCCATTTTTCCCCCACAACTCCCCCCACCCCAGCCATCCTCACCTCCCACCCTCATATCCTTTTTTAAAAATTAAATTCACTGAGGTGGCATTGATTAATAAGATTATACAGGTTTCAAGTGTACATTTCTAAGATATATGTTCTATATATTTCATTGTGGAGGAATCAACACAGTTAGAATGTTCATATTACCCAAAGCAATATACACATTTAATGCAATCCCTATCAAAAGAACAAAGCCAGAGGTATCACATTCCCTGACTTCAAATTATACTACAAAGACACAGTAATAAAAACATCATAGTATTAGAAGAAAAACAGACACACAGACCAATGGAAAAAAACTAAGGGCCCAGAAATATATGTATATGGGCAAATTATTTTTTACAAAGTAGCCAAAATATACAATGGAAAAAACAAAGCCTCATTAATAAATGGTGCTAGGAAAACTGGAAAGCCACATGCAAAAGAATGAAACTAGACTACTGTTTAAAACCTGAAACAATAAGTTACATGGAAGAAAACACAAGTACTGAACTTATGGACCTTTGTCTTAGAGAAGATTTTAT
This sequence comes from Anoura caudifer, assembly GCA_004027475.1. Classification (NCBI taxonomy): domain Eukaryota; kingdom Metazoa; phylum Chordata; class Mammalia; order Chiroptera; family Phyllostomidae; genus Anoura; species Anoura caudifer. The sequence goes on from PVKU01001276.1 coordinate 10,522, forward strand.
AAATTTGACCCCAAGGGCAAGGGAAGTAAAAGCAAAAATAAACAAATGGGACTATATCAAATTTAAAAGCTCTGCACAGCAAAAGATACCACCAACAAACAAAAATGCAACCAATTAAATGGGAGAAGGTATTTGCAAAGAACAACTCTCACAAACGGTTAATATCCAAAATATATAAAGAACTCATACAACTCAATGCAAAACAACCCAATTAAAAAATGGACAGACGACCTGAACAGAAACATGTCCCAAGAAGACATACAAATGGGTCTACAGGTATATGAAAAGATTCTTAACTTCATTAGCTATCATAGAAATACAAATCAGACTTCCAGCCAAAATGGAGGCATAGGTAGACACACTGTGCCTCCTCGCACAACCAAAAGAAGGACAACAACAAATTTAAAAACAAAAAATAACGATAAATGACAGAAAATCAAACTGTATGGATGTTTGACAACCAAGGAGTTAAAGAAAAAACATTCATCCACACCAGTAGGAGGGGCAGAGATGGGCAACCAGGTAGAGAGGACACATGGCAAGGCGGCAGCTGGCTGATCAGGCAAGATGGTGTTTTTTGGACTGTGTGGTCCCACATTCATGTGCAGATAAACTGGGAGGAACAACTAGAGAGTGAGACAGAACAAGCAACCTAGGGTTCCAGTGCAGGTAAAAAAAAAACCCTCAAAACCTCCAATTGAAAACACCTGTGGGGGTTGGGGCAGCAGCTGGAGAAACTCACAGCCTCACAGGAGAGTTCAATGGAGAGATCCACAGGGTCCTAGAATGTACACAAACCCACCCACCTGGGAATCAGCACCAGAGGGGCCCAAAATGATCGTGGGTAGTAGGGGAAGTGAATCAAAACTGGCAGAGAGCAGAGCAAGCACCATTGTTCCCTCTCAGACCCCTTCCCCACATACAGGCTCACAACACAGCCACATAGATTGGACCGCCCTGGTGAACACCTAAGGCTCCGCCCCTTACTGTGTAACAGGTACATCAAAGACAGAAAAAAAATGGCCCAAATGAAAGGACAGATCAAAGCTCCAGAAAAAAAATACTACTAAGTGATGAAGAGATAGCCAATCTATCAGATGCACAGTTCAAAACAATGGTAATCAGGATGTTCACAGAATTGGTTGAATATGATCATAAATTAGATGAAAAAATTAAGGCTATGTAAGTAAAATAAAGGAAAATGTAGAGGGCACCAACAGTGATGGGAAAAAAACTGGGATGCAAATCAACTGTGAGGACCCAAAGGAAGAAAGAAACATTCAACCAGAACATAATGAAGAAACAAGAATTCCAAAAAATGAGGGAGGCTTAGGAACCTCCAGGACATCTTCAAACATTCCAACATCCAAATCATATGGGTGCCAGAAGGAGAAGAAAAAGAGCAAGAAATTGAAAACTTATTTGAAAACATAATGAAGGACAACTTCCACAATCTGGCAAAGGAAATAGACTTCCAGGAAATCCAGGAAGCTCTGAGAGTCCCAAAAAAGGTGGACCCAAGGAGGAACACACCAAGGCACATCATAATGACATTATCCAAGATTAAAGATAAGGAGAGAATCTTAAAATCAGCAAGAGAAAAGGAGACAGCTACCTACAAAGGAGTGCCCATAAGACTATCAGCTGATTTCTCAAGAGAAATCTTGCAGGCAAGAAGGGCATGGAAAGCAGTATTCCAAATCATGAAAGGCAAAGACCTACATCCAAGATTGCTCTACCCAGCAAAGCTATCATTTAGAATGGAAGGGCAGATAAAGTGCTTCTCAGATAAGGTTAAGTTAAAGGAGTTCATCATCACCAAGCCCTTATTACATGAAATGTTAAAGGGACTTATCTAAGAAAAGGAAGATCAAAAATATGAACAGTAAAATGACAGCAAACTCAGTTATTAAAACCACACCTAAAACAAAAACAAACTAAGCAAACAGCTAGAACAGGACCAGAGTCACAGAAATGGAGATCACATGGAGGGTTATCAGTGGGGGAGTGGGAGGGGGGAAAAGAGGAAAAAGGTACAGGGAATAAGTAGCATAAATGGTTGGCAGAAAATAGACAGGGGGAGGTTAAAAATAGTATGGGAAATGTAGAAGCCAAAGAACTTATATGTATGACCCATGGACATCAACTAAAGGCAGGGAAGTGGGTGGGAGGGAGTGTTCAGGACAGAGGGGAATAAAGGGGGGGGAATGGGAAAACTGTAATAGCATAATCAATAAAATATATTTTTAAAAAGAAATGCAAATCAAAACTGCAATGAGATAACACCTCACTCCTGTTAGAATGGCTATTACCAACAAGACAAGTAATAACAAGTTGTTGGAGAGGTTGTGAAGAAGAAGGAACGCTCATTCACAGCTGATAGGAATGGAAACTAAAACAGCCACTATGGAAAACAATATGGAGTTTACTGAAAAAATAACATAAGAACTAGTAACCCTTTTCTGGGTATCTATCTGAACAATTTGAAAACATTTATTCATGAAGATATATGCACCCCTATGTTCATTGCAGTGTTATTCATGGTGGCCAGGATATGGCAACAACCAAAATGTCCCTTGATAAATGACTGGCTAAAGAAGATGTGATACACATATACAGAATACAGCAAACATAAATTTACAGTTGTTCACATGGCAAATAATGCAATAATTAATAAATAATAATAGGATAATAAACTCTGTGCTTCATATACTCACAAATCTACTTTGACCCACCGTGAACAATGTAATACTACTAAGACATTAAAATGATGAAATACTGCCATTTGGAACAACATGGATGGACCTTAGGAATATCACACTAAACAAAATAATTCACATATCCGTTTATGTCCTACCCTTCTATTTTGAGAGAGAGAGAGGGGGAAAACCCTGCTTCTGTTGGTTCCACCTTGAATGGTTGTCCATCCCAGGTAAGAAGTGGCAGAGTCCAACTTGTCCTGAAGTCTAGAAAATCCAGGAGCAAATGTTGCTTACAAGTTCTCACTCCCAATAAGCTTTAGTAGATTTTATGGATGTTCTTTGTTTGCTCAAGACAAAAATCTAACAATGATATCAAGTCCTGTTTCACTAATTTCATTCGGATCACATAACCAACAATGGTATTAGTATCTAACGTTTATTTAGCACTGACAGTATGCTGGGCTCCATGCAGGAAATTTCACATGACTTTTACAACTTCACTGCTAAGACAAGCTAATGGCTTAGAAATTCCTATTATCCCCTTTTCACAGGTAAAGTAAGGCCAAGGACAGTAATGATGTAAAGAGCATGTTAATTTATATTTTGTAATTCCTGCCTACTGTTCTTTCCTTCCTTCATCTCTTGGTAATGGAAAGTAAAACAGATTTAAAACTGTGATTAATTAGAATTAACTGATGGGTCACTGTTTTTTTTTTTCTTAAAACATGCTGCTGTCTTGGCTTGGGAGATACCACCTGCACAGTGCTCCTGATTTCTCTTCAGTCATCCTTCTCAGACTCATTTTCTTGATTTTCTTTCTTTATCCAAATTCAGGGTTTCTCGGGACATAGTTACAGTGTAACAAAAGAGGCTCTGCACTTTCCACACTTGCACGTGTAGTTCATAATGCTATGATAGAAGACTTAGGGCTGAATAAAGAGTAGAAGATTTAATTCACAATTTGCAAGTAAAAATTTGGTTCTGATGGGACAAATCAGAGGTAAGTTTGGGATGAATTGATTAAATATGCTGTGAATGGTTTTATTGCATGAGGAAAACACTGAAAATAACCTTCAGTTATCCTGTATTTATTTATTTATTTATTTATTTATTTATTTATTTACTTACTTACTTACTTATTTATCTATTCCAAGGACTATACTAATAACTGATAAATCAAGATTATGGAGACATAACCTTTGTCTTTAAAAAACTCAGTCTAACAGAGAATAGAGGCAAGTAAACACATTAATACAAATCAAAATAGAAATAGTCCTATTATAGAGCTCTTTAAAAGTTATAATGAGGACAGAAAAGAAAGTGTGGTTAATTTACAAGGACTCCACATTCATAGCCAGCCCAACGTCACTGTTAAGGAGTAGGTCTCAGAAGGCTTCTCTCAGAAGGCTTCATGGAAGCGGTGACTCAAAGGGATCTCATAGGAAGTAGCAGGTCTAAGTGGTGAAGGGCATTCAAGAAGAAGAAAGTGCACATGCACTTAGTTAATATTTCTACAAAAATATTTCTCAGAAGGCTTCATGGAAGCGGTGACTCAAAGGGATCTCATAGGAAGTAGCAGGTCTAAGTGGTGAAGGGCATTCAAGAAGAAGAAAGTGCGCATGCACTTAGTTAATATTTCTACAAAAAGTTAATTATTTCAAAAAGAAGTTATATTAGTTATTCCTGAACACCTCTAACTTCTAAGTTATGAGTGAGCAGATGGGAGTAATTAGAGCATTTATTTACAATCTGTCATAATACTCACAGAGAACATTGAAAAGATGCAATAATCTAATCTGAAGCTTATTAAATAAATGTATAGTTAGAAATGGATAAAGACAGATTTTATGTCTTACTAATATTCAAACCAAGTGTGAGAAATAAAAATAATTCCTAATCATTTGGTGAAGAAATAGACTTAAAGAGTTAAGTGACTTCCTCAAGGTCTCTCAGTGATGAGTCTGGAATCTCACCTTAATCATCTAGGTTCGGAATATATTTTTTCCACTAAATTGTTTCCCTTCTGCTTTCCTTCTGTAACATGATATTTTGATGTCTGCCAGTCTGGTGAACCAAGTTGCCACTACAAGTATTTGTCTCTCTCTCCCTCTCTCAGATACAGGTTTAATATATTGGGGAATATAAAAATTTAAAGCCAGAGCAGAAGGCAGAGAGAGTTGGAGGATGGGTTGCTATTTCCATAGACAGAAGTAAAGAACTATTTATAACATAGATATCCTAATTATGATGCTTTGCAGTTATATTGATTCCTAAAATTCATTAACTAACAATTCAGCCAAAGGTAGCATATGTTATATCCTTCTCCCTGCTATGCTCAGTCCAAGGGCTATTTCATAACTCATACAAACCTTCTAGAGAAAGAGCATGGAGTAACCTCTCATCAGTCCTGTGGGGTTCAGCAGACAGACTCTAAATTCAGTTGCTAATTCTACCTTTTCCTGGCTGTAAGATGCTGGGCAAAATACTTAACTGCTACCTAACTCTGTTTCTCCATCTGCAAGGTGGTTAAGTATGACCATAATTGCTAAATCACAAAGTAATCAATTGCAAGAACTAAATAAAAGAATGCATGCAAAAATATTCACACATAAATGCTTGATAAGCATTATTATGATTTATTGTTACTGATTGTGATTGAAAAATAATGCATTGAAACTAATGCACAAACCATATCTAGCTGAAATATGCTGTGATTTATATAGAGATTTCATTTATTTTTTTCTAATCCTTTCACCTACTCTCCTTGATAATTGATAGAGAAAGTCAGGCTACTAGTAATATGAGATTAAATAAATGATACCCATAATTTTATATCTAAGTATTGAGAAGGTATATATTATAACTAAATTGAACGAAGAAGCTAACTACAATTAACATTAACTTTATTTTTTTAATTTTTTTCCATTACAGTTTACATTCAATATTACTTTGTATTGGTTTCAGGTGTACAACATAGTGGTTAGACAATCATATACTTTACAAAGTGTTCCCCATGATAAATCTAGTACCCACCGGGCACCGTACATATTATTACAGTGTTATTGACTATATTTCCCATGCTGTGCTCTTCATCTTCATGACTATTTTGTAACTACCAATATGTACTTCTCAATTAAAATGCATTAATTTTAGCCACTAAATTATTTAAAACAGAAGGAAATTATCCCAATGTTGAGCCACAAGTTGATCATGAGCATACAAATAAAATAATATCTGCACATTCACATCAATATCAACTTCATCTGAAACTTAAGTTATAATTTTAATTTCCCTACCAAGATGTAGCAGGAACTTTAAAAATAATAATACTAGGTGAAATACTTAGTGGGAATTATATCCAATTAGGCTTTCTTTAAAAATAAAAACTACCATATCCACAATGTGTTATTTTTCAGAAGAGTGATTGTAAATAGCAATCTAAGACCTTTTTTATTTTGACATATAGAAAAGCATCAAATTATGATAATAAAAAATTGATTTTATATAAGAATTCCAAATTCCAAATCATGAGAGCAATTTTAAGCTACTTTTGATTCCCTAATACATTCAATCTATATTTTAACATGTATTTAATCACTAAAATGATCATGATACCATGTCCCATTAAATTTTTTAATCACACCTCTCTTTTACAATTGCTTCAAAGTTAAACAATATCCAGCACATATTAGATGAGAAAAAGTCAAAAATTACCCTCATAAATAAATATTAGGAATTGTTGGATAAAAAACTGTTTTTATATCGGATAGTAATAAATGTAATTGTTTTATTTAAAAAGTGTGTATCACGTGCTAAGTGAAGTGAGGGAGATTTTAACTAAATTATATGTTAGTGTGAAAGGGTCATTGACTCGCTAAAGCTTGAGTACTTCCAGAGACGTGCCAGACTGCAATGACAGATTTGGAGATCTGACTGAGTAAGGGATTCCATGCTCAGTACTCAGAAACCACTTTTCTGAAGGTGACATGCTGAACTAAGCAATGATTACACCTGGAATGAAGTCAAAACACTCTTTAATTGGTTTCTAGGCTACCACACGCTTCTAGCCTCCTTCCTCACTTCCCTCTTCTCCTTTGCTGATTCCTCTTCATCAACACACACCTCCACCTCACGAAGTCCTAGTGCCCTAGAGTTCAGTTCTTGACCACTTCTCTTTTCTAATGACAATTACTCCCTTCCAAGTGATCTTTTTTCCAGTCTGATGGATTGAAATACTCATTCATACTTAATGCCAGTCTAGCCATCTCCTGAAAACACCAAATTGTCAGTACCAACTGCCTGATCCTCATCTGTATCTGGATAACCAACAAGCATATCCAGTCTAACAAAAGCCTGGATCTTCCCTCTCATCCCTGCTGTTTTGCAGCCTTCCCCATTTTAGTGACAGGTCTGTTCTCCCAGTTGTTCAGGCTAAAAACTGCAGACTGAGCCTTTCTCATCTTTAGGCATATCCTTTGTCTATATGTTCAAAGCATGATTCACCACTTCTCTTGCTACAATCCTGGTCCAAGCTACTGAATACAGATCAACTGAATTTCTGCAGCAGTCTCCTGACCATCCATCCTACTTCTGCTCTTGCTCCCTTTATCAGCCAGAATGATTCTTTTCATACAAATCAGATCAAGTTATTTATTACTCTGCTAAAAGCCTTTCAGAGGCTCCCACCTCATTTCAAATAACAGCCAGTCTGTATAATTAACTAAGAGAGCCTATGTGCCCTGGCCTTCTACTATCTTTCCAGCCTCATTCCCTTCCACTCTTCCCCTCACTATCATCTCTGACCACAGTATTGTCCTTCCTGCTCCTGTAGTGGACCAGGCTGTCCCACCTCAAAGCCTTTACATCTTCTGTTCTCTCTACAGGAGACACCCACACATTCCTCACCATTCTCTCCTTAAGGTGTATCTTTCTCACCTTCTTTTGCTCTACCTCACACCATCCCACTCCCCATTTCATGTTTCTTTTTTTACCAAAGCATTTCTCACCACCGAATATATATCATTTCTTAAATTTAGCTTATTTGTTACCAGCTTCCCCCACTAGGATGAAAGTTTCCTGAGCATAGGGATTTTTGAATCTATTCTTTTTTACAGATATACCCTCAGTATCTACATAGAGTCTGCCAAAAGAAAAAACTCAAATTAAATTACCAAACAGAAGAGTGAACTTGGAAGATCATCTCTGATTCAAGCCCCTAATTTTGTAGATAAAATATCTGAGTTCCCCTTGGCTGAAGACACAGTTAGATGTGTTACTCTTCTATGACATTGTGCTTGCATCCTTGCATTTGCATCATGTTGACTTTTAATATGCTTCTAATTGATTTCCTATCAAGTTTTATATGTCTATCTTAAACTATTAAATAAACTATGCCTTCCATATTTGACTGCAAAACAGTACACAATTTTCCACTTATATGAGGTACATAAAGTAGTCAAATTCATAGAGACAGAAAGTAGAATGGTGGTGCCCAGGGGTTAGGAAAAGGAGGAGTGGGGAGTTGTTGTTTAATGAATACAGAGTTTCAGTTTTGCCAGATCAAAAGGTTCTGGAAATAGATCGTGGTGATGGTTGCACAACAATGAGACTAGATTTAATACTATAGAGTTGTACACACAAAAAAATGGTTAAGATAGTAAACTTTATGGTAGATGTATTTTAGCACAAATAAAATGTAAATTAAAAAATTAGTAAATAGTTTTCAACATTTTTCTGAAATGCCTAGATATTATATTACTATCTTCAAAGAGTTCACAATTATTGCCTCATGTTCTATATATATTTTAATATGTATACATATATGTATGTCAACACATTAAATTAATATTATTCATAAATTATATCTGAGTTTATAAATATTAAAGTTTGCTATCTCCCCAGTGGTGTGCATGAGTTGTAATACATAAGAATTTTGAATCCCACTTACTTTCTATAGATAGTTAAAGAGTACATAGAAAAAGCTCTCAAGAGTTAGATGAAGCTTTAAAAAACTGAGTTGGAGAAGTAAATGTTTTTGATTCTTTGAGAAGCATGAATTATGTTTCATGTGTATCTATAGCTAATATTTCCACATAGAAAATACTGTCTACATTCACACTGAAATAGCCCCAAAGAGTGAGATCTCTCTTGTCTGGTCAAATCAATGTATCATTTGATATTTATCTGATGCATGAATGTGGTTTATTGACAAATCCCATTACATCTAGGCCCAGTAAATTTTTGAAACAGAAATCACAAAATCATTTTGCAGTATTTATTAATTTGCAAATTATATTTTGGGATTTATTTATATTTTCTGTAATATTTAATAATACTAAATAATGAGATTTATTAATCATGTATAACATTAAAATTCCAGCATATTATTAAAGTTTTACAAATGAATACATTTAAAATCATGAATAATTCATAAATATAATCTGCACTTAACTAGCAATATAGTCAAACATAATTATTCACTGAAAATTCTCTAAGTGCTGAACCTCAAGCTCCCCCTAGAACTTGTTTCACAAGATCCCCACAAGATTTGTGTGCATTTTAAAGTTTAAGAAAGACTGTTCTAGAGATAATGTGAAGATATACAATAACTGGAGAATATTATGCTCAGTGAAATAGGCCAGTGAGTGAAAGACAAATACCATATGATTTCACATGTAATTGGAATCTAATGAGCAAAATAAACTAACAAACAAAATAGAACCACAGGCATGGAAACATGGAGTAGTCTGGAAGTGATCAGAGGGGAGGAGGGAGGAGGACAATCATGCAAAGAAGGGGAAGGGACTACATGAATGACCCATGAACATGGACAACAGTATGGGAATTGAATATTGGAGTGGGGGATGGGCTAGGCAGAGAAGGGCAAATGGGGAAAAATTGACAGAACTATAATAAAAGAACAATAAAACTTATAAAAATTATATTAAAGAAATATATTTACTGAGCATTAAAAGATATGCAATAAAATTTGATTTTTAATAATGACCTCTTTTTCAAATTTATGGTCGTAAGTGAACCAAATCAAAGAAACATTTGTTATTTTTCTGATATCTTGAACCCTTATTTCTTACCTGGTGAAACATACTTTCTAAGGAAAAGTGAATCTCTTCAGGACAATGAAATATTTTGAAAGAATATCTCTACCTTTAAGCTTTGGTCAGGGATAAAAATAGAAAAAAGTAATTTAAAATAGCCTAAAAATATAGGCCTCTTCAGAAAGAAAATTCTTCAACAGACTTAGGAAAAATTCTGCATAAATTATCCATCAATGCTAGCTGACCAGTTGACGAGTTAGACTGACAACTCTACCAGTAAACAATGTTTTTCCCAATTTTCATGGTAAGTGTGCAAAAAAAATTTTTAAAGAGCAACAATTTGTAGCAAGAATGTCACAAAATGCATGGCCCTGGGAAGCCACAGAGAACTCAGAACACTTTGAAGTAAGTTGAGCTAGGTTGGGGGAGGTGAAAAGAAGGACCCCTTTTCTGAACATAGTCTGGGCTCCCCCAACATCCACCCATAGTGTCCACAACAACCATGTCACATGTGTACCCCAATTGCTATTCACCCTCTGAGCAAGAAACTCTATGACTAAGAATTAGAAGTGTGTCTCAGTTCATAGGACATAAACTGAGCAAAAAGTACACAAGGTAATGAACATTTTCTTTCAGTAGGTTAATGTCAATGTATGTATAGTGAGTCAACATGGAGAAAGGATCTGGAACCCTTGCTGCACCACCGATTTGGAGCTGGCACAGGGAGATTTCTTTCACTGGTGTTCGACTGAGTCCATCAGAGAAACAAGAGAGAAGTCTGGGCTGGTGAGTGCTGAGCACTCAGAGGGCCCCCCCCCACTCTTCTGAGGGAAGCAAGGCAGAAAGAGGAGCACAGGTACACAAGGCTGGCGGCCTATATTCCACCTCCTGTGTTTGCTCCCATAATTGTGATTGTCCTGTCTGACCTCACTTCACAAGTCCTCTTCCCAAACAAGGACTAGAGGAAGGAATGCTGCAGGGGTCAGCAAGCTCTAATGTCCTGTTGTTTGCTCAGCCCACTGTGAGGAACATTTTTCTGGTCAAGTCTCATCTCACACTCAGTCACTCACCCGTGACCTTCCCACACATATTTATCTATAGTTAGGAACCCTAGAGACTAACATTGTGCTCTCTCCGAGCACATCAAAAAACATGGAGTGGGCTCCTTTTATCCAGGCCAATAAAACATGCACAGGCATGGATCCCCTGCAGAGGGGTGGGAATTGAACCTGGAATGTCTTTCTCAAGGGCCAGGAAAAGCTCCAGAGAGACTCTGCAACAGAATCAATCAAGGGAATAATAGCCTATGCAGCCTGGATGAAACACCGCATAGCCATCACCTTGAGAAGCTGAGAGCTTCACAATGTAACTTATGTTGAAAGGGAGGGACAAGCAAATGGGGCAAACTCTGTTTCAGCAAAACCAATAGTTGCACTTAGTTGCCAAACCATCTGGCATTTTTCCCTCTTAGAAAAAAAGAGTTGTAACCAGGATCAAATCAAGGGAAACAAACAAACAAACAAAAAACAAAACATTTTTAATATTACTGAGAATGCATAAGTCACCTAAGCCATGAATTACATGTATTTTTAAATTATCTTTGGGCTTTCAAGGTAAAAAATTCACAGTGTACAACACTTGAAAATTCTGATCTGAAAATTAAGAAAAAAAATCAGATCTAAAGTAAAAGATCTCCTAGAAGTAAAATGTTGAATTTAATTGCAAACTAATTTGATTTATAGTTATAGATTGAGAGGCAGATTTTTGGACCACATATATTGTAAAATCAGTGTGTTGGCATCCACTCTAAACTAGTATTAGAGGCACATATTACCTGAATAATTGTGTTTTTAAGATCTACTTAAATTATAATTATGTGGCTATTTTTAATCCTCCCAAATCTAATTAATTATTGTTTATATGGCTGGCTTGCACATAATAAACAATATTTGCTTTATCATTATTAAATTTGTCTCTTGATTAAATTGAAAGGCTTACAATATGAAATAATTGCAACATAAGAAATTCAGGAGAACATATTCATGGATACATCCTTAGGGGGTTAATATCCAAAAATTTATAAAGAACTTACAAAACTCAACACCAAAAAAAAAAAAATCCAATTAAAAATTGGGCAAAGTAACTGAATAAACAATTCTCCAAAGAAGACATAGAGATGGCCAATGGACTTATGAAAAGATGCTCAGTTACTAAAAGATGCTAATCATCATAGAAATGCAAATGAAAATCACAATGAAATATCATCTCACACCTGTCAGAATGGCTATCATCAATAAATCAATAAACAGCAAGCGCTGGATGTGGAGAAAGGTGAACCCTTTTGCATTGTTGGTGGAAATGCAGACTGGTGCAGCCACTGTGGAAAGCAGTATGGAGATACCTCAAACAATTAAAAATAAATCTGCCTTTTGTCCCAGCAATCCCTCTTCTGGGAATATATCTGAAGGAACCCAAAACACCAATTTGAAAGAACATGAACACCGCTATGTTCATTGCAGTATTATTTAAATTGCTGAATTATGGAAGAAGCCCAAGTGTCCATCAGTAGATGACTGGATAAAACAACTATGGAACATTTACACAATGGAATTCTACTAGACCATAAAAAGAAGAAAATTTTACCCTTTGTGACGGTATGGATGGACCTGGAAAACATTATGCTAAATGATATAAGCCAGTCAGAGAAAGATAAATGTCATATGATTTCACTCATATGTGGAATTTAATGAACAAACTGAACTAACAAGGAAAATGGGGACAGACTCATGGATGGAGAGCAGGATGACAGCTGCAGGAGCAAGGGTAGGTTAGAGGGTAGAGGGATTGAGCAAAAAGGAAAAAGGGCTCATGGACATGGATAACAGTGTGGTGACTGCTGGGGGGATGGGAGTATAAAGGGAAACTAAATGGTAATGGAAAAAATACAGTAAAGATTAAATAAAAAGCATATTATAAAGCTGCACTAAATAAAAATATTCTGAAATATATTGAAGAGACTATTTAACAAGAAAATACAGTGACAGCTTTAAGAGATGAGATAAAGGTTAATCTAGTGATTAACAAATGCCAAGAAGAACTCAAAATAAATAGGTTGTAGGCACTCTTCTAGAGAAAATTAAAAATATATAGGATATAAAGAATGTTTCCATCTTCTATATTATCTTGTTTATCCTGTCTTTCTACCTCCACATAAATCACAGGCATATTTTCATTCTGAGATGTTATTCTAAATTACAAGAGTTATGCATTTCATCAGTGTGCTTGGAACTGTATCTTTTTCAATGAAAACTCATTTACATATCTCATATCTAAATCAGATGGCATTTCAGAGAGAAGACAAAACTCCCTTTGTCTTTCTTTACAATGTATTTGTGGACATAGTCATAATACTGTAAATATTTGAAATTAATCAGTGAGTAAGAGCATCATATCTGCACCAGAAGTTTCCCCATAATATTGTAGCCAAAAAGTCAGGTTAGAAACAAAAATATGTGATACAGCTGACAGCCAATGTCACTGACTTCTTTTTTATCCCAAATTAGCAGAGTATTTAGATGGAAATTTATTAACGTAATTTAAACGGTTAAAATAACCTAGTAGTGCAGGGTTCTCCTTATCTCTAGCTCATTTACACATCTGGGTGTCTGGTTTATGTTTCTACCCCTAGAAAAGCAGTAAAGAGAGAATAGTCATCAAAAAAAAAAAAAAAATAGCCTGAGTATAACTCCATACACCCAAGAACTATTTTATCAGCTTATTGTAATGGAAAGCATTTTAGAGTCAAAAGATTGTGGAATTAAGAGTCAGAACACTTAATTTCAGCTGAGGGGTAGAGAAACTTGAATAATTTAATTGGTAACAAAACTGGTACATCACAAAACCAGGGATCCAGCCCAGGTCTGCCAGATTACAAAGCCCTGAGCAAGCTTTTACTATAGATAGTTTCCTTTCATCATACTCTAGCCAAGTTGGGTCTGTTGAAAGAAATGCCTAATATACTATTTATCAGATGAGCTAAAGATAACAGAAATTAAGATAGAAGCTATGTTTGCTCAATTAGTATAGCAGAACAACGTTTCTCAAACCTTAATCTCGTAGAAGAATGCAAATTTTGATTCACTAGGTCTGGGTGTTGGGACACTGCTAGCAAACCCCAGGTGATACTGATGTTGCTGGTCCAGGGACTACATAGAGCACGAAGGGTATGGAAGACTACAACCAATGTCTCCTTTGGGATTTGAATGAGGTTGACTAACTGCTAACTTGGATGTATGCACTCATAGCATTAGCTACACATTTGACTGACACAGCAATCACCTGCAAGCTGAAAAAACAAACGAAGATTATGAAATAAATTCCTTTTCCAAAAGGAGTTCCTTTGGCTTCTAGAACTACAGCAAATGAATAGAGCCACTAACTATGAAAATCTGAACACAGTTTTACTGAGTTCTTTTTTTTTAATTGTTGTCCTTGTACAGTTTTCTGTCATTTATTCCCATCCCAGCCCACCGCCCCAGCCCTCCCCACCTCCCTCCTATTCCCACCCCCTCCTAGTTTTTGTCCATGTGTCTTTTATACTGGGTTCTAAAACTTAGTATCTATTTACTTTTCTTACTGCAATCCCTCTAATTATTTAATTGTTTAATTAATCTCTTAATGATTTTTGATTTTTGATTCTTCACCCACTCAGAGTAGATTACCTTCCAAAAGTAGGGAAAGAAACTGCTCTCACCCAACACAAAATTTAAGAAAATACGCTTTAATCAAAAATGCCAATAGAGACAGCCAAGTCTTCCAACAGCATATGCCATTATGATTGAAAAGTTTAGAATGTAATTTCACAGGGAAAACACAAAGGATATATTAGTATCTCATTCTACTTAGAAAAAAAACTCTTTCTTTAAAAGAAAAACTCCCAAACTGTGCTATTTTATAAGAGAAACTTTAATACAATAGGTTTACCACTCCACAGCATGGCCTATCTCAAGGATATTACTAAAAACTCTGGCAGTCTCTTTGCTCCTGCATTATTATTTCTTATCAACATCATAGAGAGAAAACACTTCTTATAGATAACACACATAACTCTCAGCAAGATTGTGAACAGGCGTTCAGAGGTTACAGATAAAATATCTCTGTATAGAGATCTTAATTCAAGGCAAAAGAGAAGCATATGGACAACCAAATGCCATCATTCTGTTATCCCTGTTATTTCCTGCTGCATAAGTCATGTTTTCCCAGCCCATGCATTATATTTTAAGGGCTTGTCCTCACTCTGAAAAGCACACTTTCCCTTTCTACCTGCCCTGTAACATTACCCAACTAGAATAAATCTTTTCAACAATTTTGAGAGTAGATATTTGCAATTTTTAGAAATAATAAACAAATTTTCTCTTCCCCATGACATCTATTTCCTTTATCTACCTCCCCACCCTCCACTTTTTTTTCCACAGAGTAGCATCATGGAAAACACACAGCTTTTAAATCTAGCAGCTCTAGCCCCAGTTCTTCCCAACAAGGCACCATTCAGTAGTAAGTGTTGCTGGGCAAATAGTTTAGGGGAGGCAGATGTGAAAGAAACATAAACCCTTATCACAGAATAATATGAGAATTCCAGAAGGACTGAAGATGCAAAAATTAATGCATCCATAATTTATATATGTATGCATATATATAATTAGAAGAAACAATACAAGACAATATTTTTTCCTCTTACTGAGGGAAATATTACAAAATATAGAGTAGTGAGTTGTTTAACACCTGTAACAGGAAAAGCACTTCTACAAATCATTAATAACCCGATATAAAAATGGGCAAGGGTTCTGAAAAGATAATTCTGAGAAAAAAAAGAAATGTAAAAGTCCAGCAAACAGGAGTTAAGTTTTTTTATCTTAACCATAATTGGAAAAAGACAAATTTATAAAATTTGGAATTTATATTTCCCATCAGATTGATGATAATCTATAGTAAGATAGAGAAAATGAGACATTCATTCACATCCAAACTAAAATATTCTATCTCTCAGGCAATCCAATAACTATTTTTCACCTGTACAAAAAGAAAAAAATATATATAGACTACATATATGTGTGAGTCACTCTGCAAACAAAGAAAGCATAACTCTGTCTAAATTCCAAATAACTTTACCCTAGTAAATAAGAAATTATAGGAGTTGCTTGATACCTTCACTTTCCTGAGGTTGTCTTACACAGGAACTGTATCCATACAATCCATGCTACCAAACACGGCAACCTTGTTTGTTATCTCCCCACCATGACAAGTTGTTTTAGAAGAAAATACAATCAGGTTAAAAGATGTCAATTTATTTGTTGAGTAACAGTTAGAAGAAATAGGGACAACTAACAGACAGATGAGAATCCCTCTGGAGTTATGTTATAGAGAAAATATAATCTGTCCACCTGCTTTGCTAATTTGAGCTCAAGAACTTCAACATCAAGATAATCTATTTTTTCCATTATTAAACATTTTTTCCATGAGTAGGAGCCAAACTGTCCTCCCATTACCTACAGAACAGCTCACTTAATGAAGAAGAAAAGTGTTCATTTAGAGCACAATGAGAATAGACAAACCACTGGAGACAAGCTTTTGCCAATGAGAAGCCCTAAAGCTCTGATCCAGCAAATAGCTCCTGCCAGGAAGTTTTATTTTTAGTTAGGAAATAATTTTCTACAAGCCATGCAAGTTTTGCTTGCTTTGTATTTAATATTTAAAGAATCTTTGTTCCTGTAACCTGAAATTAAACAACAAACTAAATAAATGCTCTCTTCAGGATCTAAGACCCCCATGTGAGGTAATGCAAGGTATGGTGGTTTTTGTTTATGGGAAACAAATCCCTTGTTCCTTCCTCTCTTTGCCCTAAATTTCAAGTATAAAGCATTTATGGAATGAATATTATCAGAATAGCCTAGTTTGGGAGGCTAAAATAAAATCAAATACATGTAAAAGATTTGTAAACTACACACATAAGTTTTAGAGCTCACAGAGGTTCTTGCCCATCCTACTCCCATGTCCTCTTTCTCTAGTATTCTTCAGGCCATAGGGAAAATATTACATGTAAATGTAACATTTAAAATTTTATTTATATGTTAAACATATTTAACATTAAAATGTGTTTAAGTTTGTAATGTTGACAGAAATAATCTGGTGGGCAGGAATAGTCAAGCTCTGGCCATACCATGAAGTGATATAGTTGTGTCTCTTCTGGGCATATCCACTTTGCATATTTAGCCTTTGTCTTTTTCCTAGTATGGTGCTCGGAAACCTATTTGTTCAGTCAATCCTATTTTTTCAGAGTACTCTTCCTTTCCATATTCAGGAGACTGCTAGCTTTCCCTCAAAATTTTTCTCTACTCTTGCCCTAGGAATCTGACTGCACTGCTAGAGATTCCATTTTTCATCCTCCTTTTCTATTAGGCACGTTGTTACTAAGTTCTTCTCAGTGGAGATGAGTAGAAATATATGCCACTTCCAAATCTTGGCCATAAAACCCAAGGAGTGCACACAACCATTCTTTTTCCCATTTACCACGAGCTGGAATATTGACCCAGTTATAACCATGAAGATGAGGACAGGCCCAGAGGAGATAGAGCAACAATGTGGAAAGAACCTGGGTCTCAGAATGATCTCTCAAAGTAGAGCTAACCTATTAGACTAAACTATTACATAATAGAAAAAAATAAATTTCTATCTTCTTTAAGTGACTGTCATCTAGGGTCTCTCTGTTACAGGAAATTAAACTTTACCTTAACAAATGCAGAAGAAATCAGTGTGTGCCACCAAAGTCCACTCTTTAGAATGCCACCTCTCCCAACAGTAACTGCATTTGAATATGGACTTCTGGCAATTAAAAAACTTTTAAGTCTAGAATAGATTGTCTAATTTTTATAAAGTCAAGTCAAATGTCTAGGCCTGACATTTATTTATAACAAAGCTTGATTGAATTATTCAACTAAAACTAATTAGGGAAGAAAATGGATCAATTTCCAATTATTTCTATAAAATAAGTTGGGGGTAAAGTGTAGCAAATGGGAAGGAGGAAGGCAGACCATGGTTTAAATTTAAGATCTCATAAATGTTAACAGTGTAACTTGTCATAAGTGACTTAATTTCTCCAAGCCTTATTGTTATGCAATATAATACATTTTATAGGAGGGTAAAACAATCCAGCATATGAGGTTATAATAAAACTTTCACCTAGAAATGCCAAATAGACAGAAGAAGAGTGTGTAGCTACTAGCACTAATCCTTTAACTAAGGACTGTATTAATATACAACAGCTATAAAGAACAGTTCCTCTCACTGAAACGCAAATAAAAATCCTTTGACAACTATGTTGAGTATTTTTTCATTTCAAGTCCTATTCTGCATCTTCTTGCGTTGTCTACATTCAGCTGATCCTCTTGAGTACCTCTCAAGAGGTACATTTACATTTTCCCCAACCCAATGCATAGAAATAGGGAAGCAATGGTTCTTCCTATGCAGGTCTCACATCCTGACTGGTTTCTCAGAATTCTATTCTTTGGCCAATTCACATGCATAATTGTGTGAGCTAAATAAAAATTAAAAATTAAAAACAGAATTGTAAATGACAAAATCTCCCTTAAAGTTATAATATTATTAAACTAAAAATTTTTGAAGCCTTTTGTAAATACAACAGATGAGAGAACTGTGCATAAAAATATTTTAAGTTCTTTAAATTTTTCATGCTGCAGCACAAGCTGAATTTCTAGTCACATGCAGATGAAGGTGTCATTTGATCACTCATTATTTAATCACAAGGTTTTTTAAAAATATATATCTTCTCAAATAAAGAATAATGAAAATGACACTGAAATGTGTCTGATCTGGCATAATAAACCAGATTATGCCTCAATCCCAACAGAAGTTGGGTGGACTGGATAACTATTATCAATAACCTAGGTTCCCTTTCTAAGGAAGAAATATATCTCTGTTGAATACATATAAGTACACAAAAGAAAAAAGATTTAATGTATCTGAACCATAAAATGAAATAACTTCACAATGATAGCCCTTCAAAACATGGTAGAAAAACATTAATTTGTTTTCATTGCACAAAATGTAGAAACTACCAACTATCGCTAATCAATGTCAAAAGGAAAGGGAAAAAAGCTGTTGCACACCTCTTATGGCACCAGAGATATTTATTACTTCTTCCCTTCAGAAAATTCAACCAATAGGAAAACCAGCTTTAGGTGTATGCCCCTTCATTAATTGATCCCATATGCCTTCTGCTGCTGCCTGAATATAGGTGAATTATAATCATATATAAAAAAAAGACATGACACTACTTAAACCATTTCTCATAATGTTTACCATAAGAATCATTCCAGAAGAGTAATATAGGTATGTCTTGCCAAGCTTACAGCAATACTTAAATATAAGCACTTCTCTCTTTTTTAACCTTTTTATTATTGTTCAAGTACAGTTTTCTGCCTTTTTCCCCCACCCCTCTCTCCCACCCCAGAACTCCCCACCTCCTTCCTCTGTTTCTACCCCTCCCCCTTGTTATTGTCCAGGTGTCCTTTATAATTGTTCCTGTAAAACCTTCCCCCTTTTCCCCCTTTATCATTGCCCTCTCCCCTGTGGTCACTGTCAGCCTGTTCTCAATTTCAATGTCCTTGGTCATATTTTGCTTGCTTCTTCATTTTGTTGATTAGGTTCCTGTTAAAGGTGAAATCATAGGGTATTTGTCTTTCACCACCTGGCTTATTTCACTTAGCATAATGCTCTCCAGTTCCATCCATGCTGTTGCAAAAGGCACAAGCTCTTCCTTCCTTCCTTCCTTCCTTCCTTCCTTCCTTCCTTCCTTCCTTCCTTCCTTCCTTCCTCCATCCCTGCCTCCCTCCCTCCGTCTCTCTTTCTCTCTCTTTCTTCTTCTGCGTAGAATTCCATTGTGTATATGTACCATGGCATTTTTAGCACTTTTTATTTAATTGTTGTTCAAGTACTGTTTTCTGTCTTTTACTCCCATCCCAGCCAACCCCCACAACCCTCCCCACCTCCCTCCTATTTCCACCCCCCTAGTTTTTGTCCGTGTCTTTTATACTTGTTCCTGTAAACCCTTCCCCTTTTCCCCTGAAATTTCCTCCCCTCTCCCCTCTGGTGACTGTCAGCCTGTTCTCAATTTCAGTGTCTTTGGTTATATTTTGCTTGTTTGTTTGTTTTGTTGATTAGGTTCCTGTTAAAGGTGAGATCATAGGGTATTTGTCTTTCACCTCCTGGCTTATTTCGCTTAGCATAATGCTTTCCAGTTCCATCCATGCTGTGGTGAAGGGTAAGAGCCCCTTCTTGCTTTCTGCTGCATAGAATTCCATTGTGTAAATGTACCAAAGATTTTGATCCATTCATTTACTGATGGGCACCTAGGTTGCTTCCAGCACTTGGCTATTGTAAATTGTGCTGCTATGAACATTGGGGTGCATAGGTTCTTTTGGATTGGTGTTTCACTGTTCTTAAGATATAATCCTAGCAGTGGAATTGCTAGGTCAAAAGGTAGATTCATTTTTAGTTTTCTTAGAAAATTCCATACTGTTTTCCATAGTGGCTGTACCAGTCTGCAATCCCACCAACAGTGCACTAGGGTCCACTTTTCTCCACAACCTCTCCAACACTTGTTGTTTGTTGCTTTGTTTATGGTGGCCATTCTGACTGGTGTGAAGTGGTATCTCATTGTGGTTTTAATTTGCATCTCTCTGATAGCTAGCAATATTGAGCATCTTTTCATGTGTCTCTTGATCCTCTACATCCTCCTTGGAGAAGTAAGCACTTCTCTTAGAGTCTGTTAGTTAGAACTTACTCTTGCTTAACTGAAACTTCATATACATTGATTAACAAGAGATCTGCTGTATAACTGAACACCATACCTATATTCAACAATAAGGTATGGTACACTTACAAGATTTATTAAGAGAAGAGATCTCATGCTAATATTCTTACAACAAAATAAAATTTAGAAGAACCTGTTAGAAAACATAGAGAACAATATTTGGAACTTCCTTTAAAGTTTTTCTGATGAGTATCCACAAAATGTAGACCAAGTTTTACTAGGGAAGGGGGTCATGTTGGTCTTACCCATATTTGGGTGAGCACAGCTTAACAAAGTGTGTGACATATAGCAAGCATTCAATAGAATGGTTACTAAATGAAGGTATGAATTAATTAGATAAGTAATAACATATTGAAACTAGAAAACTATTACCCATAATCTCTAACTCAACTACCATTAATATTTTAATATAATTTCTTCCAGATTTGCAGGCCCTCGTGAAAAATAAACTTTATAATATGATAATAATTGCTAACATTTATTATTTATTGGACACACTATGTATTATACTAAATAAACACCTGATACCATTAACTCACTTAATAAACACAACTGCATGTATTAAGAGCTTTTTTTATCTTCAAAAAACAAAGAAGGGGTTTGAGATATGGATTTAAAGTGATATTTGATGTCTAAAATGTGGGTTTTGTTCAATATTCAAAAATAAACCCAAATGATGTAAACCCAGATATAAACCCAAAAATAAACCCAAATCATCATTTTTCTACTTACTGCTCAAAAAATTTTATTTGCAGTGGGGGTGGAAATGGGAGGGAGGTGGGGAGGGCTGGGGTGGTGGGCTGGAATGAGAGCAAAAAGACAGAAAACTGTACAAGAACAACAATTAAAATTAAAAAAAAAATATTTGCAATACAACATAGTACATAAAACACAATAAATATTTTGTCTTATTCCTTTCTTTTTTAAAATAAATTATGCAATAAGTGAATTATAATTTTCCTTTGTCTTAAGAAAGAAGAATAACATGGAAAGGTCTGCTAACTTGGCAACAATATCTAAAAGGTTAAAGGGAGATTTATTATCAGAATTCATCTCTCCTTAAATTCTTTTTTTAAATTTTAATTGTTGTTCTCGTACAGTTTTCTGTCTTCTACTCCCATCCCAGCCCACTGCCCCAGCCCTCCCCAGCTCCCTCCCATTCTCCTTAAATTCTAAACTACTTTTGCTACATGCCCTCCTAAAAATTAATAATGATCATACTAAATATTAAATTTCCAAAAGCAAATGATTACCTATGTTAAGTTGTTTCACTTATTGCAGTTATAATAATATTAAGATTTTCAAATATTAATTAGTTCTCAAATGTTGAACAAAGGATAGCAATGTTACGCAAATGTATCTGTGTCAACCTTTAAAAATCAAGGTAAGTTGGCAAATACATTAATCCACACATGTCCAAACCCACTTTCAAAAGTTGTTACTGGAAGAGAAGGTAAAGCAAATTTAGATACAGAAAAACAGAAATCTCAGTTATCCTGGGGGGAAAGTGAGGAAACTTCATATTTATGCTTGTTAGACAATTTATGACTGACTCTTTTGGGGGGTTTATTAAGTTTTCTTTAATTGTTATTCTATTACATTTGTCCCAATTTTCCCCTGTTGCTATCCCTTGCCCTGCCCACCCCCCACAGTCAAACCCTCATCCTGTTGTCCATGTCCATGGGTCATTTACACTTGTTCTTTAACTAGACCCTTCCCTTTCTTTCCTCCTTTATCCCTCTGCATCACCCCTCTGGACACTGCCAGTCTGTTCCATGTTTCTATGCCTCTGGTTCTAGTTTGCTCATTTGTTTGTTTTATTCATTAGGTTCCTGTTATAGGTGAGATCATATCATGTTTATTTATTGCTGCCTGGCTTATTTCACTTAGTATAATACTTTCCGGTTCCATCCATGCTGGTTATTAAGTTTTATGGTTTTTTTTTAATTTTTTTATTGTTCAATTACAGTTGTCCCCATCTCTCCCATTAACCTCCCTTGCCCTACCCAACCCCCACCTTCCACTGTCAATCCTCCCTCCCATTGTCTTTGTCTACGGGTCCTTTATACATGTTCCTTGACTTAACTTTTCCTCTTCTTTCCTCCATTATCCTCCCTTCCCCTTCCTCTCTGGTCACTGTCAGTTTCTTCTTTATTTCCATGTCTCTGGTTCTATTTTGCTCACTTGTTTGTTGATTAGGTTCTACTTATAGGTGAGATCATGCTGTATTTGTTTTTCACTACCTGGTTTATTTCATTTAGCATGATACTCTCCAGTTTTATGTTTTAATCAATTAATGTTAAATTAATATATACTCCATTTATAGGATATATCATGCGATATATAAAGAAGTATAAAATCCTGTTCTTGTCTTTTAGATCCTTGGAAATTATTAATGTGTGCTACTTTACCAACTACAATAAAATGAGGAAACAGATAAATGAGTAAATGCTACAGACATGCATTGTTACAGAAGCTTACAGCATGTATATCTTCTTTCAGATATTCAAGACTGAAATGAGAGGAGATAGATGGGAGATAGATTTATGTGTTCAATATAAAAATATGCAGGCCAGTCTGACTCAAGCACAGTGTTTATGTAAAGGAATAAGTGGGATGTAGAGTAGGAGAGAAAGGTCAGGGCCAGATTACAGAGAGCTTTAGAGTCCAGGCTAGGTTTAAAATTAATTTACCAGGAAATTGTTAGATTTCTGTTTTGAACCAGAAATCAAGGGAATCAAAGCTGAGTTTTACTGTGGCTTCAGGTAAAACATACAAAATACATTACATGTAGAAAGAATTCTGGAAGCAGAGAAAAACGTGTAGACCGCATTTGAGAGATGAGAGAAAAGCCACAGAGCAAAGCCACACCTTTTTACCCATTCTGTTATCTACTCCACACCACTTCAGGGAGTTAAGTGGCACACGCCAAAGGGAGGATATTTCTATTTGCTGTTAATCCTGATCTTCCATTCAACCCCTCTGAAACTCAAATTTTGCTGAAACTTAATCAGTATAAATGGCCAAGAAACTTGCAGATTATAGGGGAATCATTTGCTATCTCAGGAAAGCAGTGATAAAAGAGGGGAATTCTGAGGTGGCCTGCATAGTTTTTGGTTGAAAAAGATGGAATGATTCCCTTTTTAAAAAATTATTTTATTGTTGTTCAATTACAGTTGTCTGCATTTTCCCCTCATCACTCCCCTCACCCCAGCCAAACCCACCTCCCTCCCTTGCTTCCACTCTCCCCTTTCATTTTGTCCAAATGTTTTTTATAGTAGTTCCTGAAAACCCTTCCTCCCATTGTTCCCTCCCCCTCTCCTCTGGTTATTGTTAGATTGTTTTTAATGTCAATGCCTCTGGTTATATTTTGTCTGCTTTTCTTTTGTTGATGAGTGGATCAAAAATTTCTGGTACATTTACACAATGATTCCCTTTTAATTGATGAGCACTGAGAACAAAGAACATAATGCAAAGGGTTAGAATTTGAACTCTTGTTCCAGAGCAATAGCCATTTGGGGATCTAAAATGGTGGGAAAACTTTACTGAGCTGCATTCAATTAAATAAACACACAACAAAAAGAATGAAATAAAGCAGGATTGGGAGGGAACTAATCCATTCAAAGAAGTAAATTATAATTATAAAACAGGAAAGAAAACAGACTGTCTTGTACAATCAGTTGACTTACTAAGTCATAAACAGAAATATTTATCATCAGTAAGGTCTGTGATGGGAGATTTACCCTTGCTAGTAAATAAGGCAAAATTATGAAGTAATGTAATTTCCCGGATAAGTTGGAAATAATTTTCTCATCAAGAATTCAATAAAGACAATAACTGTACAAGAACAACAATTAAAAAAAAAGAATTCAATAAAGAAACACAGCCTTTAAACTCTCTCAGAAACTTCTGCTGGGAGACCCAAGACTACTATCAACTGACTTAACATGTGTAGACTTCAGTTAAAACTGTACATCTGCAGAGAGGAAAACACCACCCACCATCACCAAATTTCTCAAATGCTAATCTTGTGACTGAGTATGTTAATTTACAACTCTAACTCTTG
The DNA here is from genome assembly GCA_004027475.1 of Anoura caudifer. NCBI lineage: Eukaryota > Metazoa > Chordata > Mammalia > Chiroptera > Phyllostomidae > Anoura > Anoura caudifer. The sequence goes on from PVKU01001276.1 coordinate 35,233, forward strand.
GTATGTCAATGCATGGTTCCTCTAGCCTTTGTCATTCTTATAAGCCACACCTGATGTAAGACAGATTCTGATAGAGAAGGTAAGCTTCAGAAGATAGAATTGGAATTTGACAACAATAGGAAAATATACTCACTACTAAGAAAAGTATCCAAGACCATTCAGTTGCCACCTGGGTCTCAGGTTGGGCAAAACACTCTCCCAAATTTCAAATTATTACTAAGTGGAATTTTGATTTGAAAATGTGAAGAAATGGTATGAGTTGATAACAGATAGGAAGAATAAAAAGAAGGTAGAGAAGCTCAAATCACACATTTCCAAGAGGTTATTTATTTATTTATTTATTTATTTATTTTAATTGTTGTTCTTGTACAGTTTTCTGTCTTTTACTCCCATCCCAGGCCACCACCCCAGCTGTCCCCACCTCCCTCCCATTTCCACACCCCCTAGTTTTTGTCCATGTGTCCTTAATACTTGTTGCTCTAAACCCTTCCCCTTCTCCCCTGAAATTCCCTCCCCTCTCCCCTCTGGCAACTAAACAAACAAACAAGCAAAATATAACCAAAGACACTGAAATTGAGAACAGGCTGACAGTCACCAAGACCTGACAGTCACAGGCTGACAGGTCTTTTAAGGACAGCTAAAGGAGCCATAACTGGTGTGGCTCAGTGGGTTTGGTGTCATCCTGCAAACAATTCCCACTCAGGGAACATGCCCAAGCTGTGGGCCAGGTGCTCAGTTGGGGGCATGGAACAGGCCACCAATAGATGTTTCTCTCACACATCCATGTTTCTCTCTGTCTCTTTCTCCTTTCCTTCCCCTCTCTCTGAAAATAAATAAATAATTTCTTTTAAAAAAGAATAGCTCAAAAGAACAGCTTCAAGAGAAGCCCAAACAGAGGTGCCAGCAACCCATTAAATTTTGCTGAACTATTTCCCAAACTTCTCTTGGAAACTACTGTACTAAATTCCCTGAAAAGTTAACACATATCCTGGAATTTCCCACATCTTAAGTAGAACTTACTTCTTCCAAAAGATCTAGCCTAAATTATTATATAACTTATAGGCAATTGCTCATTCTAGAGTATCAGAAAAGCTTAATAAGTGGTTTGTAATGCTTGGTTTAAAGTTAAGAGTTGATAACAAAAGACCTATACAGACTGAAAGTGAAGAGTTGGAAAAAAATATTCCAAGCAAATGGACAGGAAAGAAAAGCCGGTGTAGCAATACTCATATTGGACAAAAGATACTTCAAAACAAAGGTCATAAAAAGAGACACAGAAGGACATGTCATAATACTCAAGGGAAGAATACATCAAGAAGACATAAATATTGTTAACATATATGCACCCAAATATATAAGGAAATGTAGGAGCACCCAAATATATAAGGATATTCTTGGAGGACTTCAAGAAAGATATAGACAGCAACACAATTATAATAGAGGATTTTAACACCCCACTGTCAACAATGAATAGATCTTCCAAACAAAATATCAACAAAGATATTATGGAACTGAACCATGCCTTAGATCAAATGGACTTAACTTTTATATATACAGAACTTTTCATCCTAGAGAAACAAAATGAACATTCTTTTCAAATGAAATATGTGAAACATGGATGTACATAGAACATTTTCAAAGATAGACCACATGATAGGACACAAAATAATCCTCAACAAATTCAAGAAAATTGAAATCATATCAAACATCTTTTCAGGCCACAGGGCTTGAAACTAGAAACTAACCTCAAGAAAAAATTCAAAAATATTCAAATGGAGACTGAATGCCATGCTATTCAACAACAAATGGGTTAATAATAGGATCAAGAAAGAAATAAAAAAGTTTCTGGAAATAAATGAAAATTAACTTACAACAGTCCAAAATTTATGGGACACAGCGAAAGCAGTCCTCAAAGGGAAGTTCATAGCAATACTGGCCTATCTAAAAAAGATAGAAACATTTCAAATAAACAACCTAATCCTACACCTACAAGAACTGGAGGAACAACAGCAAAGAAAGCCCAGAGTGAATGGAAGAAAGGAAATAATCAAGATCAGAGCAGAATTAAACAACATAGAGACTAAAAGAAAAATTCAAAGAATCAATAATCCAGGGGCTGGTTCTTTGAAAAGATAAACAAAATTGATAAGCCTTTAACTAGCTAGATTAAACAAGAAAAACAGGGAGAGTACCCAAACAAATAAAATCATAAATGAAAGAGGAAAAATTACTATTGATAATATAGAAACACAAAGTGTTGTAAGAAATTACAATGAACAACTATATGCCAAGAAATTTGAAAACCTGGGTGAAATTGAAAAATTTTTAGAAACATATAATGTTTCCAAAACTGAATCAAGAAGAAACGGAAAGCCTGAGCAAACTAATAATGGTGGAATGAAGCAGTAATTAAAACAAACAAATTACTCCATCACACAAAAGCACTGGACCAGACTGTTTCCCATGATAATTTTACAAAACATTTAAGGAAGAGCTAACTCCTATCCTTCTTAGACTATTCCAAAAAATACAAGAAGAAGGAAGACTATAAAACTCTTTTTATGAGGCCAGCATCATCCTAATCTCAAAACCAGACAAAGACACAACTAAAAATGAAAACTAGAGGCCAATATCACTGATGAACATAGACACTAAAATCCTCAACAAAATATTGGGAAACTGCATCCAGCAATACATCAAAAAGATCATATATCATGATCAACTGATATATTTCACAGATATAGAACAAAATGTCAAAAATTTATATGGAATTGTGCAATCCTGTGAATAGCCTCAGCAATATTGAGAAAGATGAACAAAGTGGGAGTGATCACAATACCTGACATCAAACTCTATTACAATGCCACAATAGTCAAAACAGTCTGGTACTAGCATTAAGAACAGCCACATTGATCAATGGAACAGAATAGAGATCCCAGAAATAAACCCAAGTGTCTATGCTCAATTACTATTCAACAAAGTGGGCAGAAGCATAAAATGGACTAAAAATAGCCTCTTCAACAAATGGTGTTGGGAGATTGGACAACTAGATGCAAAAAAAAAAAAAAGGAAATTCACCCACCAACTTACACCATATGCAAAAATAAACTCAAGAGGGATAAAAGACTTAAATATAGTCATGTTACCATAAAAGTCCTACAGGATAACATAGGCAGGAAAATCTCAGGTATTCCACACAGCAATATTTTCACCAATATTTCCCCTGAAGCAAGGGACATAAAGGAAAGAATAAACAAGTAGGGCCTCATCAAAATTAAAAGCTTCTGCACAGCTAAAGAAAACATCAGCAAAATGAAAAGGAAACCAAACATATAGGAAAATATATTTGCCAATGTTATCTTGGACAAGGGTTTGATCTCCAAAATATATAAAGAACTCTCATGACTCCACTCTAAGAAGACAAACAACCCAATTAAAAAATGGGCAAAGAACCTGAACAGGCATTTCTCCAAGGAGGACATACAGAGGGCCCAGAGACATATGAAAGGATGTTCAGTATCACTGGCCATCAGAAAGATGCATATTAAAACCACAGTGAGAAACCACTTCACATAGTCAGAATGACCATCATAACCAAATCAACAAACAAGTTCTGGCATGGTTTGGAGAAAAGGGAACCCTAGTACACTGTTGGTGGGACAGACTATGCTGCTACTGTGGAAAACAGTTTGGAATTTCCTAAGAAAGCTAAAAATGGAACTGCCTTTTGACCCAGCAATTCCACTCCTGGGATTATACCCTAAAAATCCTGAATCACTGATTCAAAAGAACCTATGCACCCCAATGTTCACAGCAGCACAATTTACAATAACCAAGTGCTAAAAATAACCTAGGTGCCCATCAGTAAATGAGTGGATCAAAAAACTGTAGTACATTTACACAATGGAATATTATGAAGCAGAAAGAAAGAAGGACCTCCTACCCTTTGTGACAGCATAGGTGGAACTAGAGAACATTATGCTGAGTGAAGTAAGCCAGGCAGAAAGACAAATACTGTATGATCTCACCTATAGGTGGAACCTAATCAACAAAACAAATGAACCAAAACAAAACCAGAAACACTGAAATAATGAACTAACTGACAGTAACCAGAGGGACAGGGGGAGGGAGATAATGAGGGAAAGAAGGGAAAAGGTCATCAAGGAACATGTAGAAAGGACTCATGGACAAAGCCAAAGGTGTGTGGGGTTGAGGGTGTGTGGTAGTGATGGGTAGGGTGGGAGGAATGGTGGTGGGAAAATGGAGACAACTGTATTCAATCAATAAAGAATTATTTAAAAAATCATAAACAAAAAATTAAGAGTTGATACTGATAATACAATAAAATTAGTCTATATGGAACATAATTTGATTGTAAGTTATATGTTATGAAATATCAGATTTGTAAATTAAATTTTGTTTGCTTAGAATGAAACAGGACATGAACTTAAAATTTGTTGAAAAGATAAATGGTACTTTTTCCCAGTGTAATAATATTTATTTCCGTTAACTTTTTGAATGGGATTAACACATCTCTATCTGAATTTAGTGGTTTATTTTGAACTTGTTTTTTGGTATATACAGAAAAGGGAGGATTGACTTATATAGTAATTAGTATAATAAATACAGTAAGATTATTGCACTATTAAGCATTGGTTGTCTTAAAATGGATGTATTTTTCATGACCATAGCATCAGAGTAAATGGTGATGGATTTATTCAATTTACCATTAAGAAAGCATACTTACCACTAGATGAAAATTCATTATGCCCAAGAAAAACTCTTTTGAATAACAACATTTTTCTAGAAGTAGATTCTTTCAATAGTTACCAGAAGTAAACTATTTCAATATTTTACTGATGGTTTTAATGTCATCTTTTTTCTTTTTTCTTTTTTATGTTCATGTGCATATCTAATCAATAGAGTTTCCAACTACCTATTTTTTGAAAATGTGTATTTTTCCATATACACTTGCATTTTTTTATAATTGCTTCCATTAGGCCACAAGGAAAGGTAGAGCTTCACACAAGAAATAAACAATTTTGACAACTCAGCTGCAGGGTTTCTGGAGGGAACACTTTATTTTTCTCATTTTTTTCTTCCCATTTCTTCAAGTTGGGTTCATTGATGTCCCTCCCTGTTTTAATTCCTCAGCCAGTTATGCCTACAGGAGCATAGGTGCAACCTCAGCCCACTGTTGGGGCAGGATGGAGATAATATATTTCTCTGTACACTCCCGAGAGGTGAGGTCAGGAAGAAGGGCAGCTATGGATTGCACTTGTCTCTCTCCCCTTCTGCTTGCCCTGCCTGTTTCCTCTTGACACTCTCATCTCAGTTATTTTGTCTTAGCTTCTGTTTAGGACTGTGCTCTTACCCTAAACACTGGCCTACTAGCCTAGGACTCTATCAGTTTGCTGATTGTTTGTCAAATCCCTACTCCTGTAGCCTTCTCCTACCCCCTCGTACCTTCCGTCAGCTGCATGGGAGCATTTGTGAAGAATATGGCAGCATATGGCAACAGATTGATGACTCCAGCATGCCCTTAGCCTGAGCTGCTAAAATGACAGCTGTCTCAGTAAATTGTTTATTCCATCTGTTTTATGCTGTGGATAATGTCAGAGGAATTACACCATGAACTTGTGAGAGATGTCCTCTTGGTTTCATTAAGTGGATGGAGGATGTGAATGATAATGTAAACATCTTATGATCAGTTAAGCAGGTTTGGGTCAAATTCTATTAAAGTAAAACTAATAAGAACACTAAACGTAAAGTGTTAATGCTGGGAGTTTAACCGCCTGTGACCTATGGGTGAGATTTATAGGTACCTCCTACAACTGTACCAGTATAGTTTTACTATAAATTTATTTTTCTGAAGACAATTTTCATATTCTCAAAACAGAACATGATCTGAAAATTAGAAACCATTTTCCTCATTCATCTGCTCATTTAATAAATGTCACCTCCAAGGCATAAAGAGATTGTCATGAAATGGATATGTAACTATCTCATCCCACCTTTGGAAAGTTTTAATAGCCCCCCAACATTCTCCAGATAAAATCCAAAGCATGATATGCTTGGCCTGCCTAGGGATCTGGCCTTAGCCCAGCTCTCCAGGTTCACAACACCACTCATCAACATACATACTCTTTGCAGACAGACTGAATACTCACAGTTCCTGAGTGCACCATACGTCCCTTTATAAGCACAATTTCCCCACTTCTACCTAGATAACTTTAATGAATCATTGTAGGCTCATGTAGCATGGCTTCCTTTGTAAAAAAAAAAATTCCCTGACTGTGGCCTCAATGTTCCAATCTCTGTTAGGTGACACCCTTCTTTTTGTAGCAACCTGTGCACACCACTTTCATAGTATATATCCCATGCCATTATTAATATATATTTGCTCATCTCCAGATGCACTCTTCCTTTTGAGGCCCTATCTCCCAACCCAACTCTTGGAAGGTAGAGCTTTTCTTCCTTCACAATCCCCAGACCTAACATAGCTCCTGGAACATTCTAGCTTCTCAAAAAATGTTTATTTATGAATGAATAATGAATGAACAAAAAGATGAAACTTGAATTACAGATAAAGCACTGAAAATCTTACACAAATATTATATTTTACAGATAAAACAGCTCACTAAAGATGCCATGTAGCTAGTTTATAACAGAGCCAGGACTAGGAGTCTGCCTCTTATTTCAATGACATTTCTATTGGGCCCCACTGCTTTATGTCTTTGCTCTTAAAGAAAATCAGGAACATTTTTTTCTGCATCTTTTAACAACATAAATGTAGTGGTCTGTAATGAGGTCTGCCTCCTCAGACCTCACCAGGCAGAGGGAGCTATGCTTCACCTTCTCTACATAGATAACTCCCTGCCTGATCCTTTTCAGGGGCTCAATAATTTACAAGTTGACTAAGTGAGAACATCACTAGAGAAGCCCTTCATCTTCCTTCACTGGGGGTGGGATGTGCATGAGAGAGAGAGAGGAGGAAGAGGAAGAAGAAGATAGAGAAGAAGAAGAAGAAGAAGAAGAAGAAGAAGAAGAAGAAGAAGACGACGACGAAAAGGAGAAGGAGGAGGAGGAGAAGGAGGAAAGAAAGAGGAGAGGGAGGAGTTGGAAGGAAAAAGAAGAGATGAAGAGGACAGAGGTGGTAAGGAAGAATGAAGGGGAGGAGGAGGAGGGAAGAAAAAGAAGGAAAGAAGAGAGGGAGGAGCCAGGAGAGTAGAGGAAAGAAGAGAAGATAATAGTTTAGGCAAATTATTTCTAAGGCAGCAGTTGAAGCCTAATTACCTTTTAATACGTAATTGACACTCAAATCCTCAGTTATTTATATCTCAAGTAAAAACTAAATCTCAAGTACAAAATAAATTGGGTCACCATTGATCATGATAACCTGACCACACTTTCTGGAAAACAAAGTGTGAGTATCAAATGAAGATTAAATAAGTGTAGAGCGAAGTGATATTCTAATAGACATTGTGATTGCCCTACTGCAGTTTGCTGAGCTGTCCTGAGCTATTTTGTACTAAGCTCTAATGATAGTTCCAAAGGGAGTATCACCAACATTGTATGTTTTCATTCCCTCTGCAAACATTCAGTTGTTTCTCTTCTCCAATTCACTGTAGCATACTAATAGGGCAAGTAAAGATAAAAATATTTTCCCTTCCTTCACACTGACTAGTGCTCATTGCCAAGAAGTAAAATGAACACCAGAACTGAGAAGTAAATAATTGCCCATATTTCAACACATTCTAAATAGTCTGGCTGTTACCCAGTGACTTGCAGTATCCCCTGAGCATTCTGTCCTTTCTCATTGTCTTATGGTTAGATGTGCTGATCCCTCTGCTGACAGTGCTCTCCCTTGCCCCATGCCCCATCTTTGAATAACTCCTTTTTATTCCATGTCTCTGCAGAGCAGTTACTTCACCAGAAAGCCTTTCCTAACTCCACAAAAGAAGTGGGAGGCCCTTCCTGGGTGCTCCCATAATACCTTCTACTGGAATTCCCTTTTTTGTATGTCTCTCTTCCAATACATTGTCAGATACTCAGAGGCAGAGACTGTGTTCATAAGAGTCACACAAAAGTATCTGAAAAGTGGATAATTTAAACTGTTTTTACAAATACAATTCATGTAATTCATGTAATATTATATTTTAGATGGGGATCTGAGAAAAATGGCATTACCCCTCAGGAAAAGGACAAATGAATCCTAGTAAGAGCCATCCATTGAAACAGTCTTACAGTATGACACAAGTAAGCACCAAAAATGAAGCAAAAGTCCTGTATGAGGCAAGTAGAGGATTTTGAGAAATATTTAAGGGGCTTTACCCTTAGCTTCTTGAGTGGTTTAATAACTTCAGCTTGGCTTTAAATTGTAGAGAAAAATCATTGATATATTTAAACCAACAGAAGTATAGTCAGTTATAAAGCAATAGGAAAAATGAAAACCAAAATGAATGTAACATTTTTAAAGAATATAAGCTGGAAATGACATCCAAAGAGCAGTTTCCAAGATGCCATCATGTAACTATAGTTCATCAGTGTGTGTCTTGCAAATTCCAAAATAGCCCATTACACTCCCCTCTTTTTCCCAAACTGGGAAAGGAAGATGACAGCAGACCTCAAAAATAAAAACTAAATGGTTTCTTAATAACCAGGATAACTATCAGCTTTGAATTTGCAACATTTTCTATAAATACATCACACACAAAGAAAGCATATTCCTAGAATTCAAAAATTACCCTTAGTTGATTTTCAAGGATTTTCATAATGCTTAAGAGACAAAATGATTTTCCCTATTGAACTTCAAAATAAAAAGGGAGATTATTACCCTAGAAATAGAAGTAGTGTAGAGGGTAACAAACAGGTTTTGTTGCGTTGGGGATCTGGAGGAGTCTTTCTGGCCATGGCTTCTTTGGTGTGATCATCCACACAATTCACGGATGAGATGAACAGCTTGACTAGTGAATGGTGCAAGGCCTCACGGAGGCTTGATGTCAATTTCAGTCTCCTGGTGTTCAGCTGCCTGAGTGTCCCTAGAAGCAGTTGTCTCATGTGTTCACTGAATTATCAGCTGTGGCTGAGGCCTGGGTAAATTCCACTACCAATAAATTTGAACATTATAAGCAGATGCTTATCTTCAGTACCACAAAGTCAGGGAAAACTGCTCCTCATGGAGAGTGCAAGATATATTTGCACTGTTTTTAATATTTTAAATGCTTAGGAAAAAAAGATTGAAAGTTTTTATATCCAACAATAAGTGAATGATTAAAATGTTTGAGATGAAATATTTAGGTTAAACACACCAAAACTTCTCAGAAGCAGTTATTTGCCATCTAAAATAGAAACAAAAAGTCAAAGTCATTATTTTCTACCTAGTATTACTTAGACTTCCTTTTCAAGTGATTAAACAAAAAAGTGTTACTTCTTTTTCTTTTTTCATTCTGTCCCTACAAGACATAATATGGAAATTGTACTATAATCCTTGTTGCTGAGAATCTTTCAGTCTTACTGTGTCTGGATAGGCAGTTGTTTATTTTGATAGTCTTTCTACAATTCCTAGCACAGGGGCTTACTTATGATAATTTTTATGTATATATAGCTCTGAGAGAGTTTTATGCCCTGTTTTATTATATCATGTAAAAATGATCCAATATAGCCAATTTTGGCCAAATGTTAGCACCTACTAAGTGGTAGGCACATGTTAGTTGTGGAATACACTGAAATAACACATTTTCATTGGCATTTGGACTTTTTATGAGCATCCACTTCACTTTATCTGTACTGCATCTATGTTTTCATTCCATATCCTTTTAGTAATCAGTTATTTATCTCTAAGTAGAAATAGATATTAATAGATTCAATAGATATCACTTTGATATTAAGTAAGGTGGGCTTATTTTCATTCTAAAGCTGGGGCAATGAAGCAGAAACAGTGAAAAATTACTTGGTATGATTTTATGAAAATAGCTAAGGTTCAGTCCCAAGTGCTAATTAATTAAAAATAAGAAGCATTTATAATAGAGATAATATCTACTGTTCCTGAAGATTATATGGAGATATTATGAGATTAATAAGTGCCAATATTTTCATTTATTTGAACTTTTATTAAAACATAACAACTTATTTTTTTACCTTACCAGTATTGATAATTAGACTCAGCATATTTCTATGGTATCTGAATACCATTCTGTTTTTTAGATAATAAATATTAGTAGAGATAAAAATGTTTCTAGTAAAGTGCTTTGAGATATAATATTGTCTTTAATTCATAAACTATTGCTAAAATTCAGAATTTTTTAAAAGCAGCTCAGAGGGAACATTACAGTAAAATCTCTTACATGGTGAAATAATTTACTGTCTGGAATATGGTTCTGTTTAAAGTGATAACAGAAAGCTCAAATTTAAAAAATAAAGAAACTAAAATTTATTGTAATTTGAAAGTAGAACAAACTGGAAGCTTTGGCTAAGACTTTCAAAATTTGACTGCATATAAGAATCTCCTGGGTTCTGTGGATGCTTCTAAGAATCTCTATGTGTGTGTGTATATATACACACACACATATATACATAGATATACACATACATATATACACATATACATATATGTGCATTTATATATGTACTTATAAGAATATAGTTGCACATATAGTGCACATATACCATATATCTCTTACAAAAATATATCCATAAACCCCTACAGTTTTTTCAGCAGATCCAAGGTAATCCTGGCAATCTGGATTTTTCAAGGAGCTCCCAATGTACTTCTGAGGTACAGCCAGTTAGGAGAACCAACTTTTGGTGAATTGAGATCAAAATTGTCTGAATCATAGCTCTGCCATTTAGCAGTTATAAGATATTGGACAAGCAACTTAAGACTGTCTAACCTTCATTATAGTCATCTATGAAATGAAGGAATAAAATATCCTTCTTATAAGAGTCTTACTAGGATTACACAGGACAATGAAATGCTGAGCACTGATGCCAACACAATATTGATGCTCAAAAGGTTTATGTCATCTCTTCTCTTTCCCTAAAAGTAGCATCTATGATTGACACTGAGGCATACTTCTAGTTCTCTATCTTGATGAAATAATATTACATAGGCTCCCATTTAAAACATAAAAGCTGGCCCAAAATAAATGTTTTTCCCATTTCAAATGATAGAGCTATATGGCCACCACACTATCTATGTTTGTCCTAAGGGGATTCTACACACTATAAAAATATGAGGGGGACCCAAAAAACCCTGAATTTATTTATAAAAGTATGCATATTTATTCTTAAATGTTTAAACTTCAGTCAACTTCAACGTACTCTCCATTTGATGTAAATACACCTGTTGAGATGCTCTTTCCACTGCTCAAAACAGTTTTGGAACTCATTGATTTTGATGCCTTTTAGTGTTTCTGCCATTTTTTGTTTCACTTCTTCCACATCAGCAAAACATTTCCCTTTGAAGACTTTTTTAATTCAGGGAAACAAAAAAAATGTGCTTGGTGCAAGATCAGATGAATAGGGAGAGTGGGGCATAGGAGTCATGCTGTTTTTGGTCAAAAACTGCTGAACACTCAGCGTGGTGTGGGCAGGTGCACTAGAAAAGTAACCCATCATGAAACAGGCAATGTGCTATTTTCAAAAAAAATCGATGAAACCAAATGGAGACTCTCACAACAATGCCAGGTGGTACACTGATACAGATGGGTTCCAATAACACTCACTTAGTGGGGGAAGCCTGTACTACAAGGTGCCCACCCTCCAGAAGATAATTGCAGTTTTGGAGGGAGGTTATATAAACCAAATAAGTCTAAGGGCTTCAAATGGCCCCATATCGTTCAAGGTTCCAGCACAAAACTATATGCTTAAATTGGGTAATTCAAGAAGGGGGTTATAAAGGAATTGTTTATGAGTCAGGGCAGGTTGTATAAAAACCACAAGGGATAGTTACGTACCCTGGAGCTGAAGATGGCATCCAGGGACAACACAGGCAGGCCAAAGGGACAAGGCAGTGAATGATTATTCAAACCTGGAGTCAGAGGAGGCCCTCACAGAACTTGTGACCTTGGTCAAGGGACACAGCTGACCCACACTGACCCTTCAGGAAGAGAGTATAAGGAAGAATTTTCCAACCTCACTCCTCTCTTTTGCAAGTTGCTTGCTAATGTCCCCACTCATCAAAAGTCAGTATCAGTCTCCCAGGGCGGGATGAAGAACTGAGAGTAGATAGGAGGAGAAAAGGCAAGGCATCCTGCATAAACCCCAAGACATTCTTTCAGAATCTCACACACACAAAAATTCCCTTACCACAAAGTAATTAAAACTGTTTCTAATATTTACTTGTATCTTTTGAAAACATTAAAAAGTCAAATTCACAACCTAAAATAACTTTAAAGGCCTTTTGTCCCTTTCTCTCCCATTCTCAAAGTCTCCCTGCAAAAGGAAGTCCTCATTACACGGTATTTCTCTGGTTTTTTTCCCCTGTGAGTAAATACTGGCTCTTTCTTGTACAAACTCCCCAACACCATTTCAGTTCTCTCCTTCAGCATTTCTGCTTTGCTACTGTTCAGAAACAGAATTGTTTCTTTCAGCAAACACAGAGGAAGGTGAGGTTAAAGGGAGAATAACTGAAAGCACTAACACGTTCGTATGTACTTTTGTTCATAATGCTCAGTAAAAAAAATAGGAGCTCATCTGGAATCAAAACAAGCAAAAAGCAAATCTATTATTGTCTTCTGTAAGCCATGACTTGGACTTTTCCATACATAAAATGGAAAAGGTTTCCATATGTAATATAAATATTGATTGTATCTGAAACATTCATTGGAATTGACAGCATTCAAAACTTTCACGTCTTATTCTAGTTGATCCTCACAAAATAGTCTGATAAGTAAGAATTTTTATCCTTAAAGCTAACAAACATTAAGTAAATAAATAAAAGAACTACAACTGGTTAACTGAACCAGAAAATATATATACATATAATATATATGTCCCTAAGAACTGTATGTATAAATATATTACCACATTTTCTTAGATCGAGTTTTTAATTCATATTGATTCCACCTTAATCCTTTATAGAGTACATGCCATTTTGGTTTATCAGTTGATTTGAAATGTGTGTGAGTGTGTAGTGAGAGAAAGAGAGGGGAAGTCTTAAATCAATAAAAATACTTCAACTGTCTTTTTTTAAAAAGAATACTAATGAGGATTTCTGAAAACATATACAAACAAAAATGTTTGTTTAGTCCCTGCATTGACAAAAATTAATAAAAACAAAACTATGATGCAATTGTAATTGCAACATAATTAGGAAGCTATGACAACCCCGCAAGAAAAACTAAGAAGACTATTAAAAATACAGTGAAATTGGGATAAAATGAGAGAATAACTAGTGGACAATTCATATTTTTCTAGATCTTTTTTAAAGTATATTTTATTGACTTTACTATTACAGTTGTCCCAATTTTTTTCTGCCCCTTATCCCCCTCTACCCTGCACCTCCCTCCCACCAGCATTGCTCCCTTCCACCCCCGATTTAGTTCATGTCCATGGGTTGTACATGTAAATTTTTTGGCTTCTCCATTTCCTATATGATTCTCAACCTCCTCCTGTCTATTTTGTTCCTAACATCTATGCTTCTTATTCCCTGTACCTTTTCCACCATCTTCCCCCAACCCCTTCCCCACTGAAAACTCTCCATGTGATCTCCATTTCTGTGTTTCTATTCCTGTTCTAGATGTTTGCTTAGTTTGCTTTTGTTTTAGGTGTGGTTGTTAATATCTGTGAGTTTGCTGTCTTTTTACTGTCATATTTTTTATCTTCTTTGTCTTAGATAAGTCCCTTTAACATTTCATATAATAGGGCTTGGTGATGATGAACTCCTTTAACTTGACCTTATCTGAGAAGCACTTTATCTGCCCTTCCATTCTAAATAAAATCTTTGCTGGATAGAGCAATCTTAGATGTAGGTCCTTGACTTTCATGACTTGGAATACTTCTTTCCAGCCCCTTCTTGCCTGTAAGGTCTCTTTTGAGAAATCAGCTGACAGTCTGATGGGAACTCATTTGTAGGTGACTGTGCCCTTATCCCTTGCTGCTTCTAGAATTCTCTCCTTCATTTTAATCTTGGCTAATGGAATTATGATGTGCCTTGGTGTGTTCTTCCTTGGGTCCACCTTCTTTGGGACTCTCTGAGCTTCCTGGACTTCCTATAAGTCTATTTCCTTTGCCAGATTGGGGAAGTTCTCCTTTATTTTTTGTTCAAATAAGTCTTCCACTCGTCGCTCTTCCTCTTCCCCTTCTGGTACCCCTATAATTCAGATGTTGGGACATTTAAAGATGTCCTAGAGGTTACTAAACCTCCCCTCAGTTTTCTGAATTCTGTTTCTTCATTCTTTTCTGTTTGGTTGTTTGATTCTTCCTTCTGGTCCGCTCCATTGATTTGAGTCCCATTTTTCTTCCCATCTCTATTCGTTCCCTGTGCATCTTCCTTCATTTCACTAATTATAGCCTTCCTTTTTTCATCTAATTTGTGAGCAGAATCAATCAATTCTGTGAGCATCCTGATCACTAGGACTTTGAACTGTGCATCTGATAGTTTGGCTATCTCTTGGTTGCTTAGATGAATTGGCTCTGGGGCTTTGATTTGTTCTCCCATTTAAGCCATTTTTGGTTGTTTTTTTTTTTTTTTTTTTGGTCTGGTCTTAGCTGTTATGTAGTGAGGAGTGGAGCCTTAGGTGTTCCCCAGGATGGGGTAGCCCAGTCTCTGGGTAGTGACACTGTATGTGGGGGCAGGGTCCAAGAGGGAACAATGGCACTTGCTCTGCTCTCTCTCTGATTCCAGTCCTTTCCACTGCTTCCCCTTTGCCTGGATTCTCTACGCAGGAATTTGGTACCACCTGGTCAGCCAGCCACCTTGTGTGGCCTTACTGGGTCTGCACCATTGCCACCTCATGCTAGCCACTGCCTGTGTGCCTGGGGTCTGCCAGCTACTGCTGCCTGTGTGCCAGGGTCCGCCAACCTCCACTTTTTCCTGCTGCAACTTCTCCCTTCTTACCAGTCTGGATGAATGGTCGTTGGAATTCCATACAGTTCTCTTTTCTATCATTTCTGGTTGTTTTCTTGTTCCTAAATCTTTGTTGCCCTTAATTTTTGGTTGTGCGAGGAGGCACAGTATGTCCACCTATACCTTCCTCTTGGCCGGAAGTCACCTGCAAGGTTTCTTTTGAGAAGTCCACTGACAGCCCTATGGGAACTCCTTTGTAGGTAACTGTCTCCTTTCCTCTTACTGCTTTTAAGGTTCTCTCCTTATCTTTAATCATGGGTAATGTAAGGCACATGAGCATGATGTGCCTTGGTGTGTTCCTCCTTAGGTCCCACTTGTTTGGGACTCTCTGATCTTCCTGGACTTCCTGAAAGTCTATTTCCTTTGCCGGAATGGGGAAGTTTTCCTTAACTATTTGTTGAAATGAATTTTGAATACCTTGCTCTTGTTCTTCTCCTTCTGTCACCCCTATGATTTGGATGGTGGAATGTTTAAAGTTGTCCCAGAATTTTACTAAGCCTCTCCTCATTTTTTTTGAATTCTTATTTCTTCATTCTATTCTGGTAAATGTTTACTTCTTCCTTCTGGTCCAAATCCTTGATTTGAGTCCCAGTTTCCTTCCCTTCACTCTTGGTTCCCTGTATATTTTGCTTTACTTCACTTTTCATAGCCTTCACTTTTTCTTCTATTTTGAGACCATACTCAACCATTTCTGTGAACATCCTGATTGCCAGTGTTTTGAACTCTGCATCTGATAGGTTGGCTATCTCTTTTTTGCTTACATGGCTTTCTGAAGTTTTGATCTGTTCCTTCATTTGGGCCATATGTCTTTGTCTCAGGCACCTATTACATCATAAGGGGCAGAGCCTTAGGTATTTACCAGGATGAGCAAACAAGGTCGCTGCATTGTGGTGCTGTGTGTTGAGGAGGGATCAGAGAGGAAACAATGCTGCTGCTTGCTCAAGTCTTGGCTGGCTTTCACTCACTTCCCCCACTACCTCCAAACAAATTGGGCCCTTCTGGTGCTGATTGCTGGGCGGGTGTGTTTGTGTACATTCTAGGACCCTCTGGGTCTCTCCAATGAACTCTCTCAGGATGCTGAAATTTCTCCCACCTCTGCAACCCACGCTGGTTTTTACAGCCAGGGGTTTGAGGTTTTGTTTTCCCATGCTGGAACCCTGGGATTCACAATCTGTCTCACTTCCCAATTGTTCCTCTCAGTTTATCCACATGCAAATATGGGGCCACCATCCACCTCCTTCTCTGCCCAGTCTTCCAGTCACTGCCTTGCCTCACATCCTCTCCACTTCATCTGCCAGTCTCCACCCCTCCTATTAGTCTAGATGAATGTGTCTTTAACCCTTTGTTGTTGGACCTCCATACAGTTCAATTTTAGGCAGTTCTGGTTGTTTTTGTTTTTAAATTTGTTGTTGTCTTTCTTAATCACAGAAAGGTGTGTGAGGAGACAAAGGTATCTACCTACCCCTCCATCTTGGCCAGAAATCCTCATATTTTCTAGATCTTGATCAAGATGATGATTACTTAAGTCAATTATAAGTCATAAGTTCAAGAAAGGCCTAATTAGTGATTATTTACTGCTGTTGAAAAAGACTAGGATCAACTTCCACTTTCCAAAACAGCAGAAAGGGCTGGACTAAAGATGGATTATACACACTGGCCAATGGGGTTTCTTCCCATTAAAACTCCTGTCATCAAGAAACTGGTCAATATGGAGCTGAGAGGGCAAAAGAGAGAGGATCACCCTTTCCTGGACCATATTAAGCAAATGAGTGATAAACATAAAATTACAAAATAAAAAACATGTGATTTAAATGTTCAATAACAAGAAGCCTAAGGTTCTATGTGGCTGATATGCTCATTCCAAAAAGAGTATAGGAGAGAGACAATATCAAAGATGACAAACATTTTACATTTCAGAAAAGAATTGCCCACAATAAGCAGAAGTAAATTTAAATAAGATGATATTCTTAATGAATGTGGATTCTGGACAATTTTTTTAAATGTAAAAAATATTAAAAAGTAAGGTCAAAGGTAACAAAGGTAAAGAACGAATTAACCAATTTCAGGAAAGAAAACCGAAAATATCTACACAGCCATTTCTCATATATCTACATTTGAAACAGCAAAGAGTAGAATATATATTGTTGAAAGCAGCAAGAAACTTTAAGGGCAGGTTTTAAAAGCACATCTCACAAGACAAGAATAAAAGTATAAACTCATTAAAGAGAAAAACAATAGCTGTATAAGATAAAAATATTCAAATGTACAAAACTGATATCCCTGAAAAAAAAAACGGAAACAAAAAAATTTAAGATTTAACTGAAGAAATTGTTCTTAAAATAAAAGATGACTTGAAATTAAACAGGCATGCTTATATTTACAATAAATTATGCAGAAATGTTAGCATTTAGTATTCTGGTAAAGTTACTAAACCTCATAGCAAAAGACAAACTCAAAACTATGAGTTAAAATGATGGCCATAAGCCAGAAAACTAATTTTTAACTCAACCACACTCTACTATTGGCACTTCTCAATGAAAGAGCCTGAGATTTTTCTATCTTTGTGCCTCCAACATCTGTCATTCAACTTAGCACAGTGTAATGTAGGAAGAGCAAATTAGCAGTATTTCATACAAGGCTTAAACATTTCCATGCCAACTTTCAAAATGCAATACAATTAAGAAATACCTATGAAATTCTAACAAAAAATATGACTCCCAAATTTTTTAACCAGATATGATTTTGTGTCAAGTAAATAGACACATACACACAAAAATAACTGACAGTAACCAGAAGGGAGGTGGGAGGGGATAATGGGGGGAAAAGGAGAAGGGTTTTCAGGAACATGTATAAAGGGCACATGGACAAAACCAAAGTGAGGCATGATCAAGGGGGAGAAGTGGGGATGGCTGGGATGGGGGGATTGGTGGGGGAAAAAATGGAGACAACTGTATTTGAACAACAATAAAAATAATATTTAAACATTCAAGGACATGACAAATCTATTGTCAATTCTTTAAAAATGTATATATCATACATATAAATACCATATATTACACATGTGTATTTACAATCAAGTGATAAATCAAGATGTGGACTATTTGAAGGATTAGTGCTAAATAAATATAAATTAAAAACTACATCTTAGTAAGTATGGGAATCATGGTTACAGAACAGAATTCAAATATTATAATCCTTCATAATGTAAACATCATAATATAAAACAATAAAATTAGGAAGCAAAATAAAATATGAACTTAATACTTCTCTCATTTCCTAAGGTGGGCAAAAATGATATTAAGTTAATAATCAAGAAATTGTTACTCAAATTCATATATGAGAATATTAAGCAAACTACCACAAGAAACTGGTTAGGTCAGCCAACATTTTTTATGTCTCAAAAAAACACAAAAGAGAGTACAGTCAATTTTGCTAAAAATAGATGATAAGGGAAGAAATAAATCAAGAAATACAGCATTCTAAGACACCACAATAGTACCAAACACACTTGCCCATTTCTCACTCTTGTCCATTTGCTAGATACATTATAGTCACACCAATTAACAAACTTTTCCCAAAATACATCATGAACATCCATAATTTCTGGTCATGTGCCTCCATTTGCACCCAGAATGCATTGCTGCCTGTTTCTCAACAGGACAGACTCCCATCCATCATTTGAAGCTTCATTAAAATTATCATCTCTTGCAGAGACCCCCAGACAAGTGAGTTCCTGTGAGTACTGATGCTGTTTATTCACATTCACTGAGATCATTATCACATTGTATCATAGTAAGTCTAATGTGTCCACCTTCCCTACTAAATGAAAAGTTGAAACACCCAACAATTAGTACAATGTCTGTGTGCTCAATAAATATGTGGTGAATTATGGCCACTTTCAATAGTTTTGGGTGCTTATCTGACAGGTATCAAGCAGAGAGAACGGCATAAAAAATAGCTCCAAAAATTTAATTGAAATCTTTCTTTTTCTTTCCGTTTCGACTCTTACCTCCTTAGACCACCATCATTTTTTACCTGGCCTACACTGGTAACCTCCTACCTGGTCTTGATTCTTTAGTTGCTCCAACCAAGTAGTCTATTCTCCTCTAACTCATAAGAGTCATTTTAAAAACATATATCCATATGTGATCAGTCTCTCCTCTCCAATAGTTTCCAGTTACACATAAAACAAAATCCAGATATATTATCCTGGCTCAATAGTCCCCCATGTGCTGGCCTGACCAAACTTTTTGCCTTTGGCCCCTTTGTCTACTCCTTCCAGCCATTACCTTCCCCTACAATGTTTTTCCCACTAACATCTTCTTGGCTTAATTTTTATTATTAGAAAGATTTGAAATGTCACAGACTCAGAGAGGTTTTGCTGGGCCAACCAGTCCAAAGTACTTTTCATCTTTCAATCATATCACCTCATTTTAATTCATGCATTTCTTGTTTGCATATTTGGTGATTTGTTTTGTTTATATATTCTTATTTATTACGCCCCTCTCCCATGTAGAATGTAAACTCTAAAACAGCAGAGGCCTTGTCTATAATTGTTTTATTGTTGTAAGCCTGGTGCTTGGTACAAACTAGATATATTGCAAATATCCCTGTGTACATATTACAAGTATTGGTATTAGTAATACTAGCTAACATTTCTTGAATGGTTACTACACACAAAGTACTATTCTAACTACTTCCTTTGAGATAACCCATTTACTTTACACAAAAGCATATACACACAAAACTATGCAAAGGAAGAGGTAATCATTGTCATTACTCACATTTTAGAGATGTGAAAACTGAGGAACAGAAATGTTAAATAACAAGCCCAAAGTCACACTGATGTTGAGTGGTACAGCCGGAATTTGAGTTATGTCATGCTGACAGGGGATCCTACACTCTCAACCACTATACTTGTAATATACACATCTTATTTTAAAATAAAATGGAATACTCATCTGAAAGATTTTATACCCTAGTTGTACATCTATTTTGGCTTAATAAAAATATATGAGTGCAAAGAAGTACACTTTAAAAAATAAAGCAGATTAACTTGTCATTGTACAAATCACCTTTGGTCCTGTCATGAGACAAATAAAAAACCAGTGACATGGGATCTGAATCCAATGTCTGTCCTTGGAAAAAGGCACACTTTCTTTTCCCTTAGCTAAAGGGATTCCATTGTATTATCATTTTTTCTTTAGTATATTTTATTGACTATGTTATTACAGTTCTTACACATTTTCACCCTTTGCCCACCTCTACCCTTCGTTCTAGCAATCCCCTCCTTAGTTCATGTTCATGGGTCATATATGTAGTTCTTTGCCTTCTCCTGTTCCTTTACTATTCTCAATATCCCCCTATTTTGTACCTACCAATTATGCCTTTTACTCTGCACTTTTCCCCCCATCTGTCCCCTCCAAATGATCTCCATACCTATGATTCTGTTTCTGTTCTAGCTGTTTGCTTAGTTTTTGTTATCTGTTTGGGCTTATTTTTTAGATTCAGTTGTTGGTAGCTGTGAACTTACTGCCTTTTTAATGTTCATGGTTTTAGCAACACTGGACATATGGTGTAGTTCAAACCCATGCTGAGTAACTTTTGGACAGGAACACTATAAAATATAACTAACCTGGTTAATAATAGCAAATAACTGATCCTTCACCTAATGGTGTTTATAGGAAATAGGACTCATGAGAAAAAGAAAGAGCAGCATGAGACAGAATTAATCCACAACATGCAATTTCCTTCTCTGTGCATAGCCTTCACTGAGAGGAAATCTGAAGGTTCTCCACCTGTTCAGTTATGCCTTTCTTTAGAACCAGAATGTCCTACTGCCAAAATGACTGAAGGTATTCATTTATACCACATGATAAAAATAAACATTGTGTTTGCCGAAAGGTGAGTTTTGTGATCTAAAGAATGACGTAAAAACTAGTTAAATTCTCAATCTCTTAATTTTAGTAACAGATATTTTGTGTGTACTGACTTAGGACATTTGAAATTCCATTGCTGGGAATATAAGAATCCCAAGTCCCCAGTTCAAAAGAACCTATACACCTCAATGTTCATAGCAGCACAATTTACAATAGCCAAGTGCTGGAAACAGCCTAAGTGCCCATCGATAAATGAGTAGATCAAAAATTGTGGTATATTTGCACAACAAAATACTACAAAGCAAAAAAAAAAAAAAAAGAAGGAACTCCTACATTTTGTGACAGCATGGATGGAACCGGAAAATATTATGCTAAGCAAAATAAGCCAGTCAGTGATTATCAAATACCATATGATCTCACCTGTAAGTAGAACTAATGAACAAAATATAACAGCAGACATGGAAACATGGAATAGACTGAAAGTGACCAGAGGGGAGAAGAAGGAAAATAATGGAGGAAAGAAGGAGAAAGGAATAGACAAAGAACATGTATGAATGACCCATGGACATGGACAACCATGTGCAAATTCACAGTGGAAGCAGTGTGTGTGGGGGGGGGGGGTTATGGGTGGAGGAGGGCAAAGGGGAAAAGAAAAATTGCAATAGAATAACAATAAAAATTATTTTTTAGGATACAATCCTAGCAGTGGGATTGCTGGGTCAAAAGGTAGATCTATTTTTAGTTTTCTTAGAAAATTCCATACTGCTTTCCATAGTGGTTGTACCAGTCTGCAATCCCAACAACAGCACACTAGGGTCCCCTTTTCTCCACAACCTCTCCAACACTTGCTGCTTGTTGCTTTGTTTTTGATGGCCATTCTGTATCCTAAGAACCCTGAAACACCAGTCCAAAAGAACCTATGCACCCCAATGTTCATAGCAGCACAATTTACAATAGCCAAGTGTTGGAAGCAACCTAGGTGTCCATCAGTAAATGAATGGGTTAAAAAACTGTGGTACATTTACACAATGGAATTCTATGCAGCAGAAAGCAAGAAGGAGCTCCTACCCTTTGCAACAGCATGGATGGAGCTGAAGAGCATCATGCTAAGTGAAATAAGCCAGGAAGTGAAAGACAAATACCATATGATCTCACCTTTAACAGGAACCTAATCAACAAAACAAACAAACAAGCAAAATATAACCAAAGACACTGAAATTGAGAACAGACTGACAGTCACCAGAGGGGAGAGAGGAGGGAATTTCAGGGGAAAATGCGAAGGGTTTACAGAACAAGTATAAAGGACACATGGATAAAAACTAGGGGGATGGAAATGGGAGGGAGCTGGGGAAGGCTGAGGCAGTGGGCTGGGATGGGAGTAAAAGACAAAAAACTATACAAGAACAACAATTAAAATAAATTTAAAAAATTAAATGATTTTTAAAAAGTAGTAATTTTCAAAGCCTTCTTTTTTAAAAGTTTTTATTTACTAATTTTTAGACAGAGGGGAAGGGGAGAGAGAAAGGGAGGGAGAGTAACATCAAGGTGTTGTTGCTTCTTGCATGCCCCCTACTAGGGATCTAGCCTGCAATCCAGGCATGTGCTCTGATCAGGAATCAAACCGGCGACCCTTTAGTTCTCAGACTGGAACTCAGTGCACTGAGCCACACCAGCCAGAGCTCAATGCCTTCTTTACAATCAACCTCACATTAAATGCTTTGCTCATCTTAAAATTCTTCGACTTTCCTTCATTTTGTGCAGGTGCAATTTTAATGACTTTTTCAAGTAAATGTTTCTTTCTCTGCTCTCTTCCTCCCTCTTGGTTCTCTCATTTATTCTTAATAACTCCCTACTTTGTGTAAAACCAAATCCAGTCAAGGGGCAATATGAAGTAGATCTAAGTCCAGTTATCACCACTTCTAACCACATGACCTTAAGTAAATTAGCGAATTTCTCAGGCTTCATTTTCTCATACAAAAAGTGGTGAACATTACACTTACTTCATAGTATTTTGTTAAGGATGGTAAATTGTGAAAAACATCAGTCACAGAGTGATGCTGAATATGGCATCCGTGATTATTGCCATGGCCTATACCTGTCTACATGGTGGAGATCTCACTTCATGCTGCAATTCCCTTGATAAGATATTTTCCTGAAAACATTCTTTTTGGGTACTTAATACAATAACATCTTGAAAAATATAATTGCTTTAATACATTAAATCTTACCTTAGGATACTTGTACCTCTGGGAGTCAAAAACATTTTTTCAATTCTACAGAAATGCTACATTTATTTGTGAATCCTTGCATAAGCCAACTAAAGGCTCAAGTTTGTTTCTTGGAGATCTGAGCTTTTATCAGAACTATTAATTTGCTACACACAAACCCATTATAATATTTACTAGAGCAAAGATGCTATTTGGTTAGATTTCTACTGTATTTAAAGATTTTATTTTATTTATTTTTTAGAGAGGAGGGAGGAAAGGAGAAAGAGAGGGGAAGAAACATCAATATGTGGTTGCCTCTCAAGCACCCCCTACTGGAAACCTGGCCTGCAACCCAGGCATGTGCCCTGACTGGGAAGTGAACCGACAACACTTTGGTTCTCAGGCCGGGGCTCAATCCATTGAACCACATCAGCCAGGTGATTAGATTTCTGAACACTGTGCTAAGCAAAATGATAAATATAAATAATAAAACGTCAACTTTCTAATTCTCTCCAGAGACTCTGATTAACACACATATAGCTAATATATTATTTTAGGAATGTGACTTGTTTAGAGATTAAAAACTGTCAAACAAGAAGTACAAACACAGACACATACAAAGGAGACCTTGGAAGAAAAAATACTGAAAATGATTAATTTGGCCCATGTCCTGATTATGTGTGACCACTCTGTGTTTCATCATAACACACTTTGTGCCCAATGTGGAGAGTTTTGTTTTGTTTTCATGCATCATTACTTAACAAATTATTTAGGTAATGATGATGATAAGATTCAACTCATAAATATCTGTAAAATCCACAATAATTAAATGAACATGACACACCAAGATTATATATTGCCTACAACAGAATGTTAGCATATATTTAAAGCATTTTCTCCTGAGTGCTTTCAGTTATTTCCTTCTATCTTCATATCAAATGACAAAGATTAAGTATTTTCTTCATGGTGTGAACTTATGGATAATACTTTCCATGATATCCTGTTCAAGCCACTCATCTGCCTTTTGAAACAACATCTCTCTTTGGTCACTCTAAAACTACAAATAGTTCATCCCTGGTATTTTTTAATTAGAAAATATGCAAAAATATACTACCTAATGAAGAATTTATTTTATTATGTCTGGACTAGAAGCTATTAGGGTTTTTCTTTTCAATAATCTCTGAAAATTTTTCATTTAAAACTGAATTTTCCCCCAGTTCTAAATTTAAAATAACATTGGAAATATTTGATATGTAAAGAAGGTAAACATGAATTGAGAGTAATGAGCTTAAACATTTAGACCAGAAGGCATTCTACTGTAGTAACTGCCAATAATTCCAGTGGTTTACAGAGACAGGTATTCCTGCAAAGAACATCAGATGCGGAATTTTGGTTTTCAACTTTTGTGACTGATGAAGGCCTAGATTTCAAAACAGATGTGGTACTTCTAGAGCTTTGTCTTTTGATGTGAGTCCAAATTCTGGATTTTCCAAGGAGATTTTCCTTACCAATGTCTACTTCTGCTTAGCCCAGTAAACTGCTCTGCCTCCAATTTAACATCCTCTAAAATCTTCCCAAGACTAACCAATAAAAAGGAATAATTATTTTAAATAATTTTATTTAAAATTATTTAAATAAATATATTTTAAAGTATATTAAATTTCTATTGAATTTCAAATTTCAATTAAATTTCCATTATTTAAATAAATATATTTTAAATTATATTAAATTTCAATTGTTCTAAATTTACTTTGCAAAGTGAATTGAACAGATATGGTCTCAGTTGTGTATTGCATGCAGTCTAACAGATAATAATGACCAGGACTGGGATAGTAAGAATGAGATCAGTGATTGTTCATGTATAAAAGCAACATATCCTCAAATTGAAGAGAAATAAACAGTAAAAAAATAACTTGCATCATACATACTTCTTGAGCAACAATCATACTACTGTACAAAGATGAAAATGGAATATACTAATACTAAAAAGCACTGTAGGATATGGAATGACGATGAACTTTGGAGACAGACTTCATGGAATAGTTTTCATGAAATTATTTAATCTGAGATTTAGTTTTTCCATTATTAGCATGGAGACTCCAGGTTGTCTTGAGGATTGCATGGGATGATATAAGTAAACACCACTGCATAGATGAGGTATCGATATTTGAGCTTTTTCCTTCACTCCCGACTTATACTAATGAAGGCTTTTGGGTTATATAATATAGTTCATCATCACTAAATCAAAAGCACATCAGCAAAGATCTCTTAGAATCTCTACTAAACTACTGACATATTTAGACTGTGGAGGCTTTCTTACAGTTTATTGCATTTGCCACAGGCCATCAAATAAAATTTCTGCAGCTCTGTAACAGTCTTTATTCACTATCAGTTCAAAGAATTCTTTATCCTTTTGAGAACGGTTTTAAAGCCTTTGGTACATTATTCAAGTTGCTCATAAAACACATAACTCTCATGGCGTATATAGTCTTTTTTCCTGAAATACTGCAGAGATGTATGTGTTTGGCCCTTAATGATTTTAGAAAAATTTTACTTAAGCAATGTCTTATATAATAAGATATATATGAATGATATGTTTTGTTACATGGCATTTTAAATTTGGCAGTAAATGATGCAAAGAAATAGAGGTTGCAAGATCTTATTAGCTTCATTAATAACAGGAGAATGTGACTTTGAATAATTTGGTAGAATGTTTATGGGTATCTGTGCTAATGGTCACCCTTACAAAATTAATGGAGGCCAAGAAGTATCAGTTTTGAACTCAAGAATGCTTGCTAAAGGCATATCAACCTGGAAAGATGATGCATGGGTTAATATTTTGCCTGTTTTCTTTTCATTTTTAAAGCCAATTATTTTATATTCAGGTATTTTCATAGATCAATTTTATAAACTTCCATATTACCAGAATATGGCCAATTTACCAATGTTATTTTTAAACAGATGCTAGGCAACAGAGAAAATGTGATTGATGAAATTTTATTTTGGAATGATTGTCAAGAAAATCTATTTCAAAGAAATCATTATTGACTTTATTTATTTATTTCACACTTTTTAATTGTTCAAGTACAATTTTCTGCCTTTTCTCCCCACCCTCCTCACCTCCCTGCCACCTCCACTCCCCCCTATTATTGTCCACATGTCCTCTATAATTGCTCCTGCAAACATTTCACCTTTTTCCCCCCAAATTCCCTCCCCTCTCCCCTCTGGTCACTGTCACTCTGCTCTCAGTTTCAGTGTCTTTGGTTATACTCTGCTTGTTTGTTTTGTTGATTAGATTTCTATTAAAGGTGAGATCGTATGGTATTTGTCTTTCACCATCTGGCTTATTTCACTTAGCATAATGCTCTCCAGTTCCATCCATGCTGTCAGAAAGGGTAGAAGCTCCTTTCTTTCTGCTGCATAGAATTCTGTCATGTAAGTGTACTATAGCTTTTTGATCCATTCATTTACTGATTGGCTCTTAGATTATTTCTAGCACTTGGCTATTGTAAATTGTGCTGCTATGAACATTGGGGTGCATAGGTTCTTTTGGATTGGTGTTTCAGGGTTCTTAGCATATAATCCTAGCAGTGGAATTGCTGGGTCAAAAGGCAAATCCATTTTTAGCTTTCTGAGGAAATTCCATCTTGTTTTCCATAGTGGTTGCACCAGTCTGCAATCCCACTAGGGTTCCCTTTTCTTCACAACCTCTCCAACACTTGTTGTTTGTTGCTTTGTTTATGATGGCCATTCTCAATGGTGTGAGGTGGTATCTCATTGTGGTTTTAATTTGCATCTCTCTGGTAGACTTTATGTTCTTATTTTAAACAACTACAGTGTATCTTTTCCTTAAATATATACATTCTATTTTATTTTTTAATTATATTTTATTGATTATGCTATTACTGTTGTCCCAATTATTCCCCTTTGACTCCCTCCACCCAATACCCCTCACTCTGTCAAGCAATCTCCCTGTCATTGTTCATGTCCATGGGTCATGTATATAGGTTCTTTGGCTATTCCCTCCCCTATACTGTAGTTTACATCCCCATGAATATTCTGTAACTACCAATTGTACTTCCTAATCCCTTCATCTTTTCACCAATTCCCTCAGAACCCCCTCTTCTCTGACAACAACCAAAATGTTCTCCATAGTCATGCTTCTATTTCTGTTTTGCTTGTTTGCTTAATTTGTTTTTTAGATTCAATTGTTGATAGATATGTACTTATTGCCATTTTATTATTTATAGTTTTGATCTTCTTTTTCTTAGATAAGTCCCTTTACAATTTCATAATAATGGTTTGGTGATGATGAACTCCTTTAGCTTTTTGTGTCTGGAAGCTTTTCATCTGCCCTTTAATTCTAAATGATAGCTTTGCTGGGTAGAGTAATCTTTTAAGGAGTCTCTGGGACAAATCGAAGTGTACCAACATTCACATCATAGTGGTGTCAGAAGAAGAAAAGAAAAAGCAAGAAATTGGAAACCT
Organism: Anoura caudifer; assembly: GCA_004027475.1. Lineage (NCBI taxonomy): Eukaryota > Metazoa > Chordata > Mammalia > Chiroptera > Phyllostomidae > Anoura > Anoura caudifer. The sequence continues at coordinate 62,877 of PVKU01001276.1, forward strand.
ATTTGAAAAAATAATGAAAGAAAAATTCCTTAACCTGACGAAGGAAATAGACATGCAAGTACAGAAAACACAGAAAGTCTCAAACAAGACAGACACAAAGAGGCCCACAACAAGACACATCATAATTAAAATGCCAAAGGTTAAAGATAAAGAGAATCTTAAAAGCAAAAAGAGAAAAGCAGTTAGTTACCTACAAGGGAGTTCCCTTAAGACTGGCAGTTGAGTTCTCAAAACAAACTTTGCAGACTAGAAGGGATCGGAAAGAAATACTCAAGTGACGAAAAGCAAGGACCTACAAAAAATTATATATTCTATTTTAATTCTAAAGTTGTGTTTAAGTTGAAAGTTGTGCAAAACTAAAACAGGCTATCCACTCATTAACACAGAGGAGAGGTTGCCCTACCATCAACTTTCTGCCCAAAACTTTCTTCCTTCCTCTGGGGGAATATACAGTGAACTTGATGCCCTACATCACATGCAGGAACAGCATGCTGATCCCATGCCATGCCCCCCAGTGTTATTTAGAAGATTCCTCATAAATTAAACTCACCAGTCTAATATGTAGCCTGCAGATTCATTCTTGCATCCCCTGGGAAGGGACTGGGAAGAGCTCCAGGCAGGATCAGGAGGCCAGCCCCAGGCTTTGCTCTATTGCCTTCTGTTACGCTGCTCAAAAGCATCTCATGCAGGAAACAATCCCAGGAGAGGGAAATAACCTCAATCGTTTACCATATATCACCAAGGGAAAAAGGGAAGAAGCCAAATGCTGAATACCCTTTTTTCACCAATTTTTTGGCTATTCAAACACTTTTCTGACACATTTGCATCTGTTAATGTGAACACAGAAAAGTTCTCCTGCAGTCAGTGAATTCTTAGCCTATTTCTATAACCAATGTAATTTAATGCATGGATTTTTAAATTTACATTTTTCCTACCCTGAGTCATTATTATGTGTACTAGACTGCAAATGATAAACAGCTGAGATAATATCTGTTTAATTTAGTTTGAAAATTGATTGGTTCACAATAAAATGTGATCCTTAGGGTAATGCTTCTCTTGGGCTGACATTGGTCTTTGAAGAGCCCTTTTAAGAACTACAGTCAAAGTAGGAACCCACCCATCATTCAGCTTAAATACCTCTGTTACCATATTCCATAAATAAATGCTAATGAAATAACACAAATGCAGCTGGAGCCCCATTTAGCCATGCCACATCTACAGCCTGTTATAAGGGGCTTTCTGGTCACATGCTAAGAGTTGTAAGAGCTTTTTCTTCAGAGAGAAAGAAATGGAGGTCTGAAAGCAGAAAAAGTTTTATGCAAAATTACCAAGCTAGTTGGCAGTCATCTCCTATGTCTCAAGGATCTGTCCATCACAGAATGAGCAGTGAAGGAGTTAAAAATTCTAGAAAAGTGAGGTAACAGTGAGCGAAACAGCAATATATATTGATATCAGTTTCTAACCATTTCTAAAGTTATTCTTGTATAATCTGAGGCATCTAATCAGCAGACTGGCTGAGCATAGGCTCAAAATGCATCATTCCATCAGAAAATAAAACCAAGACCCTCTGGTTCCCTTTCCCATAGCATCTGAACACATATCTTGGTGGTCATAAAAGGAGGGAAAGTAACACTGAAGCTGGCCTCACAGCTCTGTAGCATGTGGGCTAGCTTCAAACTGGGAAAAAAACAAAAGATACTCTAAAATGCAGAATTTTAAACATATGACCCCCAAAGTAAATTTCACTCTATATATACTGAGTGTAAAAATATATTAATATTTCATTAAACTCCAGTGTATATATTATTCTGCAAATTCCCCTCTGATGTTAACAAAATGTTCACTTGTTAATTTTTAAGCTAAATTATTGAAAGCAAGAAATTGTAAAGGAAGAATTCATGTTCTGCTAAATACAGAAGATCTGGTGCCATCTGTCCTAGGGTGTAATGATGAAACACACTGTGAACCCACAACTCAACACTGAGCACATTTGAAACCCCTCCTGGTGTAACTTTGTACAAAGTTTCTAACAAGAAAAGATAATGTGACAATATGTATGACATATTTTGTGGTGTATATAATGACTGGGTTAATTCCTTAATTTTATTTCAGTGGCATTTTATGATCATAAAATATTGGGAATTTTGGGGGCAAAATTTGGGGAGAAACTGAAGTATCCATGATCAAATGTCAAGAGATTATTATAGATAGGTATCATACAGCTGTATATCTTTCCAGTCCTTTATGTGTGTATGTATGTCATACATTAACAGATGATAGCTAGATAGATAATAGATGGATAGATGATAGATAGATAGGAAATTATTTATCAAATGTTTTAATCTTTTCTCCATACAATGCATTTATGTGAAAATATGTTCTTTGGAAAACATATTTTAGTAGCTACAGCTATATGTAAGCTTACCTATTTAACTATTTCTCTATCATTCAGATTCAGGTTATTTCTATCTTTGGGCTATTAAAATAATACTGCAATAGAAATATTTTTTAAATGTACAAGTTATATTTAATCAGTTCAGTTGCCAGGTTTTTTCTTAATGTCCTAACTACAAATTATGTATTATATGATAATTTATTGCTATTGTCTATTGCACCTCATCAACTCATAATACTAATACTAATAAATATTGTTTCTTTACTGTATACCAAACACTGTTTGAATAACTTTCCATATATTTGCATATTAAAATCTCCAGAAGAACCTTATGAAATAAGACTATAATTATGTTTTATCATCTTAAAGAAAAGAGAAAACTTAGGTACCAAGAGAACCCTTGAACTTTCCTAGGGTTACACAGCTAACACAAGATAAATTGGGCATTTAAACACAGGAGTTTGAGCTCCTGAGCCCTGCTCTGAATCATGTAAGTATACCATCTCTCTGATGAACAAGATCACATGATTATTACTATACTATTTTACTATATTGCCCATTTTTAAAAAATAGCATGTAAGAAAATGAATATTGATACATTTAGATAACGAACCATTGTAGAAGAAAAAAATTACACGAAGGAAAAGAGACATTGTGAGTCACTCCTGTATTGAAACAGTTTTATTATCCCCAGAAATGGCATTTGTCTTATTCCCCCTCTTGTGAAATTAAAAAGTGCCATGCTCCTACTTTCTGAGAAGAATGGAAATACTAAGAGGTTCAAGATGTGAATAATGGAGAATCGTGATTTCAATATTCAGAACTATCATGGCAAGTTGGTTCTTAGTTGAATCATTTTATAAATGCAACCATAGAAGAGACAATTACCTCTTTTAGTACCATATTTATATTCTTAAAATAAGAATGTTAGCCCCTCAGTGTTATTGTGAGGATGAAATCAAGTGACACACACAAAGCAACGAGCACATCTGGCCAATGTATAGTAAACACTTTTTTCTTCCCTCTGCCTTGTTTCCTTCAATCACTCAGTCAATCAATAACCCTTTTTGGAGGTCACATCATAATACTCAAGGGAAGAATCCACCAAGTGACATAAACATTTTAAATATATATGCACCCAACATAGGAGCACCTAAATACATCAAGAAAATCTTAGAGGACTTCCAGAGAAATATTGAAAGCAACACAAATATAGTAGGAGATTTTAACACCCCACTACCAAAAATGGACAGATCTTCTAAACAAAATATCAACAAAGATATTGTGGCATTGAACAACACTCAGATGAAATGGACTTAACAGATATACATAGAGCCCTTCATCCAAAAGAAACTAAATACGCATCCTTTTCAAATGCACATGGAACATTTTGAAAGATAGCCCACATGATAGGACACAAAAGAAGTCTCAACAAATTCAAGAAAACTGAAATCATACCAAGCATTTTCTCCGACCACAAGGGACTGAAACTAGAAATCAACCCCAAGGGGAAAAACACAAAACCCTCAAAATCATGGAGATTGAATAGCATGTTATGAAACAATGAATGGGTCAAGAATGAAATTAGGGAGGAAATCAAAAAGTTTCTGGAAACAAATGAAAATGAACTCACAATGACCCAAAACTTATGGAACACAGTGAAGGCAGTCCTCAGAAGGAAGTTCATAGCAATACAGGCCTACCTAAAAAAGATAGAAACATCTCAAACAAACAACTTAACCCTATGCTTACAAGAAGTTGAGTAACAACAATAAAGACAGGCCAGACCAAGTAGAAGGAAGAAAATAACCAAGATCAGAACAGAATTAAATGACATAGAGACTAAAAGCACAATTCTAAGGATCAATTAATCCAGGAGCTGGTTCTTTGAAAGGATAAACAAAATTGACAAGTCTTTAAGAAGGTTCATCAGGAAAAAAAAGAGAGAGGACCCAAATAAGCACAATCAGAAATGAAAGAGAAGACATTACAACTGACACCACAGAAATACAAAGGATGGTAAGAAATTACTATGAAGAACTGTATGCCAAGAAATTTGAAAACCTAGGTGAAATGAACAAGGTTCTAGAAAAATATAATCTCCCAAAACTCAATGAAGAAGAAGCAGAAAGCCTGAACAGACCAATAACAGCAGATGAAACTGAAGCAGTAATCAAAAAACTCCTGACACACAAAAGCCCTGGACCAGATGGTTTCACAGGAGATTTTTGTGAAGCACTTAAGGAAGAGCTAACCCCTATCCTTCACAGACTATTCGAAAAAATCCAAAATGATGGAAGACTCCCAAACTCTTTTTATGAAGCCAATATCGCCCTAATCCCAAAACCAGATAAAGACACAACAAAGAAAGAAAACTTCAGTCCAATATCGCTGATGAACATAGACGCTAAAATTCTCAACAAAATATTGGCAAACCACATCTAACAATGTCTTAAAAATATCATACACCATGACCAAGTGGGATTCATCCCAGTGATGCAAGGATGGTTCAACATTCACAAATCAGTAAATGTAATACATCACATAAACAAAAGCAAAGACAAAAATTGCATGATCATATCAATGGATGGAGAAAAAGCATTTGATAAGGTACAGCACCCATTTATGATAAGAAACACTCAGCAAAGTGAAAATAGAGGGAGCATTCCTCAACATAATAAAGGCCATATATGAGAGACCTACAGCTATCATCATACTCAATGGGCAAAATTTAAAAACTTTTCCACTAAGAACAGGAACAAGACAAGGTTGTCCATTTTCACCACTTCTATTCAATATAGCATTGGAAGTTTTAGCCACAGCAATTAGACAAGAAAAGGAAATAAAAGGCATCCAAATCAGAAAGGAGGAAACAAAACTGTCATTATTTGCCAATGACGTGATAGTATACATGGAAAATCCTATAGACTCAGCCAAAAAGCTGCTTGACCTAATAAATGAATTAGGCCAAACAGTGGGATACAAAGTCAATATTCAGAAATCAAAGGCATTTTTGTGTACCAACAATGAAATAGCAGAGCAGAAGTCAAGAAAAAAATCTCATTCAATACAGCAAAAACATAAATAAAATACCTAGGAATAAACCTAACCAAGGAGGTAAAAGACCTGTATGCAGAAAACTACACAACACTGAAAAAAGAAGTCAAGGAAGACACAAACAAGTGGAAACATACACCGAGTTCATGGATTGGAAAAATTAACATCATCAAAATGTCCATACTACCCAAAGCAATATACACATTCAATGTAATACCTGTTAAAGCACCAATGGCATATTTCACAGACATAGAACAAACACGTCAAAATTTTATATGGAACCATAAACGACCTCAAATAGCTGCAGCAATTTTGAGAAAGAAGAGCAAAGTAGGAGGGATCACAATACCAGACACCGAACTGTATTATAAGGCTACTGTAATCAAAACAGCCTGGTACTGGCATAGAAACAGGCACATGGACCAGGGGAATAGAACACAGAGCCCAGAAATAAACCCAAGTCTCTATGGTCAATTAATATTGGACAAAGCGGGCAGCAACAAAAAATGGAGTAAAAATAGCCTCTTCAACAAGTGGTATTGGGAGAACTGGAAAGCTATGTGCAAAAAAAAGGAAACTCGAACATCAACTTACACCATACACAAAAATAAATTCAAGGTGGATAAAAGATTTAAATATAAGCCGTGACATCATTAAAGTCCTAGAGGAGAATATAGGCAGGAAAATTTCAGATATTTCATGCAGCAACATTTTTACTGATATGTCCCCTGAAGCAAGGGATGTAAAGGAAAGAATAAACAATTGGAATCTCATCAAAATAAAAAGCTTCTGCATGGCTAAAGAAAACAGTACTAAGATAAAAAGAGAACCAACTGTATGGGAAAACATATTTGCCAATGATACCTCAGACAAGGGTTTCATCTCCAAAATTTATAAAGAACTTACCTGGCTCCACTCTATGACAAGCAACCCAATTAAAAATGGGCAAAAGACTTGAACAGACACTTCTCCAAGGAGGACAAACAGAGGATCCAGAGACACATGAAAAGATGCTCAGTATCACTTGCTACAGAGAGACGCAAATTAAAACACAATGAGATACCACCTCACACCAGTCAGAATGGCCATCATAAACAAAGCAACAAACAGCAAGTGTTGGAGAGGTTGTGGAGAAAAGGGGACCCTAGTGCACTGTTGGTGGGATTGCAGACTGGTACAACCACTATGGAAAGCAGTATGGAATTTTCTAAGAAAACTAAAAATGGATCTACCTTTTGACTCAGCAATTCCACTGCTAGGATTATATCCTAAGAACCCTGAAACACCAATCCAAAAGAACCTATGCGTCTCAATGTTCATAGTAGCACCATTTACAATAGCCAAGTGTTGGAAGCAACCTAGGTGCCCATCAGTCAATGAATGGATCAAGAAACTATGGTACATTTACACAATGGAATTCTATGCAGCAGAAAGGAAGAAGGAGCTCCTACCCTTTGGCACAGCATGGATGGAACTGGAGAGCATTATGCTAAAAGAAGCCAGGAGGTAAAAGGCAAATACCATATGATCTCACCTTTAACAGGAACCTAATCAACAAAACAAACAAACAAGCAAAATATAACCAGAGACACTGAAACTGAGAACAGGCTGACAGTCACCAGAGGGGAGAAAGGAGGGAATTTCAGGGGAAAAGGGGAAGGGTTTGGAGCAACAAGTATAAAACACACATGGACAAAAACTAGGGGGGTGGATATGGGAGGGATGTTCCGAGGCTTGGCGCGGTGGGCTGAGACAGGAGTAAAGGACAGAAAACTGTACAAGGACAACAATTAAAATAAAAAAATAAAATAAATTTAAAACAAGAATATTTGCCAGGAAAAAAAAATTTAAATAATAACCCTTCTTGGAAACAACACAGTTTAAAAGTCTAAGCTTTTTTTTAACATAGTTATTAACATTTTGTTCAGAATAAAATCTTTTGGGAACTCAATTTGAAACATACTTAGGCTCCACTGAAAAATATCCGGGCATTCTTTCTCCCTTCTCAATGCACAGGATGCCTTCGGAGTCTGTTCCCATATGTTACACTGATTGTTCACAGTTAACTTCTTACTACAAAGAGACAGACTTGAGGAGGTGATGCATAGGGAACAGGTCTAAAGCTGAACTCGGTGTCTAATTTCAATTATGAGGGAGGAAGCTAGCTCCCTACTGGGTAAAATAACAATCACAAGCTTCATTTGAGCATACTATGGATGCAGCTCTATGCCTGTTAAATAATTATTATTATTTGCTTTATTCACTCTGTTTAAATAACAGTCTTGACTATGACAGCATGCTGCAGGAAAATAGATAATAATTTTAGAAATACCCAGACATGTCAGACACTGAGGATAAATAACATATTTATCTTTACAAAATTATGCAGCAGGTTGAAAAATATGTTATTTAAACAGCTGGCACCAGAGTTCCCCTAAGGCAGACAAGTGTTTTTGTTTAGGAAAATACCTGGATATACTGCTTTAGGTAGTGAAGTATGACCCAAAAAATGTTTTATGCGAAAGCAGCAAAACCCAGTGATAGCACGACTGCTTCTGAAATGTTAACATAATCTGGAAGGTGGAGGAGGCATGTAGAGAAGAGAGTGGGCTAGTCATCAGTGAGAATGGAGGGGACAGTGTATAGCAACAAGGTTTGATCCTGCAGAAAAAGAAGTTGGTAAAAATAAATAAATAAAGTGGCAGGGAATTCAGAGCATTCAGTAATTACCAAGTCAGAGTTTGGTTCTGCAAGGTAAACCACCTTTATCACTGCAAACTTTCAATATAGTCATTATACACAACAATGCCTTCTTTGAATAATGGCTTTACTTTTATTTCTGAGTATGCATGGGACAAAGAATCTAGAATAGCTCCAGGAACTGAGATTAATATGAGATCTAGAGCTCAGAAAAATACGCAAACAGATGTAGGGGGAATATGAGCATATGATGCCCTGCAAAATAACAGGAATTGTGAGGAGGACATTGAGCTTGCTATAAGTATGGAGTAGAGAGTTTGAGTCAATTCTATGTAAATTTCAAACGGAACTAACACCCAGGTTACATAAATGAATAGAAACAACCTACAAGCATGAAAGGAATAGTACAAAGAGGAACATTCCAAGGTGCTTGGAAGACTGAATTCGGATTCCATCTATTTCTGTGAAAGCATTCTATTATTTTTTCCAAATGTTGAGCTCTAAAGAGTAATAGCTTCTCAAAGGTAAATATAAATTGAAAAGCACTCTAAATATAATCAAGTTATTGTTTTGATTTAAAAAGAAGTAAGTCACTTCTTTTACTAGTTGTAAATAGAGTACTATAAAAACTGAGTTTCCTGGCAGTAGGTTCTTAGCATGCTGAGAAGGCAGTAAGTGGTGCCCTATGCTACTGCCACTTTTCCTTGAACACCTTTATGTATTTCAAAATGTCCAGTGGCCCTCTCCCTGACAACACTACTCAGCAGCCCAGCAAAGTAAGCATGTGCCCATACGATTGCAGCCCTACATCATCTCTCTCATGGTCATCCATTCTTCAAAGCAGAGCAACCAAATCTTTACCCCTATAATACCTCTCTGATCTGAACTACCCCATGACAGTCACCAACAACATCCTAATTACCCAAATTAACAATATCCCCTTTGTTCCAATGTCATTCCTCTCTCCCTCAGTATTAGGGAACATTAGCCATAGCCTTGGAATCCTTAACTCTTTTTTCTATTCATCCCATTATTACTCTGATCCTAACTTCACATTCTACAGCTCTATTTCCTCCACAAGTGCCTTAAATGGTTTGTGATTCCCAGACCCTATCTTCGGTTTGTCTCTTTATTCCACAGGTATTCCATGCTTCAACTTTCACTGAAAATGACTCCTAAACTTACATATCCATATTTCCCATCTCTCCCAGCTTCAAACCCATGAAACATGCCACACATGTACATCTAGATATCTCACCAACTATCTCAATATGTCCAACAAGTGGAGGCAACAAGGGATGCCCTGGTCAGGATTTATGCTTCCTCCACCAGGCAGCTCTCACGAATAGAGCAAAGAAGCAAAATCAGATATTTACACTGTAAAGACAGTACCTCCTTTTAGTCATGTAATAACCAAAAAGCCCCACCCATGTGTAAATTCAAAAGATACCACGGATACAAACCTTTCCATTCCTCCTAATGTTGTCTCCTTATAGGTCATCACATAAGGAACCTAAGCCACATCTTATTTGGAAATGATTTTATTTGTCTCAATATAAATAGTTAGCTGAATACCTGTAATGATCATTGATTTTCCTTTCCCTCCAAAGAAATGTATCTTTACCTCCTCAATACTTAGTGCTCCCTAACAATAAGTTGCAGTAAATGACTGCCTAGACCAAAATGTCCTCATACCTACATTTACCCTTAATGTACTACTCCCAAAATAAACCTTAAATTCACCTACTAATAGCTTCCTAAAGTTGCAAGTTCTAAAAATACATTCCATATACATAAGTCCACAAAATACACCATTTCTTATTTTTTTTTAATTGTTGTTCTTACACTTTTCTGCCTTTTACTCCCATCCCAGCCCACGGCCCCAGCCCTCCCCACCTCCCTCCCATTTCCAGTCCCCCTAGTTTTTGCCCATGTGTCTTTTATACTTGTGGCTCTAAACCCCTCCTCTTCTCTCCTGAAATTCCCTCCCCTCTCCACACTGGAGACTGTCAGACTGTTGTCAATTTCAGTGTCTTTGGTTATATTTTGCTTATTTATTTGTTTTGTTGATTAGGTTCCTGTTAAAGGTGAGATCATATGGTATTAGTCCTTCACCTCCTGGCTTCTTTTAGCATAATGCTCTCCAGTTCCATCCATGCTGTGGCAAAGGGTAGGAGCTCCTTCTTGCTTTCTGCTGCATAGAATTCCATTGTGTAAATGTACCATAGTTTCTTGATCCATTCATTGACTGATGGGCACCTAGGTTGCTTCCAACACTTGGCTATTGTAAATTGTGCTGCTATGAACGTTGAGGTGCATAGGTTCTTTTGGATTGGTGTTTCAGGGTTCTTAGGATATAATCCTAGCAATGGAATTGCTGGCTCAAAAGGTAGATCCATTTTTAGTTTTCTTAGAAAATTCAATACTGCTTTCCATAGTGGTTGTACCAGTTGGCAATCCCACCAACAGTGCATTAGGGTCCCCTTTTCTCCACAACCTCTCCAGCACTTGTTGTTTGTTGCTTTGTTTATGATGGCCATTCTGACTCATGTGAAGTGGTATCTCATTGTGGTTTTAATTTGCGTCTCTCTGTAGCAAGTGATACTGAGCATCTTTTCATGTGTCTCTGAATCCTCTGTTTGTCCTCCTTGGAGAAGTGTCTGTTCAAGTCATTTGCCCATTTTTTAATTGGGTTTCTGGTTTTCTTAGAGCGGAGCTGGGTAAGTTCTTTATAAATTTTGGAGATGAAACCCTTGTCTGAGGTATCATTGGCAAATATGTTTTCCCATACAGTTGGTTCTCTTTTTATCTTAATACTGTTTTCTTTAGCCATACAGAAGCTTTTTATTTTGATGAGATCCCATTTGTTTATTCTTTCCTTTATGCCCCTTGCTTTAGGGGATATATCAGTAAAAATGTTACTGCATGAAATATCTGAAATTTTCCTGCCTATGTTCTCCTCTAGGACTTTAATGATGTCACGGCTTATATTTAAATCTTTTATCCACCTTGAATTTATTTTTGTGTATGCTGTAAGTTGGTGTTCGAGTTTCCTTTTTTTGCACATAGCTGTCCAGTTCTCCCAACACCACTTGTTGAAGAGGCTATTTTTACTCCATTTTTTGTTACTGCCTCCTTTGTTGAATATTAATTGACCATAGAGCCTTGGGTTTATTTCTGGGCTCTGTGTTCTATTCCCCTGGTCCATGTGCCTGTTTTTATGCCAGTACCATGCTGTTTTGATTATAGTAGCCTTGTAATATAGTTAAGTGTCAGGTATTGTGATCCCTCCTACTTTGCTCTTCTTTCTCAAAATTGCTGCAGCGATTCAAGGACGTTTATGGTTCCATATAAAATTTTGACGTGTTTGTTCTATGTCTGTGACATATGCCATTGGTACTTTAACAGGTATTACATTGAATGTGTATATTGCTTTGGTAGTATGGACAATTTGATTATGTTAATTCTTCCAGTCCATGAACATGGTGTATGTTTCCATTTGTTTGTGTCTTCCTTGACTTCTTTTTTCAGTGTTGTGTAGTTTTCTGCATACAGGTCTTTTACCTCTTTGGTTAGGTTTATTCCTAGGTATTTTATATATCATTTTGCTATATCAAATGGGATTTTTTTCTTGACTTCTGCTTCTGCTGTTTCATTGTTGGTATACAAAATGCCTTTAATTTCTGGATATTGACATTGTATCCCACTGTTTGGCCAAATTCATTTATTAGGTCGAGTAGCTTTTTGGCCAAGTCTATAGGATTTTCTATGTACACTATCATGTCATGTGCAAACAATGACAGTTTTGTTTCCTCCTTTCCAATTTGGCTGCCTTTTATTTCCTTTTCTTGTCTAATTGCTGTGGCTAAAACTTCCAATAATATATTGAAGGGAAGTTGTGAAACTGGACAACCTTGTCTTGTTCCTGATCTTAGTGGAAAAGATCTTAGATTTGCCAGTTGAGTATGATGTTGGTTTTAGGCCTCTCATATGTGGCCTTTATTATGTTGAGGAATGCTCCCTCTATTCCCACTTTGCTGAGGGTTTTTATCATAAATGGGTGTTGTACCCTATCAAATGCTTTTTTTTCCATCTATTGATATGATCATGTGATTTTTGTCTTTGCTTTTGTTTATGTGATGTATTACATTTACTGATTCCGGATGTTGAACAATCCTTGCACCCCTGGGATAAATCCCACTTGGTCATAGTGTATGATCTTTTTAATGTATTGTTGGATGCGGTTTGCCAATATTTTGTTGAGAATTTTAGCATCTATGTTCATCAGCGATATTGGCCTGAAGTTTTCTTTCTTTTTTATGTCTTTATCTGGTTTGGGGATTAGGATGATGCTAGCTTCATAACAACAATTTAGGAGTCTTCCATCATTTTGGATTTTTTCTAAAAGTCTGTGAAGGCAGGGGTTAGCTCTTTTTTAAATGCTTTGTAAAATTCTCCTGGAAACCAGGGCTTTTGTGTGTCAGGAGTTTTTTGATTACTGCTTCAGTTTCATCTGCTGTTATTGGTCTGTTCAGGCTTTCTGTTTCTTCTTCATCGAGTTTTGGGAGATTATATTTTTCTAGAAACTTGTCCACTTCACCTAGGTTTTCAAATTTCTTGGCATACAGTTCTTCATAGTAATTTCTTACCATCCTTTGTATTTCTGTGGTGCCAGTTGTAATCTCTCCTCTTTCATTTCTGATTGTGCTTATTTGGGTCCTCTCTCTTTTTTTCCTGATGAACCTTCTTAAAGACTTGTCAATTTTGTTTATCCTTTCAAAGAACCAGCTCCTGGATTAATTGATCCTTAGAATTGTGCTTTTAGTCTCTATGTCATTTAATTCTGCTCTGATCTTGGTTATTTTCTTCCTTCTACTTGGTCTGGCCTGTCTTTGTTGTTGTTCCTCAACTTCTTGTAAGCATAGGGTTAAGTTGTTTGTTTGAGATGTTTCTATCTTTTTTTATGTAGGCCTGTATTGCTATGAACTTCCTTCTGAGGACTGTCTTCACTGTGTTCCATAAGTTTTGGGTCATTGTGAGTTCATTTTCATTTGTTTCCAGAAACTTTTTGATTTCCTCCCTAATTTCATTCTTGACCCATTCATTGTTTCATAACATGCCATTCGATCTCCATGATTTTGAGGGTTTTGTGTTTTTCTCCTTGGGGTTGATTTCTAGTTTCAGTCCCTTGTGGTTGGAGAAAATGCTTGGTATGATTTCAGTTTTCTTGAATTTGTTGAGGCTTGTTTTGTGTCCTATCATGTGGGCTATCTTTCAAAATGTTGAATGTGTATTTAGTTTCTTTTGGATGAAGGGCTCTATGTATATCTGTTAAGTCCATTAAATCTAGAATGTTGTTCAATGCCACAATACCTTTGTTGATATTTTGTTTGGAAGATCTGTCCATTTTTGACAGTGGGGTGTTAAAATCCCCTACTATAAATTGTGTTGCTGTCAATATCTTTCTTGAAGTCCTCTAAGATTTTCTTGATGTATTTAGGTGCTCTTATGTTGGATGTATATATATTTACAATGTTTATGTCTTTTGGTTGATTCTTCCCTTGAGTATAATAAAGTGACCTTCTGGGTCTCTCTTTATGGCTCTTCTTTTGAAGTCTATTTTGTCTGATATGAGTATTGCTACCCTGGCTTTTTTTCCCTGTTCATTTGCTTGGAATATTTGTTTCCAGCCCTTCACTTTGAGTCTGTGTTGGTCTTTTGTCCTGAGGTGGGTCTCTTGTAGGCAGCATATGTGTGGGTCATGCTTTCTTATCCATTCATCTATTCTATGCCTTTTGATTGGAGCATATAATCCATTTACATTTAAGGTTATTATTGGTAGGTACTTATTCATTGCCATTTTCATACTTGTGTTTCTCTCTCTCTCTCTCTCTTTTCCTTCCTTTCCTTAAAGCAGTCCCTTTAGTGTCTCTTCCAGAACTGCTTTGGTAGAGGTGTATTCTTTTGGACTTCTTTTGTCTGTGAAGCTCCTTATTTGGCCTTCTATCTTGATTGAAAGCCTTGCTGGGTAATGTAGTCTTGGTTGCAGGCCTTGGTTCTCATTACTTGGGGTATTTGTTGCCATTCTCTTCTGGCTTGGAGCATTTCCATTAAGAAGTCAGCTGCTAACCTCATCCGGGCTCCCTTGTATGTTGCTTACTGTTTCTCCCTTGCTGCCTTTAAAATACCCTCTTTGTCTTGGAATTTTGCCATTTTAATTATGATGTGTCTTGAAATGGTCCTCTTTGCGTTCCTCTTGATTGGGACTCTCTGTATTTCCTGGATTTGTGTGACTTTTTCTCTCATCAAATGAGGGAAATTTTCCATCATTACTTTTTCAAAGAAGTTTTCTCTCCCTTGCTTCTCTTCTTCCACTTATGGTATTCCTATTATACGGATATTATTATGTTTCATATTGTCTTGCACTTCTCTTAATCCCTCTTCATTCTTTCTGAGCTTCTTTTCCTTTTCTTGCTCTTTCTGTTTTTTTTTTTCTAATTTGTCCTCCAACTCACTGATCTGATTTTCCGCTTTATCAATTCTGCTTTTGATTCCTTCTACTGTGTTCTTGAGTTCAGAAATTGTATTCTTCATCCCTCTTGGCCCTGGTTGATAGTTTCTATTTCCTTTTTCATGTTGATATAGTTTGCAGTGAGTTCATCATAGCTTCCCTGCAGTTTCTGGTAGCTCATTGAGAGCTCAAGGAGCTTCCTGACAACCATTGTTTTGAACTCAAAATCTGATAGTTGTATTTCCTCCATTTCATTTAGCATTCTTTCTGAGGCTTCCTCCTTTCCTTTCATTCGGGGATCATTTCTTTGTCTTCCCATTGTTTGTGGGGCTCTTCTTGTTAGCCTCAGCTTCTTAAATTGATCTGTTCTGGCTTCCTGGGTTTATGGTGTGATTTTCTGTGGTAGAATACCTGTGAGATTCAGTGGTGCTGTCTCCTTTGGGTATCATGGTGTTCACAGCTTCCACTCTCTGAGCTGTTGAAATGCCCCCTCTTTGGGACAAACTCTGTTTTTTTCACAGTTCCAGGGTTTTTTGTTTGTTTTGTTTTTGTCTCACTTGTGGGTATTTGAAAAGAGAAAAGAGGAAGGAAAAAAATGAAAGAGAAGAAAGACAAGAAGAAAGAAAAAAGAAGAGAAATGAAAAGAAAGGAAGAAGCAGTAAGATTAGAAAGAAAGGAAGAAGAAAAAACAAGAAAGAAGTAACGAGAAGCAAAAGGAGTTGAGGGGTAAAAAAAGAAAAAATAATGAAAAAATTATTTTAAAAATTAAAAAAAAAAAACAACTCTTGCTGTTTTCAATCTTGTCAAGCCGGTTTTTCTGGTCTTGCTGGCTATAATGGCTTGGGGTGATGGTATCACTTTTCTCCCTGTTCAGCACTCAGTTATCTTTGGGGTACTCTCCTCATAGCTAGCCTGGGGCCTCTCCACACAGGGTCTCAGGCGTATGTTCTGAGGTGGTGTGCATCTACCCTGGTCACACGCGGGCACCTATGATCTCACAGCCTTCTGCAGTCACACACGGATGTCAATTGTAGCCCAGGCACTGATCAATCGTCAAGTAGCCATCCTTGATGGCGCACGGGCACCAATCAACCATGGTGCAGGTCCAGCGCTTGGGTGCAGATAGACTGTCATGCAAGTCCCTGGTGACTCACAGGTGCAATCAATCCCCGCGTAGCCGTCCAGATGGTGTGCAGGTGCAGAGAGTCCTGTGAGCTCCCGCATGCAGTCCTCCCAGGACTATGCATGGGTGTTCACATGCCCAGCTTGTTTGCCACTGAGACCTTAACACCTCTCTGTGAGATTTCAAGCAACCAGGTTTATCCCAGTGCTGCTAAAACCTTGTTGGGCTGGAGAGGTAGCGGTTGACCTAGCTCCCTGCCTAGTCTTGTGGCATGCCTGGCGAGCACCGGCCCGGGGCTTCAGCCCCTGCCCTGGTATCTGCACTGCCCCTTGGGCTTTTATTGTTTTGAAGCACTGTCCTTACCTTCTGGTTTTTCAATGTGTGCTACAATTTTTGATCTCCTGTTTTCAAATATGCTGTGTTTCTGATGGCTGTTTGCTCTGTTCCACCATAAATTGACCAGGTTTTTCTCCCGTTTGTAGGGAGAAGTGGAATGTGCTCCCTCCTACCATGCTGCCATCTTCCCCCTCCAGAATACACCATTTTAAACATTATTTTCTTTTTTCTCCACTCTCATAGTCAATCACTACCCTGTTCTCCATGTCTATGGGTCATTTACACCTGTTCCTTGATTAGGTCATTCCCCTTCTTTCCCCCCTTGTTACCCTCCCCCCATCTAGTTACTGTTAGTCTGTTCCTAGTTTCCATGCCTTTAGTTCTATTTGGATTGTTTGTTTATTTTGTCCATTAGGTCCCTCTTACAGTTGAGATCATATGGCATTGGTCTTTTGCCACCTGCCTTATTTCACTTAGCATAGTACTGTCCAGTTCCATCTGTGCTGCCACAAAAGGTAGGAGTTCCTTCTTTCTTTCTGCTGTGTAGTATTCCATTGTGTAAGTGTACCACAGTTTTTAGATTCACTCATTTACTGATGGCATTTAGACTGTTTCTAGAACATGGCTATTGTAAATATGCTGCTATGAACATCAGGGTGCATAGGTTCTTTAGAATTGGTGTTTCAGGATTCTTAGGGTAAAAGCCCAGCAATGGAATTGCTGTATCAAAAGGCAGTTCCATATTTAACTTTTGAGGAAATTTCATACTGTTTTCCACAGTCTGCATTCCCACCAACAGTGTACTAGGGTTTCATTTTCTCCGAATCCTCTTCAGCACTTGTTGTTTGTGGATTTGTTAATAATGGCCACTCTGACAAGTGTGAGGTGGTGTCTCAGTGTAGTTTCATTTGCATCTCTCTGATGGCTAACAATGTTAAGCACCTTCTCCAACAAAAAAAAAAGGCTAAAATTATTTTCATAGTAATAAAAAATTACGAATGCCACATACAACCTCTTGAAGATTCTTGCCAAAGATGTGTACAATAAAAGCTCTAAAAAGTTCTACAATTAAAAAAAAACTTTCTAATCTTGTGTAGGTAAACATTTGCCAAATATGTTTATCTATGTATACCTTTTCTTAAATTACACTTATTAATATCTGAAAACAATTAGGGTACAGATTGCCTAAAATAGTGGTAGTACCTTCAACAACATAGCAATTTAATCCTTTCACTGAGCAGTCCAAGCTGCTATAATTCTTCCAAGATAGAAGGGAGCAGACTCCATCTATTTTGTTTTGCTCTGCTGTCTACAATAGGTAGCTCTCATTCAATGCCTTAATATGACTGCTGCAGCTCCTGCCATCACATTCACATTCCATCCAATGGAGAGAAGAAATGGACATCCATTACCTTCTGTTCTAAACAAATGGCCTAGAAATTGTTCACAATGTTTTCACTCCTAGTAATCATGGTTTGATCACATGATCACAACTAGCCACAAAGGAGGCTGGGAAATACTGTCTTTATGGACATAGGCATAGCCATGTGGTTAACTAAAATCCCTACTGCAATAGAAGAAGTGAAGAATAGAGAATGGAGAAGAACAAGTGGTTTTTGCTATAATATCTATAGAACCTATTTGGGGACATGTTAACTTAAAAGCTGATGAATGTGAATGAGATTATGGGGGATGCCTATTAAACAAACTAGAAGGAAGTACTTTACTAGTATTATCAAACATCTCCTCCAAAAGTTTACACTGAAAAATAATTATTTTTCATAATGCTTGTCATATTTTTAAGTTTAGTGTATATTCAAAACATTCTTGGAAAATAGAAATGTTTCTCTGAACTCATTATCCACTTCAACTATCCTACACTGAAAAGATGTTATCAAAATTGCTTTTCTCTAAAGCACATGTTCATAAAGGAGACATTAAATGGCATTAATTTATTTCATTCCCTAATCCTTAAATTCAAGACTGCCACTTACTAGGAGTATAACTTGGGAGGGTTACTTAACCTTCCCAAGTCTCAATTTTCCCACTATGAAATGAAGATAATATAAGCACATTTTACTATCATTGTGGGTTTTAAATGGAATAATGCATATAAAGTACCAGAATAAAGTAGTCAAAAATTGTTGATACTTACTTTGACTTGCAAATAAAGTGGATATAACTAGATGATCTTTAACATTATGTTTCTATGACAAAAAATAATCAAGGGCAGAGAGATGCTACATAAACAGAACTGGCACTGTAACTTCAGGAAACACTGATAAATTTGCATTTTCTCCTTTATTTCATTTAAAAATTTTAAATGATATATCTTACTAACTAATTAGTATAGAAGACCCTAGATAATATAATCATTGTTTCTTATTGCAGTGTTTATAGATATTTAGTCTCTCTCTCTCACACACACACTCAGTGTTATATGGAATATATTAATGGTAACTGTTTTTCTGGAAATAATAAAAATCTAGAAAAGTAACTTTCTTGGACTTATTTACACATTTACTTTTCCAGAAGCAGGAGGAACTAATAATTGGTAGGATAAAAGTTAGTTGGGAGTATAGGTAGAAACACTTCACTTCTTCACACAACCAAAAGAAGGACAACAAACAAATTGAAAACAAAAAACAACCAGAACTGCCAGAAAAATCAAATTTCATGGAACTCTGACAACCAAAGACTTAAAGAAACATTCATACAGACTGGTCGGAGAGGGGGAGATGGGCAGCCAGGCATTGAGAACACACACAGCAAGGTGGAAGACTGCTCAGGTGAAGTAGGGAATGGCTAACCAGGAAGCTAAAGATTCAAAACCTCTCACTGTAAAAATCTGTGGCAGTTGTGGTGGCAGGAGAAACTCTCAGTCTCACAGGAGAGTCCATTGGAGAGGCCCATAGAGTTCTATAACAAACATAAGCCCTCTCACCTGGAAATCAGCACCTGAAAAGGCAAACTCTGCTTGTGTGAAGTGAAAACAATGACAGAAAGTGGGGCGAGAGCCAACTAAGCAGCATTGTTCCCTCTCAGACCCCTCCCCTACAGACAGCTCTACAATGTGGCAAAGAGGGTTGGCTCGCTCTGGCAAATATCTAAGGCTTCTCCCCTTACAACATAACAGGTGTGCTGAGACAAAGAAATATGGCACAAATAAAGAAACAGGTCAAAACTCCAGGAAAAGAACCAGGCAATGAGGAGATAGACAACCTATCTGAGTCAGAGTTTGAAACAATGGTAATCGGGATGCTCACAGAAATGATTGAGCTCAATCACAAAATGGAGTAAAAAATGAAGGCCATACAATGTGAAATAAAGGAAAATATACAGGGAACTAACATCAAAGAGAAGAAAACAGGAACTCAAATCATAATTTGGAACAAAAGGAAAAATAAACATCCAACCAGAACAGAATTAAAAAACAAGAATTCAAAAAAATGAGGAGAGGCTTAGGAAGCTCTCGGACAACTAAATGTTCCAACATCTGAATCATAGGGGTGCAGAAAGGAGATAAGTAAGAGAAAGAAATTGAAAACCTATTTGACAAATAATGAAGAAAAATGTCCCCAATCTGGCAAAGGAAATAGACTTATAGGAGGACGAGGAAGCCCAAAGAGTCCCAAAGAAATTGGACCCAAGGAAGCTCACACCAAAGCACATCATAATTATATTACCCACAATTAAAGAGAAGGAGAGAATCTTAAAAGCAGCAAGGGGAAGTGAAATAGTTACCTACAAAGGAGTTCCCATAAAACTGTCAATTGACTTCTCAAAAGAAACCTTACAGGCAAGAAGTAGGTGAAAAGTATTCCAAGTCATGAAAGGCAAAGACCTACATCCAAGATTACTTTCTCCACTAAAACAATCATTTATAATGTAAAGGCAGATAAAGTGCTTCCCAGATAAGGTCAAGTTAAAGGAGTTTATCATCACCAAGCACTTATAATATGAAATGTTAAGGGACCTATCTAAGAAAAAGAGGAAGATCAAAACTATGAACATAAAGTGACAACAAACACACAACTATCAACAACTGAACCTAAGAAACAAAAATGAGCAAACAGCTAGAACAAGAACAGAATTACTAAAATGGAGATCACACAGAGGGTTAGTGGGGAAGGGGAGGGAGAGAGTTGGGGGAAAAGTACAGGGAATAAGAAGCATAATTGGTAGGCATGAAATAGACAGGGGTAGGTTAGGAATAGTATAAGAAATGCAGAAGCCAAGGAACTTATACGTACAACCCATGAACATGAACTAAGTGTGGCGGGGTGGGACAGGATGGTGGAGGGTGGGCAAGGTGCAAAGTGGAAGTGTATAAGAGGATAAAAAATTGGGACAACTGTAATAGCATAATCAATAAAATATACTTTAAAATATAAATAAAAGTAGAGAAAAGAAAGAAAAACTAGTTGGCATGTTATCACACCAACAATAAAACTGGTTCCTGAATAACAGGAAAGTTACACTAAGAATTAATAACACACAATCTTTGCCCTGAATTTCTCTCATAAACACTTCTGTTATTAAACTTCATGTTTATCAGTGAATGAATAAGCCATGTCTCTATAA
The DNA here is from genome assembly GCA_004027475.1 of Anoura caudifer. Lineage (NCBI taxonomy): Eukaryota > Metazoa > Chordata > Mammalia > Chiroptera > Phyllostomidae > Anoura > Anoura caudifer. The sequence continues at coordinate 83,583 of PVKU01001276.1, forward strand.
AATAGCCCAAATAATACTTTGATACATTTTAATACTTTTATAGCACCTAATAAGTTCCAAGCACTGTTCTAAGTGTCCTTAATTTATAACTTCCAATAAGATAGATAGCATTTTTGTTCCCATTTCACAAATGTAAAATGCAAGCAAAGAATGGGTAAGTAATCTTTCCAGAGTTACAACCAGTAGTTACACAAAGCATGAAGCTAAGGCAGATACTCCACGGCAAGCAGAGATATAATTGCAGAAATTGTAACACAAGGTAGCAGGATGGTAACAAGGACCAAAGAGAGGGTGCCTTCAGAAAACAAGGTTCAACAGCAAAGCAACAGCAGAAAAGAATGTCCTTGAACTGTTCTGAGATTTCTGGAATATTCTCTGAATGAAGGCAAAATAGGTCTCATTGTTTAGGGCAAGCTCCAACCTTATAGATGCAATAGTCTATCTGATCAATGAATGCTTTAACTTAAGGGACCAAGGATCCTAGACAATCACTGAATATTCTTACCAGTTGCCCACATCCTCTCTCCTGAATTCATTATGAGTATTTACTAAAGGCTAAAATAGCCACAGTATTTATTATCTGTATGTTGCACTTAGTCATATATTTTATCAAAATGGGTTTTTTTTTTAATGCATGAGCATCTTACATGTCAATTCTTTGTGGCCAAAGGCCATGTAATATTACTTCTATCACTCTCACAATGTTCATCAGTGTGGACTGCTCATATAAAATACCTAATGGATATTTGTTAAACGAATGTATCAGTGGAAGTCATATTTGTCATCCTGCATTTTCTTTGATTAAATATATTTTATTGATTATGCTATTATAGCTGTCCCAATTTTCCCCCTTTATTTCCCCCACCCTGTATTGCACCTTCCACCTGCATCCCCCACACCTTAGGTCATGTCCATGGGTTGTATATATAAGTTCTTCGGTTTCTCCATTTCCTATACTATTCTTAGCTCCACCTCATCTATTTTGTACCTACTATTTATGCTTCTTATGTCCTGTACCTTTCCCCCATTCTGCCTTCTCCCCTTCCCACTGGTAAGCCCCCATGTGATCCCCATTTTTGTGATTCTGTTCCTGTTCTATTGTTTGCTTAGTTTGTTTTTGTTGGGGTTTTTTTAGGTTCAGTTATTGATAGTTGTGAGTTTGTTGTCATTTAACTCTTCAGAGTTTTTTTATCTTCTTTTCCTTAGTAAGTATCTTTAACATTTCATATAATAAGAACTTGGTGATGATGAACTCCTTTAACTTGACCTTATCTGGGAAGCACTTTATCTGCCCTTCCTTTCTAAATGACAGCTTTGCTGGGTAGAGTAATCTTGAATGCAGGTCCAAACAAGAATTCAAAAATATGAGGAGAGGCTTAGGAACCTATGGGGCAACTTTAAATGTTCCAACATCTGAATCATAGGGGAACCAGAAGGAGAAGAGGAAGAGCAAGAAATTGAAAACTTATTTGAAAAAAAAAATAATGAAGGAGAACTTCCCCAATCTGGAAAAGCAAATAGACTTCCAGGAGTCCAAGAAGCTCAGAGAATCCCAAAGAAGTTGGACACAAGGAGCACACACCAAGGCATCTCATAATTACATTACCGAAGATTAAGGGTAAGGACAGAGTCTTAAAAGCAGCAAGAGAAAAGCAAAGAGTTACCTACAAAGGAATTCCCACAAGACTATCAGCCAATTTCTCAAAAGAAACGTTACAAGCAAGAAGGGGCTGGAAAAAAGTATTCCAAATCATCTTAATTTTCCTATTAACCCATTCATCTGTGGTGCACAAAAGGTGCTCAAAAAAGCCTTTATTCGAATTTACTTCACTGTTGAGTAAAGATATCACTTGTGGTATAACAAAAATTGAGATTCTATTCTAGTATTTGTTAATTTAAATATTTAATATAAAGTATCTAAGGCATTTTGTATAATTCCACAAAAGCTATCCTATCAACACTATCCTTCAGATTCACTTCTAAAAGAAGCAAACATTTTCTTCCTTCTTTCTTGTCTGTTGAAAACACATGGAATAGATTTTGTCCCTCATAAGCCCTCCCTATTTTTGATCTATAAACAACAGTTTATGGGTTAACAACAGTTGAGAAGTTTGAGTTTTAATAGTGATAGTAATTGGAAAGAAGGCTTATAACTCAAGACTGCCAAGTCTCTTGTGTAAATATATTTTGGGTTTTCTCTGAGCTTTCTGAAAATGTTGTGTATGCATGCAGCATGTTTGCATGTGTTCTGTCTGGCTTTAAACAAAGAGTGTGAAGTTAAATGTGACTGTAGCCTAGATACACAAACCACATTAGCTAATGACATTATTTGAGACGTAATCACTATTGACATATCTGCTTCATAGGAACTGTTCAGTAATACTTTATGAAAACATCTCTATTAATGCCATGACATTTTTCCCTCTCCCCAAATATTTTTTACTTGTAATTTTTAAAGTTTCAGACCAGAACTGTAGGGCAGATCACATAACAATCTATTTCTTTATAATAAGAAAATATCTTAGTTGATCAAATGTCTACATTAAATATTTAATTTCAAAATGTACTTTCAATATAAATGATCAGGAAGACATAAAATACATCAAGCGGAATTTTAAAAATAAGAGACTGGTAAAATTACTGTTATCCATTTAACCATTCATCCAATTAAAAGACTTATCTTTAGGAGGGTAATTATTGGCAATTAGAGTTCTACCTTTTGAAACTCTCTTTAGTCATCTTACTATTCCAAGCATCAGGCACAGTGCCTGGCACCCTTCAGGCAATCAATCATTTTTTGTTTGATCAATGAATACATGAGAATCTTTTAAAGTTATGCAAATGAACTAGAATCTTTTGAGGATGGGTGATTTTAAAAAGTTTCCATCAGAGAATAAAGTTATCTTTGAAATTGAATTTGTCTAAGAATCTAAAAATTCAAATTTTTTCTACATTACTTGGTATTTTATTTTATATTACTACCACTTTGAAACAGGGATTTTATTTTATTGAGCTATATTTCTCTCAATTATAATCAGGGAAAACTGATCAAGTGGTTTGTAATAATGTAAACCTGAAAACTGGAACCTATTTCAAAATCATGAAAACAATTGCCATAATTAGGTAGATTTTATTATCATATATCCTTGTAATTTCTACACTTAACAGGCAAACTGATATAAAGTTCAAAGATGAATTCAAACTGATTCAACTTTGTACTAATTTGAAAATGCAAATTAAGATATTCACTTACCTTTTTCACTATTCCATAATAATAGAGAATTAAAACAAATAAATCCCATATGCAGTTGCAACAAAACAACAACAACAAAAACAAAAGTACCTGGGAATAAATTTAACCAAGGAGGTAAAGAAACTGTATTCAGAAAACAATAAGATACTCAAGAAATAAACTAGGGAAAATTCAAATAAGTGAAAGCATAAACTATCTTCATGGATTGGAGGAATTAACCTTATTAAAATGTCCATACTACCTAAAGCAATCTATGGATTCAACACAATTCCTACAAAAATGTCAATGCCATATTTCAAAGAACTAGAATGAATATTCCAAAAATTTATATGGAACCACAAAAGACCCTAAATAGCTTCAGCAATCTTGAGAAAGAAGAGCAAAGTTAGAGGTATGCTACTTTCTATCAAACTATATTACAAGCCCATTACAATCAAAACAGCCTGGTACTGGCATAAGAACAGACATATAGGTCAATGGAACAGAACAGAGAGCCCAGAAATAAATGCTCACCTTTATGGCAACTAATATTTGACAAAGGAGGCAAGAACACACAAGGGGTAAAGGAAGCCTACTCAATCAATAGTGTTGGGAAAATTAGACAGATAGGTGCAAAAAAATGAAACTTACCACCTCCTTATAGCATGCACAAGAAAAAAACTCAAAATTGTTTAAAGTCTTAAATGTAAGACCTGAAATCATAAAAAATCCTAGAAGAAAATATAGTCAGTAAAATCTCAGATATTTCTCATTGCAATATTTTTTCTGATATATCTCTTCAGGGAAGAGAAACAAAAGAAATTGGATTACATAAATCAAAACTTTTTTGCACAGGAAAAAAAACCACCAACAAAATGAAAAGACAACTCACTGAATGAAATAACATATTTGCCCCTGATACATGTGATAAGGGGTTTACATGCAAAACTTATAAAGAACTCAAACAACTGAACACCAAAAAATAATATTAATAATCAAAATTTTAAACAGGGGCAACAGACCTGAAAAGACCTTTCTCCATACAGGACATAGAGATGGCTAATAGACACATGAAAAGATGTTCAACATCATTAGTCATCAGATAAATGCAAATTAAAACCACAATAAGATATCAACTCAGACCTATCATGATCACTATCATCAATAAATCAACAAACAATAGGTGTTGACAAGGATGTGGAGAAAAGGAAACCCTTGTGCAATGTTGGTAGGAATGCAGACTGGTGCAGCCACTGTGGAAAGCAGTATGGAGTTTTCTCAAAAAAATTAAAAATAGTATTGCCTTATGACCCAACACTTCCACTTGTGGGAATGTATCAGGAATGCAAAACACTAATTCAAATGAATATATGAACTCTTGTGTTCATTGCAATGCTATTTGCAATAGCCAAGATTTGGAAGCAGCTCAAGTGCCTATCAGTAGATGAGTAGAGAAAACAACAATGGTATATTAACACAATGGAATACTACTCGGGCATAAAAAAGAAGGAAATTTTATCTTTTGCAAGAGCATGGATGAACCCGGAGAGTATTATGCTAAGTTAAATAAGCCAGTCAGAAAAAAAAAACCATATGATTTAACATATGTGGAATCTAATGAACAAAAATAAGCAAACAAACAAAATAGAAACATGTAGATACAGAGAACAGACTGACAGCTATTGGAGGGGTGGCTGGAGGGTGAGTAGGTAAAATAGGTGAAGGGAATAAGAAAAAAAAAAACATCACAGACACAGACAACAGTATGGTGATTACCAGAGGGAAGGGCAAGGCAGGTAGAAGAAGGTAAAGGAAAGAAAAATGGTGACAGAAAGATACTAGAATATGGGTGGTGAAAACCCAATACAATATACAGATGATGTATTACAGAAATGTACACTTGAAATCTATTTAATTAACCAATGTAAACCAAATAAATTCAATAAAAATATTTAAAATTTTTTTAAATGTACTTTGAATCCCTCAGAAAAAAGTCACTAAATTTTAAATAGTCACCTCAAAAAGTAAGAACTTTCTGCTTATTTATTGAACAAAATATACTTCTATCATTTCATATATCTGTACCAGTGATATCTTTTACCATTTGTAAAAGTAGATAACCTCCAACATTTTTCTCTGTACTCTGAATTTGTCACTTTTCTTTTTCAACTGCATTATCAATAAGTGCCAAGGTGTCAAGGTTAGCCAATAAAAGCCTGAGCATCACTAGATGTTATTAAACTTATTTCTGGCCCTTTTGCCTCACATATCTTTAGCACCAGATTAGAAGAGATCCATTCAAAAACTCCTATACACTTAGTATTACTAGAATTACATTACCAATTATAATTTGTGCATTACTCCTTGAGTGTGTGGTCTCTTGTGAGGCCTATAAAATATTAGACAAAAAGTAACAAAGATATTAATGCCAATGTGGGCCTGCTTACCATCATTACATGTCTATGTCACATTATATAACATTCATTGTTGTATAGAAGGTTGGTACAACCTTCTTGCCCAGCACTCACCACATACTTATTTTGATGATGTAATAGTCTGCTTAATGCCTTTCTAACCAATTAGAAAACCCATTGACAAAGTTTTTGGTAAAGAGTTAGATATTAAACATTTCATGTTTCAGGGACCAAAAGTTCTCTATTTACTCAGGCAGGTCACTCTAATATGAAAACTGCCATAAGCAATACATAAATGAGTGAGTGTGACTATGTTCCAATAAACTGTATTTTAGAACCCTTACGCCTAAATTTTAATATCACATCATTTTTCACATAGCACAAAATATTAGACTTCTTTTGAGTTTTTAAATCTTAGCTTGTGACTGGCACAAAAACATTTGGCAGTGGACTTGACCAATAGGGTTATAGTTTGCTGACCCCTGTGTTAGGCTATTATGACCCCCAGAAACAGATTTGGAGTCACCTTTTATTTGCCAACCTACGATCAGGCTTTGAACAGTTCTCTGTACATTGTAGGTACTCAACATATGTTTATTAGATAAACCACTACTGAATAATTTATGGTTCTCTTAACACCATGGCTAACTTATTTATGCATGAGTGAATTTGCTGGCTCCCTTTTTTTCTCTCTCTCTTTCACTAGGACTCTAATGAGGCCAAAACATGCTAGTTTTAAAGGGTTAAGTAATTCCCATTAAGTTCAGGATATTTAGAAAGTGACTTAATTGTCAAAAAAAGTTCAGTTAAATAAGTAAAATAGGTCACATGGCACGTTATTAAAATTGTAACACCTGCTCCCTTCCCAGCCCAGCCTCTGGATGCAATAGTCAATAACCCTTAAGGCTCAGAGGAACATCTCATCTTTGGCTCTCTGGACCTGATCTACTTTTTCTGGTGCTAACTCAATTTTTCCATTAAATTCTAGTGCTGTCTCTGAGTCCACCCTTGATGTAGCATCATGTCCCTTTGCATATACAAGACCTAGCTGTAATCTTGAATGATGTCTGAGCAAGTGATGGGGCACAACCTTGAGGTAGATCCAAGGCCATGTCATCCTTACCTAGTAGTTTTAGTGCCTTGTTCTTCCACACCCTTCTTTATATCACATAATTGTTTCATCCTGTGCAGTTGTCACCCTCCCTTGCCAGAGCAACTGTACCTCAGAGATGGCATATCAGCAACAGAAAATAACCCTATGTAGGTGTCAGCTATATGCCCCATGGACCTATGCAAACCTATATAGCTTGTAATTGTCCTTTAGTGGGACACACAATGTTACAGAAATCAAATATGGTATACAGCAATAAAATTTGGGTAAACAAAGTTATTATTTTTTACTTTGTTTCACTTTAACATAAAGTTCTTTTTAAATCAAAATGTAGACATTAAAATTAAACAAAGTATTTATTTAAGTTGCATATTTTATGTATGACTCTAAATGCAAAAAATACATTTGCTAAAATGAGTAATTAATATAGATTTTCTAGCTTTTTAGCTACAAACTGTTGAAATTATTTAACTACCAAGAACTCAAAATAACTTTATAAATTTTCTTTGTGCCTATGTAAACTATCATTGAAATTTAAAACTAAACGTTTTCAATGTCTCTGGTTGTATTTTGCACAAACTGATAGTAACCAGAGAGAAAGGGGAGAAGGATAATAAGGGATAATAGAGGAGGTGCCATCAAGGAGCATGCATAAAGGACACACGGACAGAGCCAAAGAGATAGGTCAGAGGGCTGAGGATGGGTGGGGTGGGGGGCATATTGGGGTGAAAATGAAGACAACTGTACTTGGACAACAATAAAAAATAAATAATAAATAGATAATAAATAAATAAAACTAAACATTTTCTTATTTTCAAATGTACAAATTTTAAATGCTACCTTAGTCATTTTATAACCTGGGCTCAACCCTGAATTTCATAGGAGAGAAACTGTATTTATATTTCTCAGTGAATGCAGAGAAAGGAACTTGCTAGCATGTTCAGAAACTTTGGAAGAAAAAAATCTAGAAGATTTCTAAGAGACACTTAGTGGAGCTTATTTCTTTTTTGTCTCAAGAATTTTTATCTATTTATCAAAGTAAATAAATACATAAACATAAATTAAAATAAATTAAGAAATAGAATGTTTAAGAAGCAGATAATCTTCATCCACCACACTAAGAAACCCACATGATTATCAAGCCACAATGGGAAAACTGAGGGAAGAATTTCAAGGACATAATCTGAATAACATGGGATCCTAAGAATGGGGCCAGCAAAAAAGACAGTGCACAGGAACCAATAGCTACAGTGCACTTGGGAGGATTCAACAGGTCCTTGGGCAGGTCTCCTCACATCCTCTGGTTTTGTCCCTCAGGTATGGAATTAGAAGACCCCACACAACCCCTCCTGCTGGCTCAAGTGAATCCCACTCAGCCTTCTTTGAACAGAACATGGAAGCACTTAAAAGAGGAGAGAAAGGTTTCAGAGTGGCTGTAATGAATCAGCACATTAATGTTCATTTTACATTTATATGATTTAGAGCCAGCCTGGTTTGTGACCCCGGACCCTTTTGCCCAATTCCAGATGCTGCAAAATGGCCAGCTAACCAGAGCCAGGGCAAATGTGTTCCTCTGGCTTGCATTTAATTATTTAACATAGAGCAGGGATCAATACTAAACTAGCCCTCCCACTCTTAATTCTTTTCTCAGAAATATGCTGATAAACTTCTGAAAATGGCTTGACCATATTCCACCAATGAAGCCCCAATTTTATGGGACTTTGTTGTTATTAATAAAAGGGCTGCTTTTTATGAATTTAAATGAACTAACAAAAATTTACAGAGTTTAAGAGAAGTCAAATTTTACCTGTCAAACATTTCCTAATGTACACTCCAGAGCAAAATAAATATGGAAATTTTCAAAGAAAGATATTTAAATGTATTATTCTTCTTGAGGGTAAATCTTTCATGTTATTATCTTCTAGAATTTCAAATATAACAGTTTCCACAGATAAGACTAGATTACTATTTTTCAAGGAGACATCCACATCACCTTGCTGTGTGTTTTCATGTGTAAAGTGTTTACTATGATGTCATATAACTACTAAATACTCCATAAACATGAATTCTTAGCTTTTCCTTATGGCTTTGTAAGTCTTTGTGATTTCCAAGTCAAAAGTTAGCAAAACATTATATACCAGGCAAAAAAAAATTAGTTCATCTACAACAATGGGTTTGAGACTCAGCAGGATAAGAAACAACTCTATATAAATACATGTTTTCAAAATGTGGAATTAACCTATGTAATGAACAGCAAGGTGGGTAAAAGCCAAGGAGTTGGCATCTCTTCAGAAGGCAGTCAACCATAGCAATGGCTCTGATTTCTTTCCAGTTGATACATGTGACATTTGCCCCACTCTGCTAACTGGAGTGACAACACTCTGTGCAAGAATCAAGGATTTAAGGAGCACTTGATATGTATTCATGAAGCTGAGATGAAAATTACCTTTGCCCAGTTCCAGCCCTTTGTTAGTGTTCTCTCTGGAGTCAGTGAAGAAGGGGAGCAAGATTATCACCTCCATTTTTTCAGGCAGTAGAAAAAGAATCAGAAAATTGCAGTCCCCTTGCTAACCCCACCTTCCCTTCTCTGGTAACCACCCCTCCCTCTTTGCCCCCCAGTCGATAGGTTCCACGTTTCTTTCTCCAGAAAGTGAGAGGTCAGGCATTCAAAAATGCCACTGAAGGCCTTTTCTTCTCAGCCATGGCACATTCTGGCATCTCATTGGTTGGCTATCTAGTCCCAGCATTCACTTTGTAAAATGAACTTTAACTTAAATTTGCTGATAGTTGCAGACTCAGCACTCTCAAAAATAGAAAATGAAAAATCTTGTTTATTAAATTTGTACTTTGTCTTCCTTTTAAGAAAGACTTCCATCCATGGACAAAGACAATAGGGGGGAGGATTGGATGTGGGAGGTGGGATGTGGCTAGAGCAGGGGAGAGTAATGTGGGAAAAATGGGGACAACTGTAATTGAACAATAAAAATAAAATAATAAAATAAAATTAAATTTAAAAAGTCCATGCCCCTTGTTGCTACCATGCGTACTGTATCTGCTGTGCCAACATTTTAATATTAATTGACTGTCTCTTAGGCAAATGTAGAATGTACATCTCATTTCACGGTTTTCTGCTGAGGGTATATTTATTTCCAGATGCGTAAATAGTTTGCCCCTTAATGTAATCAAAGACTGAAGAAAGAGGCCACTTGAAAATCATTTGGAAAAAGAAGAGAGAAAGGAAACAGGTCTCTGAGATGTTATTTATAGCGCAGTACTGATTTCACATGACCTTCATAAACAAAGAATCACTTGTTTTACAACTTTTTACCAAGGCATCATTTTTAATAAATCTCCATTTATTTTGCATTCTTTTTTTGCTGTTTGATATGCAAGAATAGAAAAGAACAATGGCTGGAAATCTGTTTCTGTGAAGTGCTCTCACTAGCATGCTGAGAAGTGTTATAATGAATATTTTTTGGCATCAGCTGCTGATGGCAGCTTCATGCTAGCAGTGTTTGATTCAAAATGTCATGTGATATAATAATACACAAACTGAGTTCACAGAGGGGGTAAAACTCATGCAACCTGTCATAAGTACAGCAGTTTCTATAAACATTCAGGGAGAAGTACAGAAGTAGAAACTTTAAAACTGAAATGTAAAAAAAAATACTAAAATCCACAAATATCAGGAAAAAAATTATTAACAAATGGAAAGAGTAATTTTTGTGTAATCATAACACAAGTGTTTCCTTCAAGTCAAAATCTTATGGCATAAATTTATGAATGATCTGGTACAACTAAAGTGCTGAAGTCAATGAGAAAATATATTTTTCTCAGGTATGATCAAATATTTTCCTATTAATTTTTAACAAATAATTTTCTTAAAACAATAGTCATTTTTTCTCTTGCTTAATCTTTGTCTTCCACCTGTCTTTCTTCTAAAGGAGATTTTTTAAAAATCAAGTCTATAACCTGAATATGATGATAACAGAAATTGCCTTATCCAAAAATATTTAAATATTAGCAATGAACTGTCTAATATTTACTTTAAAAAGAAATATATTCCAAATGTCAATTTCAAGGACATTTATTCAATAAAATGGCATTCCCTTCTCTTGACTTTATCACCTGTGCTTTAGTTACTGGTATGGGATTGTCAATATGTGTTTGCAAATTCTTCGTATTTCCACTATTTTTCCAATTGTCAGAACAGCATTGTTTTTCCATAAGCCTATTAGTGACACCGTCCCAATTTAATTTTTGTTTAATACTTATCATACTGATTTTTCCAAGTTCTGCCTCCCTAAACACCAACTATGTGACCTTAATCACATAATTTCATCTCTCTGTGCCTCAGTTTCCTTGTCTTCCTCATAAGGTTAGTGTGAATACTAATGAGTTAGGATACCGTTTAGAACAGTGCCAGGCACAGAGTGAGTTCTGTGTTAATGTTCTCATCTTAAAACCTGAAGTGATTTAAATATTAACACATTATTCAAAATATGCACTTCTATTTTTTCCACCATTCGTCTATGGATTACATCAATTTAAGTAACTGATTAAGTTGGTCATCCATAGAATTTAAACACTAGAAGAACCCTAAAAATCATTTTGTTCAAGTTCCAATTTCTATAGTTTGTTCCTATCAATTTGATTATTGTCATTGGGCATTTGTTAAACAGACAATTGTACTTATGAAGTCTGATGCCACTGAAGTGCCTATGTAGTCTAAGGTTGGGGCTTAGAGATGTTTTCAGTATTACCAACAAATTTTTGCTCTTCTCTGTGTTTCAGGTCCATGGATTTTTGACAGCACAGATCCTCCCCACACCTGGCACTGTGGTACCTAACTGCGCATGGTATAGGTAGAAAGGATCCCTGTAGACTTTTCCTTAACCCTTAGCAGTATTCCCGTCTTCCTTTTACTTTGTGCAGTACTGTGTAGTTTATAATATATTTGCACAATTATCATTCACTAGATCCTAAAGCCACTTTTCTAAATGTAGTCAAGGCAGTTACAATTGTCCCTTCATTCTTTCCCAGGAAACACAAATCAAAGATTAGGATCTTTGCCAGGGTCACAGAATTAGAAATATTAGAGAGAACAATAAAGCCAGCTCTTAGGATTTCCCCTCCAAAGCTGTTTTCACATCAGCATGCTGCCTCTCCCCAAAAATGTTTTGCATTATACTTATATGCTTACTATATCAGTGGGAGTAAATAGTCCAGCAATGGACAGAGAACCAAGACACCAACATAGAAGTAGTAAGATTATATCTGAATGGGGAGTAAGCTATTCACATCATTTAGCAGCCCAAGGTTAAGTTCACACTGAAGCTATCTATGTCATGAAAATATTGCATAAATAGATGCATGAATTCCATATTTGGTCAACATGGAGTTGAAAATAAAGGTCTTTGGTCTACAGAAGAAAAAAATCTTGAAAAGATTGGGCTGCAGCATTATTTTACATTCATATCAGTAATGTAGAGCTAAGTTTAAACTGCCACAACCACTGTTTCTGCTCTTTTTTGAGAGTTAAGACACCATTGTTATTTAGGAAAGGTAAAGGAATTTCAATTCCAAAATGATATGTTTTCCATTGTGCAAATGTACCATAGTTTTTTGATCCATTCATTTACTGATGGGCACTTAAATTGCTTCCAGCATTTGGCTATTATAAATTGTGCTGCTATGAACATTGGGATGAATAGGTTCTTCTGGATTGGTGTCTCAGGGCTCTTACGGTATAATTCCAGCAGTGAAATTACTGGGTCAAAAGGCAGTTCCATTTTTAGTTTTCTGAGGAAATTCCATATTCTTTTCCACAGTGGCTGCTCCGGTCTTCATTCCCACAAATAATGCACTGGAGTTCCTTTTTCTATTCAGCAGAAAGCAAGAAGGAGCTCCTACCCTTTGCAACAGCATGGATGGAACTGGAGAGCATTATGCTAAATGAAATAAGTCAGGCAGTGAAAGACAAATAGCATATGATCTCACCTTTAACTGGAACATAATCAACAAAATGAACAAGCAAACAAACTATAATCAGAGACATTGAAATTAAGAACAATCTAACAAAAGCCAGAGGGGAGGGGGAGGGGACAATGCGGGAAAGGGTTTTCAGGAACTACCATAAAGGACACATGAACAAAACCAAGGGGGAAGGTGGAAGCAAGGGAGGGAGATGGGTTTGGCTGCAGTGTGGGGGAGTGGTGGGGGAAAATGCAGACAACTGTAATTGAATAACAATAAAATAATTAAACAATAAAAAATACATAGAAGCTAAAGAACTTATGAAACATGGACATGAACTAAAGGGGGAAATGTGGGTGGGGGGGCGTGTGCAGGGTAGAGGGGAATGATGGGGGAGAAATGGGACAACTGTAATAGCATAATCAATAAAATATAATTTTAAAAAATAAAATAAATAAAATAAAATAAAAAGAAATGTTTTCACATCTTATCCCAGAAATTTATGTACAAGGAAGTTTATTTAACATCCTTACAGTATTTCCAGACCCACAAAGGCAACAGATGGTCTCTGAGTTTTAGAGATCTCTCTGTGTTCTATTTAAAATATTTCCAATAGATTGACATAGTGTAGGAGTCTGATTGCTTATTAAAAGATTGTTTCTCAGATTTTGTGAAATTTCTCTAAAGTATGAGATATGAGCTGTTGTGGTTTACATCTTAGGTCAGTAGCACAAAACTCTTTATACCATATTGAAATCACTTTCCATCTTAGGGATGATCTGCAGATAAAGCAATGAACTTATCAATGCTTCATCAACCTTTGTCATCCACTCATATGCTGCAGGGCAATTGATTATCAAGTACAATTTCTCTGAATACATTCAAGAGTAGTAAGAAAAAATTTAATTGTCATAAAATGCTAACCACAAATTCAAATGAAACTGAACTAAGAAATGGCATATGTAGTTTGAGCTTGAAATCTTGAATCATACAACTACAGAAACATAACTTTGCAACCATAGTGCTCCATTTTCCTTCCAATCCACTGCCCAAAATCATCTCTGGAGCTTGTGTTTCCTTCATTTAAATACTAAAGTTCATGAAACATAAAACAAGACAGCAAAACTGGAATTCCATAGGAATGCACAGATGACATTTATTGTACTTCTTTCAGCTCTTCACTAACTCATAAAGAGGCCAAACTATATAATTCTATCATGAAGATAATATGGTTGAAAGAATTTACCTATCTGCTCATGTTCCCTTTTTGATGTAGTAAACCATCCAAGTATAACAATCACAGAAATGCAGCAGAGGAGAAACCTGAAATCTAGGCCAGGTGGTCAAAGGCAACATCGACAGTAGTGAGTCATATTAATATTATTGATAGGTGCCCTGCATATGATACAATAAAAATGGCACTTTACCTTTGGGATCTTCCTTGCAAAAATCTATAATCCCAGGGTAAATATGAGGAAAATGTCAGACAAACCCAAAGTGAGAAACATTTTACAAAACATTTGCCAGTGCTCCTCAAACAGTCAGAGTCATCAAAAACAAGAAAAGTTTGCAAAATGGTCAGTCTAGAGAAGCCTAAAGAGTCATAACTACTAAATATAATGTGGTATCCTGGGTGGTATCCCAGAACAGAAAAAGAATATTAGATAAAAACTAATGATATCCTAATAAAAAGTGAACTTTGATTAATAATAATGTATCAATATTAATCAATTAATTGCAACAAATGTACTGCACTCATGTGAGTAAGGGAAAATGGTTCAGGGTATATAGGAACTTCCTATACTGTCTTTGTAAATATTCTATAAATTTAAAACTATGATGAATTAAATGTTTTCTTAAAATTAAAAAAGTCATTCATTGCATTTTACTGATATCTGTGGATCAGAATAATTCTTTTAACAAACTATATATTTTTTTATTTCTTTTGTTTTACAGAGAAATGTAATGAATGACATGGGAAGTTGACAAAGTAGCTGGGATGTGCTCACAGATTTTCTAAGCAGTGCAGTTCAGCTCTGACCAACACATGACTCCAATCTTCTTTATAGAAGTTGTACTTATTATTTTAATTATGCAATCTAACTATTTCAGAAATCACAAATATAATGACAAAGGAGAGTTATTATTTTCAATAAAAATATATTGAATGATTTGAAAAAACTTGATTGATAAAGGGAAATGGCTAAAAATAAAAAAAAATAGAAATAATCCTTTGAATATGTGTTCTTGTACCATAAAAGGTTAAGAGAAAATGTCATGAAAATCAAGAAGGATTCTGTACTCAGATTGCTTATGTCCTTTAAGTTCTGTTCCACTTAAAGACACCAAAATTATGAATCATAAATCATTGTTGTGACTTCTGCAGGAACTCAATCAGTTTAATCATAATAAAAAAAGCACAGTGGGGCTCTCTCAAAGTACTGGTGAATGAGCATTTATATATTTAATAGAAAATAAAATGTTTAAGGTGCATGTGTATCATTTTTAATAATTGCCCTGTTGACTATCATTATCATTGCCTTAACTTTTCAGTTACCCAATTACTACTAATCCCAATATACTTACCAAGAAGTTCTATTAAAGATAGTTTTTACTTTTATTTTTCATACATGAATACTTCCCAGTAAACTGTGACTGTCTTTCCTTTAACAGGTAAATTCAGGTTTTTGTTTTGCACTGTTTTATAATGAGCCCATTGTATAGTTCTGCCACATTTTTTCCCTAGTCAACTCTAGACACTAGAGTGATTGCCTCATTATACTGTACTACTCATAAGAAGCAAATTTGTTGAAGTGCTTTCTTAGATGAACAATGTAAAGCACCATTTGAAAGGTGGAGGGAAAATTCCCAAGGACAAAAGAACTTGACATGTTTTTGGTTTTTTTTTTAATTCAGTGTCCTAGAAAACAATATTGTTTTCTGAAAATTAAGCAAGTTCAAAGAACTCTAAGTAGGAGTGAAAATGAAAACCAAATAAATGTGATGTGTTCCTCTCTGGCTATCCGGGTAATAAATTCTGCACCAGACAATTATACTAGGTGACTCTGTTTCTTACATCATGCTGAAAACAAGATCATTAGGAGATACCTTACTTTTCCCAATAGAATCTATCTTACTCAAAGATGCTTAAAAAGCAATTAAAAATAAATAAAATAAAATATTTTTTTAAAAGCAGTTTCTTTGTGTCTTAGTAAAAAACACATTGTAGTCAAAGTTGAATGCTACCAAGCTGTTACAATTTTCTAAGCAGAAGAACATAAAGATGTTCTAAGGATACAACAAATCAAATTAAATGGTTACTTAAAAATTCAGCTATTCAACCAAGGAACTCTTTTAGAAATTAATGTGGTTTTTGGCGAGAATGTACTTCAGAGAAATAATTTTTAAAATAGGTACTTCATAAAATATATCTCAAAAACAAACTGAAGAGAGTCCAAATGGATTCTAACTATCCCCTTAGGGATATAAAGCAGTGCAGAGGATCCAAAATCAATGCTTCTTAGGATTAAGCAATGTGCAAGTTTAAAGGTTAGAATTTTTAGCAGGCACATAGTTTGGCTGGACTTTTTATATTTCCATTATGAACACACCATTGACAAAAATACCAGCTGGCAAGTAGGCAAGAGATCAAGAGGAAAATCAAACAGGGAAAGAACTGCTGGGGCTCATTTAGGGCAAGAGACTGACTGGAGAGTGGAAAGTGAGGGAAGAAAGAAAGGTTGTGGGTGAGTGAAGGGGAGGCTCCAGAAAGCAAAGTCTCAGGCAGACAAAAGTCCTTAGTTTCTTTTCCCTTCTTTGCTTCCCCCCAAAATTAACATTGAGACTAAAAGTTTAACGTGAAAAAAGATGCAAACAAGATGACCAGGGCAGCACAGCAGACATTCCCCAGCCCAAAGGAAGGTCAGATTTTGAGAATGCATCAGCCTGGATAACACAAAATGTATCACCCAGTAACATTTGAGGAACATCAGGGAGAAAAACAAATATGTAAACCAAACACAAAAATCCAGTTATGCATTAAAAGCTCACTTATCTTATCCCTAAACAAATTTCTGTTTATACATGTATTGCATATTTCAAATGTTTGAAAATAAATTTTATTTAAGTGATATTTTTAAAGCTACCTAATAAACTTTTCTTTCTTGTTATATTATCATATAATTTCAAATTTGCTGTGGGAAGAAAATACAACCTCATATTCAAAGACTAAAATTAACTATATATATAAAGTATACCAGCACTGCTTGTTTAATAGATGCAGCAACAATGAGCATCCTTCTTGTTACTGCCTGACTGGTAACTCATCTCTTTCACCAACCTTCTTGTTGCTTCCTCAAATTTCCCTCCCTTCCACATAAAAACTGCAGCTGTTTATCATATATACTTTCTCCCCTTTCACCTAATTCTCAGTGAAAATTTCCACACACATGTCTGTATGGACCCTTCAATAAAGCATGCTCCTCTAAAGAGGTGTCTTTCCCCGATCCTCTTCTGTTTCCTAAAAAAGTTGTCAACATCTTCTCAAGACCAAGACTTCTGTATGATCTTCCATAACCCTCTTTCCCTAAAACCCTGGTTTAGTCAGTTACGAAAATCTTCCCATTCTTTCTCCACAAGGACTCTAGCACCATTGGATTTTGAGCCCCACAATAGGAAAAATCTTATTTTTTGTTTATCTGTTTTAATTACTACAGCCCCAGCACCTAGCATGGCTCCACATACAGGAAAATATACAATACAAATTCATTGATTAAAGTTTTATAGTACCATACCTCAATACAATACTTTTAGCTATTGAACTTTTATGTTAGGTACAATCACTAACCTTTGACCTAACATTTTTTATATTCCATATCCTCTTCCCAACCCTATGAACCCTCTAGCAATGGACACACACACCTAACTTTAATAACATTTCAAATTGTTAACCATTATATATATATATTACTTTGCAAAAAGAAAGTGACCGCCTTTTTCATCTTCTAGGCTTTCCTAAAATTAAAATGGAAAACCAGCAACTGTTAGGTCCATTTGATTAAATGTACACAAGTCCAACCAAATAGTTCAGGCCAAATACTTTATTAAAATATTTAGTTTCATTCATCTACTTAATAACAAAATTGACCATATTGTCAAAAGTTTAATTTACCTTAGACATAGTAAAACATCTTTAATCAAAAGTAACACTTTGAAGCAGAATAGTTCCTTATAAATATTTATATGGAGTTGGCTTTTTAAAAAGAGTTTTCAATAAAAGTTCACATAATGTAACTGATGCATAATGACTAAGACAAATTTGAAAATAGAATTCAATTGACAGTTATGAATTTCATGCTTTGGAGAAAAAAAGTGCTACAGAATATAATGGAAACATCAAAGAATGAGACATGAGCTTGTAAGCAACTGGGGAAGATAGAGATAAATATAAATTAATAAAGGAGGTAGATTATAATCAATGGCATAATAAAAAACTGGAGGCTTTGAATTCTAAGTTTCCCTCATCATCCTTCTGCCCTCTCTTCTCACCCTACCCTCTTAGATTTCACTGTGCATCATCATAATCACCCCTCCTTACCTACCCATTCTTCACTGTGACTTACCAGCCAAAATCTACACCACATCTGCACCCAGGGAGCTGAATATAACTGAAGAAAAACACAATTTCCCTGGCACAGTCTCCTTAAAATCCATGACTGCTAACCCCAAGAGAGTGGTTAATGCTTCAAGGCAATGTTACAATATTCCCTGGAGATTATTTTATACTGCTTTCTTCTCAAAACTCCAGTACTCTCCTCCACCTTTACTCCCACCTGATGGATTCACTGCAGTTGTCAACGAGAAAAGGAAAACTATCAGAAGTGGACTACACATTCCCACCACCATATCTTCCAACCACCAATATCTGTGCCCAGACAGTCTGTCTTCCTTCCTGTTACTTCTGTCAAAATGTCCGAACTTTTATATAAAGCCTCCTCTACTTATATATCAAGACTCCTTCTTGTATTGACTACTCAAGAACATTACCATAGCAATTTTTCTCCTGTGTATTCTCTGCTTTCTTACCAGATCAAAGAGAACTCAAGATTTTAAAATATTATATCTAGCATTTTTCATGGTTTTCTGCATAGCATTGAATGGAGCAACAATTCACCATGCTACAGATATATTAATGGTTAATTCTCAGTTATTACCTCACTTGATTGAAGGTCTTCAGGTCAAGAAGGAGGCATAGGTAGACATGCTTGCTTCTTTGTGAAAGCACAAGAATAATCACAACTAACCACAAAACAAAAACCATCAACAGCTGCCAGAAAATCGAACTGTACAGAAGTCTGACAACCACAGATTTAAGGAAGTCAAATTCATCCATACAGGTAGGAGGGGCAGAGTCAGTTAGTTGGGGCGGAGAGGACACAGTGTGACATGGAGCAGGAGCAGCAGTGGGGATGGAATGGGTGGTTCCATATTCACATGTGGTAAATAAAAAAAAGAAGGATGAGTTGGGAGCAAGCAATCCCAGCTCTAGTCCAGAATACACAACCCAGAATTCCAGTGCCAGGAAGATAAAGCCTCACAACTTCTGCCTGTAAAAACTACTGGGGTTTGGGAAAGCAGAAGAAACTGACAGTCATTTAGGAGAGTCTGTTTAAAGGGCCTGCATGGGCTTAGAATTAAGCAAACCTCCAGAAGCAAGGAAGAGACACTGTCCTCTCTCCAACCCCTCTCTCCCACCTCAGAGTCACAAAGCAATGAAGCGAGTTGTCCTGCCTTGGCTAATACCTAAGGTTCCACCCCATACAACTCAACAGGTGTGCCAAGACAGGGAGGCACAGCATCTCTACCTAATACACAGAAACAAACACAGGGAAGCTGACAAATTGAGAAGAGCTGCCAATTGAAGAAATATGGCCCAAATGAAAGAAAAGAATAAAACCTCAGAAAAAGAAGTAAACAAAATGTAGATAGCCAACCTATCAAATACAGAGTCAAAACACTGGTCATCAGGATGCTCAGAGAACTCATTGAGTATGGCAAAAACATAAGGGAAGAGTGAAAGCTACACTAAGTGAAATAAAGAAAAATCCACAAGGAAACAACAGTGAAGAGAAGGAAGGCAGGATTCAAATCAATGACTTAGAACATAAGGAAGAAATGAACATTCAACTAGAACAGAAAGAATAAACACAAATTTTTAAAAAATGAGGATAGTATAAGAACACTCTGAGACATTTCCAAAAGTGCCAACATCCAAATCATAGGAATCCCAGAAGAGAAAGAGCAAGAAATTGGAAATCTATTTGAAAAAAATAATGAAAGAAAACTTCCCTAATTGACTAAAAGAAATAGACACACAAGTCCAGGAAGCACAGAGAGTCCCAAACAAGTTAGACCCAAAGAGAACCACACCAAGACACATCATAATTAAAATGCCAAAGATTAAAGAGAGAGGATCATTTTTTAAAATTTTTTATTGTTGCTTAATTAGAGTTGTTCCCATTTTTTCCCATTACATTGCCTTGCCATATCCACTCCGTACCTCCCACTTTCCATCCTTCCTCACTTTGTCTTTATCCATGGGTCCTTTATACATGTTCCTTGAGTTGGCCCTTCCCTTTCTTCCTCCCTTATCTTCCTACCCTGTCCCCTCTGGTCACTGTCAGTTTGTTCTTTATTTCTATATCTCTAGTTCTATTTTGCTCACTTGTTTGTTTTGTTGATTAGATGTCACTTACAGGTGAGGTCATATGGTATTTGTCTTTCATTGACTGGCTTATTTCAATTAGCATAATACTCTCCAATTTCATCCATGCTGTCCTGAAGAGTAGGAGCTCCTTCTTTTTGCTGCATTGTATCCTATTATGTAAATGAACCACAGTTTTTAGATCCATTCATTTACTGATGGGTACTCAGGCTGTTTTCAGCACCTGGCTATTATAAATAATGCTGTTATGAACATTGGGTTTCATATGTTCTTTTGAATTGGAGTTTCAGGATTCATAGAGTATAATCCCAGCACTGGCACCACTAGATCAAAAGGCAGTATAGTTTTTATTTTATTTTATTTTATTTTAATTGTTGTTCTTGTACAGTTTTCTGTCTTTTTCTCCCATCCCAGCCCACCACCCCAGCTCTCCCCACCTCCCTCCTATTTCCACTCCCCTAGTTTTTGTCCATGTGTCCTTTATACTTGTTTCTATAAACCACTCCCCTTTTTCCCTGAAATTCCCTCCCCTCTCTCCTCTGGTGACTGTCAGCCTGTTCTTTAAGGAAATTCCCTACTGTTTTCCACAAAGGCTACACCAGTCCGCATTCCCATCAACAGTATACTAGGGTTCCACTTTCTCTGCAACCTCACCAGCACTTGTTAGTTGATCTGTTCATGATGGCCATTCTGACTAGTGTGAAGTGGCATATCATTGTGGTTTTAATTTGTATCTTTCTGATGGCTAGTGATGCTGAGAACCTTTTCATATGTCTCTGGACCCCCTGCATGTCCTCTTAGGAGAAATATCTGTTTAGGTCCTTTGCCCATGTTTTAATTGGATTGTTTGTCTTTTTGGTGTGCAGCCATGTGAGTTCTTTACATATTTTGAAGTTCAAACTCTTGTCTGACATATCATTTGCAAATATATTTTCCCATACAGTTGGGAATATATATTCCCTTTTCATTTTGCTGATGTGTTCTTTAGCCATGCAGAAGTTTGGGTTTTTTTTTTTTATTTCATATAGTCCCATTTGTTTATTCTTTCCTTTATGTCCCTTGCTCTAGGGAACATATTGGTAAAAAATATTGCTGCATGGAATATCTGAAATTTTCCTGCCTATGTTCTCCTCTAGGACTTTCATGGTGTCATACCTTATATTTAAGTCTTTTACCCATCTTGAGTTTATTTTGGTATATGGTGTAAGTGGGTGGTCGAGTTTCTTTTTTTTTTTTTTTTTTCGCATGTAGCTGTCCAGATCTCCCAACACCATTTGTTGAAGCAACTATTTTTACTTAATTTTATGCTCCTTCCCCCTTTGTAAAATATTAATTGATCATAAAGAGATGGGTTTATTTCTGGCTCTCTATTCTGTTTTATTGATGTACATGTCTGTTCTTATGCCAGTACCAGACTGCATTGATTATGGTAGCCTTGTAATATAGTTTGATATCAGGTATTGAGATCATTCCTACTTTGTTTTTCTTTCTCAAAATTGCTGAGGCTATTTGAGTTCACTTATGGTAGAAAGAGATAATCTTCAAAGCAGCAGGAGAAAAGTAGAGAGCTTCTTACAGCAGAGTTCCCATCACACTGTCAGCTGATTTCTCAAAAGAACAAGAAGAGACTGGCAAGAAGTATTCAAAGTGATGAAAACAAGGACCTGCAACCAACATTACTCTATCCAACAAAGCTCTCATTTGCAATGGAAGGGCAGATGAAGTGCTTCCCAGACAAGGTAAGGCTAAAGGAGTTCATCATCACCAAGCCATTATTACATGAAATGATAAAGGGGCTCATTTAAGAAAAAGAAGATCAAAGCTGTGAACATTAAAATGATAACAAACACAACTATCAACAACTTAATCTAAAGGACAAAAACAAACTAAGTAAACAACTAGAGAAGAAACAGAATCATAGATATGGAGATCATTTAGAGGATTATCAGGGGAGGGGGAAGGGAGAGAAGGGGAAAGGTACAGTGATTAAGAAGCATAATGGTAATATACAAAACAGACAAGGGAATGTTAAGAATAGTATAGGAAATGGAGAAGCCAAAGAACTTATATGCACTTCCCATGGACTTGAACTAAGCAGGGGTGGGGTGGTGGTGCAGGAATTGCTGGAGGGTAGGGGGATACTTGATGGAGGATGGCAAAGGGGTAAAATTGGGACAACTGTAAGAGCATAATCAATAAAATATACTTAAAACAAAAAATAATAGTGGAGCAAAAATGGAGACAACTGTACTTGAACAACAATAAAAAATGGGAAGGAAGGAAGGAAGGAAGGAAGGAAGGAAGGAAGGAAGGAAGGAAGGAAGGAAGGAAGAAAGGAGAAAAGAAAAATTAGTGTCATTGAGTATAATGGGCCTCTAACTCTTCCTTGAAACTTTCTTAGTCGTTGTAACAGAGGTTCCTCCTCAAATCTGTGTTCTATAAACATTTTCTTATCCTCATGACATTCCTCTTTCCCATCTACCCAGTTTTAAGTAACCAATCACTTCTATCTCCCAAATTTAAGTCTCCATCTTGCCACCCCTGAATTCCAGACTCAGAATCCCAACTTTCTACTCACACTACCCACTTAAATGTCAGTAAAATGCTTCTCAAACTTAGCACATCTGAAACCAGACACTGGTCCCAGAGCTCAGTCTTCCTCCCACAAACTCATCTAAACTCAATAAATAACTTCATCTTTCCAGTTTCTCAGGCCAACAAACTTGGGAGTTCTCCTTGATTCCTGTCAACACCACTTTCAATAATATACAGAATCTCAATTCTCTTCTAACACCTCCACCAAAACTTCCTTTGTCTAAGCAACCATTATTGCATGTCTGGACCATTTCAATCAGATTTTAATTCTGGGTATATTCCAAAACAACAGCTAGAGTAATCCTTATAAATGTAGGTCAGATCATGTATTCATTTGCTTGAAACCCTCAAATGTCTTCCTATCCCCTTGGAGTTAAAGGCAAACTACTCACTAGGACACATAGAACCCTAAATGAGTGGACAACCCACTGCCTCTCTGATGTCCATCCCTACCATTCCCTCTCTTAGCTCCATACCAAGTGGACTCCTTGATGTTTTTCAACATGCCAGATGTGCCTCCACCTCAGGACCTTTGCACCTGTAGTTCCCTTGGCCTAGAATGTCTTCCCAGATACCTGCATTACTCTTTTCCTCTCTTCTATCAGTTCTCTGGGCAAATGTCAAAGAGGATTCCCTTGATAACTCTATAAAAATAACATCCCATTCCCAAATATAACACTTGCTTTCATCCTTCTCAGTTTCATTTTCCTTACAGAATTTATCAACAACTTAAATACTTTATATTTCTGTACCTACTTTATGGCTATAAGCACAACGCCATAATGATAGGCATTGTAATTGTTTTATTTATTTATCTACCCACCCAAGAACCCAGATAAAAAGAAATCATTGAGTGAAGTAATTGTTGAGTAAATAAAGAAGTTAAATTTTGGAAAAAATATTTATGTAAATAAGAGTTAACATTAATGAGTGTTCACTCTCAGGTACATTAAGTGCTTTATATATATTGTCTTACTAACCTTCACAAAAATCTTGAGGTTCTATTAATCCCCAATTTTACAGATGAGGAAATTAAGGCTTAGAGAGATCAAATAACTCACCCAAAGTGCCAGAGCCAGTATCTGGTGGACTTGAGACCAATACACAAGCGTATTTCATGTCACAGCTCATTACTTTTGTAAATTGACTCTGAACATCTCTTAGCTGTGTTGCTAGAATAAACTTCCATAATGACCTTGGTGTACATTAAAGACTTAATAAACATGAGCAATTAATGTCATTAAAAATCAAACTCCACCCAGTAGGTAAACTATAAATGATAACTTATCAGATTCTAAAAGCTATGTAGATTGCTAAGCACCACATTTTCCAACAGAGATTTTAGACATTTAGCATAACTTCATTTATGCCTTGCTAAATGGAGAGATACCACTGCTATAACTTTAGAGTTAGCATATCTTTAATTTAGCTTGTTCAAAAACCTACTTGGTCTTTTTTGGTTCATGTTGTTAAAGCCTATTTGGTAAGGCACTACTGAACCAATTCACCATCGTCACGTGCACAAACTAGAAAAAAACATTAGATTAAATATCCTCTCTAAGGATAAATAGCAATGTGTGCTTATTGCCTTCTACTCTGGAATTTATTTTCCAGAGTCCTGTCTTCCTGCCTCACCCCACAAACTCCTGTGTTTAAGGGAGGAATTTTCCCTGAGATATGTTTCGTTGAATACCTACTCTTTTTTTGAACTTGTCTTCCTGACCCAGATTCCTATTCTGAACTGAGTCCTACTATTTCAAATACTAATAACCCCATGTTCTACTGGCTCCTGATGCTTTATCTGACATGGGTTTTCTATTCAAGCCTAAATAAATTTAAATTGTACAGTTAGTTAGGCTTAAAGAATAAGAAAGAGGAATAGGTGTATGATATATATGATAACCTGCCTCTAATACCTATGGGTATTCACATTCTCGTATAGCTGTCTCCATACTGAATAGGATAGATCTGTGTGGCTGAAGCTAAGTATGAAAGGATATTGTGAGGTCTTCCCTATACCCATATATCATTCACACTGAAGGAAGCCGGATCATGTCATGAGGACACTAAAGCAGCCCTATGTAGAAATCCAGGTAAGAAAGTAAATCATGCCTCCTGCCAATAGTCAGCTAAATTGTTATCAACGTGTTTGAAAAAGGATTCTCCAGGGCTAGTCCATCTTCACCTGACTTTACCTTCAGCCAACATGTTAACAGCAACCTCTTGAAAGACCCCAAGCTATAACTATCCAGCTAAGACCCTACTTAATTCCTGACCCACAGAAACAATGTGAAATGATAAATGCCTGTTCTTGTTTGAAGCCACTGAGTTTTAAAATAATATGTTATACAGCAAAAGATAACTAAAATAACATAACATACAAAATCCAATATTTCCTTTCAAATATCTTATTTGTAAGGAAAATAAACTTAAAACTCATGAGCCCTATAACAAAGAAAATTGTATGTAAATTTCAACTCAGCATTAAAATATATGTGGTATAAAAGACAAATAAAATATGGATTTGTCTTTTTACAGAGCACAGAGTTTTGATCATGGGTTTTTAAAAGGTTTTCAAAAGGTTTCTTATTGATATGTCAGCATTTCAATAAATTTGTGTAATAGCACAAAGAGTTTAAGCTACAGAAAATAGAGTCAAAGACTTTGAACTATAAACTAGCAAATCTGAGAAACATTAAGAAACATAATTTTCAGCCATTAACACAGTAACCTTGATTTAAAATCTATTAATAACCAATCAGCTGTAGATTATCTCAGGAAGAAACAGAAATTTTATGTTGGAATACGGAAGATTAAAGACAATGCCAAGCTGTGACTATGAAGAAAATACCAAGATCAGGGGAAGACAGAAACATTCCCTTAAGGTTAAAAGCCTGTAATTAATACTAGAATGCACTGTAACTAGATCTGTATACTCATTGTACTTTTTAATATAAGTTTTTCTTTAGGTGACTAATTAGAAATCTGAACATCAGTCATTCTCAACTGATCCTTCTGTTGTCTGATTTACCAGATCTATTCTCCTTGGACTAATGTCAAAGAGAGCAACCTGAACCAAATTAATTCAAATTGCCCATTGCAATCAATATAAAATATTCAAGTAAACAGATTAAATGATATGCATCAACATTATAGAAGAATCTAATATTGTCATTATTTATCCTAGTCTTGATAAATTACATATTACAGAAATAAAAGTGTTATAAATATGAAATTGAAGATAGAAGAGCTGAAATAATATTTAGCCTTTGTTTTGAAGCTCTGGGGAAGCATTTAGGAGGTAAAAGTTAATTTCAATGGCCTCTCTTGCCCTCAAATAAAGCATTTAGCATCCATCTCTTCATGATGGATTTGCAACTCACTTTGTCAAAGGTGTATCACTTTGACTCTTCCCTAGAAATTAGACCACAAACCTCTAGATTACTATAATTGTGCCTATTTATGGCTCAGCCTCTGGCTTCAAGTTTTACATCCTGTGTTTTTGCCAATAGATAACTGTTCGGTGACAACCTAGACAAATACTTGTCCTCTAACCAGTGCACTAGAATACAACTAACACTCATTGCATGCTTATCTTTATCAGGCACTGTATTAGGTGCTAAGGATACAAAGCAGTTTAAGGAATAATGCTAGCTTTGAAGGACATTGCAGTGCAGCAGGGGACTCAGGCATGTATGTTGACAACCACAGGGCAGGGAAAACATGTCATGACTGAGAGACAACAAATGATGGAGAGAAAACAAAGAGAAGAATCTTAAGTTCTGGGAAAAATAGGGGATAGAATGACTGAAGAGACCAGTACAGAAAAGGGTGTGATGAAAATAATGACCTTTGATCTTGATCTTTAAGTGAAAGATCTCATGATGAACAGCCAGAGTTTGGAAAGGCAAGAGTGAATACTATGTCACAACTCTGAAGCTTCTACAAAATAAGACACACTGTGTTCTAGAAATACTGCTAAAAGTGTAATCATCAAATAAGTGTGTTTCTAAGGGCCCTTAAAACCAAAATAATAAAGAGAGAATTCAACACATCTTCTAGAAAGGTATTCAGGCTTTTTTCACCTTTTGAACAATGAAATTTGGAGCTCAGAATATATTTACTTTGAGTTATCACCAATTAATAGGTTCATAGGCCAGAGCAACTGTTTGTATTCTAACTGTGATATTCAAAAGATGCCTTCTTCCAAAGATGCCCACATCCTAATCCCCAGAATGTGTGCATATATGATCAAGGTTAAGGACCTTGAGATGGAAAGAATAGCCTAGATGATCCCTGTAGTTCCAATCTAATTACATGTGTCCTTAAAAGCAGAGGACATTTCTTGGCTATGGTAATGGGATGGATTTGGTATCCTGTAGCTGGTTCTAAGAGGTCAGGGGCTACATGCAAGTGCAAGAGAGAGGCCACTAGATGCTAACAGAGACCCTCAGCTGACAGCAAGGAAATGGAGACCTGGATCCTATAACCACATGGAACTGAATTCTGTCAACACCTAAATAAGTCCCCAAAAAGGGATGCAGTAGGATGACACCTTAATTTTAGCCATAAGAGACCCATGTGGTATTTCTAACCTACTGAATTGTAAGGTAATAGATTATGTTCTTTTATATGACTAAATTTGTGGTAATATGTCACAGCAGTAATAGAAAACTGACACACCAACACATTTTAGTTTTAACTTAAAAATAGTCACAAATATGAGGTTATAACATAGTTTTATAAAAACAAATACTGGTCAAGATCCAGAAATGTTGCTACAATGATACCATTTATTTTTATAGACCAGTTCTTCTAAAAGAGAAGAAAAAGTAAATAAGAGCTGCTATTTACTGGATACCATATACTAGTTAGTGCACTACGTGCTTTACACAGCAATAGTAATCACTAATATTTTTAGTATATACACGTGTATACATACATTCATGTGTGATAGACATTGCCTTAAGGACATTTTGTGTATTCATTCATATAATCTTCACAACAACCTTATGAGGTAACAACTACTATCATCATCCCAATTTTACAGATGCAGGAATTGAGATGCAAAGAATATAAGTAATGTGCTAAGGCCACACAGATAGTAATCACTTAATTCCCACAGAATCTGCATAAAAGGAACGAGCATTTATCGGGAGCACTCTGTGTTTCAGGTCCTAGGCCAGGCCTTTCCCAATCATTTGAGCACAACTGTCCCAACAGCACCTCATTTTGCAGATGAGACACCTGGGACTTACACGAGCTCGATAACTTGTTCAGTGTCTCACAACAAAAAAATAGCTAAAGTTGGAACTAACCCCAAAACAGACCTTCTTAATCATCCAGTGTGTTCTAGGGAAACCCAGAAAAGTGGGGCCAGCAGTTACTTGAAGAAGTCCTTTTCTGAACAATCAGACTTCAGCGGGGTATTTTAGTTAAAATCTTTCCAAATGCTTGAATGAATCAAGGTCTCTCCCAAAGGACATTTGAGATCCTCTCTGTTTTTGGCAGAAGGTGGGCTTCACATTTGCCAAGGCAACTGGCAATATTTTTATTTAACAACAAAAACTTTAGTCACCTTCCCACTTGATTACACAGTGAGTACCTACTATGTGCAAATCAATATGATGAGTATTAAGGAACATCCTAACAGGTATAATTTACCCTAGTGTATTAATTTCTACATTACAATTCAAGAGAAGTTAAAAGAGTTCCAGTGTTCTGTTGCTTGACAACCATGACTCTGGCAAAACTTACAGAACATACTGAGGGGAATTCAATCAACTTCTCATAATATTCTAGAAAAGTTAAATGAAATTATGTCAGAAAGAAAAGAGACCAAGGTTCTATCTGAATAACCTTTAACAAGTTGTTTCACTTGTAACCTCAATGTCATCATTTGTAAAATTAAAAAGAGTGGTCTACAAAATGTCAAATATCTTCCCAGTTCTGATTTTTGTCCTTGTACAAGAAGAATATCTAGATTTAGGCAGTGTGCTAAGCAGCAGAGTGGAGTACCTGGGGTGATACCAGGGACAGAAGATGGCAAATATCCAAACCCCAGAGCTATGCATATATAAACTAGGGAGATTTTTTATGTATTTATAAAAAAGACCCTAGAAAAAGAACACTCCAAAATATCAGCAAAAAATGTTGTGAATTTTCCAAGACCTGAATAAAAATGGGGCACCAGAAATAGTAACTTTGCTAAGTAAGTAATCACAGATATACTTGACACTTGGTTAATGGGATTTAAAGAAAATTAAACATGCACCCACATAAATGCATACATGCATATAATACACACACATCCCCTCACACAGAAATGAGTGCTTCCCTCTCTATCAAGTGGAGTGATAAGCTGATCCAAGCATCAACATGGAGCTATTACACAAGTTTGCTGCACTGCACCAAACTCACTGAATACACACTCTCCTGGAAAGGATACCACAGTTTCCCATAAGCACAAAGGAGGCCTTGGAACTCTTCCAAACCCTGATACTTTTATCAGCTAGGTAAAGGCATTCACTTAACCAGTTTTAAAGATAGGACTATCAGCCTGTATTTGGCAGCCCTGGGAAAGGCAGTTTCACAGCCCTTTCGGCAGCACCAGAGAGGAAAGGGGATTCTGCCTGGATCCTGCTAGAAATGAGTCAAAAACTGAGCGAAAGTTGCGTTTTGGTGCTCACAAGTGTTTTTTCTTGTACAAAAGGATCATGCAGTTTGGACACAAAGCATAAAATCATGAGAAAATAAATTCGATAGTAAACTGCAGAAATAGGGAGAGCACTGGAAGATTTAGTAAACAGAAAGCTAAAATTGGTGTTGTCTATTGCAAAATTGCAAGAGATACTGCAACTGCATATTCATCTATTGAATGGATTATAAAAATTCTGCAGAATTAAATAACAACCTTCTGAGAACACATACCTCAGTTCATTTCCCACTGTACTTCATAAATGATGTCAGGGTCCTCTTTGAATCTTAACCATGAATTTAGTTTAGTCTTTGAATCTCAGTAATTCTTGAGCCACTTAAATCTGAATCTAGCATGTAATGGAAACCATTTTAAGATCTCCATGACCTTTAATTTTTCATCCATGCACAAATATCTCTCATAAAATATAGAAGGTGCTCACAGCACACAATTTAGAACTCATTTTCTTACTTTATCAAATGAGAGGTTTGCTTCCTTCTAGCTCTGTGATTCTGGGATCAGGTTACCTTTAAACAGCATGGCTTTTAATTGGGAAAACCGTGGAAGGGTTTTAACTCTATGTCCGAAAGATAAAAAGAAAGGTAAATGGAACATAATTTTATTCTTGCCCAATTTGGTCTTGGTTAAAGAACACACACACACACATGCGCTCGCTCTCTCTCTCTCTCTCTCTCTCTCTCTCTCTCTCTCTCTCTCTCTTTCCCCTTCCTTGAAGGTTTTTTTTTGTGGTTTTTTTCTTTTGGAGGGAGAGTTCTATTCTTTATTTGGATTATCAACTTTTAAAAGTAAGGAAAACTAACAGATAGAATCCTAGAATTCTAAAGATAGATGTGACCTTGAGGAGCATGGGGAATGAATGGAGCTGCAAAATATTAAAGAGAATTTACTTTTTTCAATTAGACTGGAGTCATTTCTCTTTGCCATGAGCTGTGCTTCCTTGTGTATCTTTATTGTATCTGTCCTCAGAGTTTGTGCCCACAAGGGATGGAAAAGTATCTTTTCAGACCAGGAGATGGAGTAAGACAAGAAATAAACCCTCCTTTCTTTGTTGTTGTTATTGTTGTTGTTTTAACTGTAAAAAATGCCCTCTTCTATCTATGAATTAACAAGCCCCAAAGTCCCTATGAAGGAAGCTTGGCCCGGGGTTTCTCTCTCAAGAGTTAACCAATCATTTGGGGCCAGATGCTAGAACAGATTGTTCCCCCTTGGGGGCAGGAAGTGAATGCCAGTGTTCCATCTTCAGGAGCTGAGAACTGCATCCAGGGCATGACCTAATTTAAGCCTCTGTCCTTCTACTATGCCGGCGTTGCCTCTGTTGATATTACCAGCTGTGTCCCATATGGTCCACTTCTGTTCAGTTCCACACACACATACACATACACACATACTTCAAAAAAGATTTGGTCAGGCATTTAAATAGGCTAGCTGATCTAATTGTGTCTTCATTCAGTGTCTTCCACTCATTATGTGGCACGGTCCAAAGGAAGAGGTTATTTCTTAAGGGTATGAAAAGAGATGCATTTGAAAATGCATTCCTTAGGGAGAACTGAGGTGTTCTTTTCTAAGAAGGTCATGAACAGATCACATTGCACTAGAAGTTTCTTTTGTCCTGGTTTCTGGGCCCTGGAGAGTTGAGCTTTATGATCTACTAGGTACAGTTATCTGATTAATGTTGAAGAAAACATCTTTTCTATGTGAGCTCTTTAAAGCAAAACTAAGTTTTGTCAATCGTTCTTCCCAGAAAAGAACATTTGAGCTCCAATGCCCCTGCTGGCAAGGGCCCATACTTTCCCATAGCTGAATCTGGCCAATTTAAAGGTCACCTCATGAATTTGGGACAGGTCAAAGGTATGGAAAAACACCATCATTACAATTCAGAAGTATTGTCATACTACCCATAGCCAAAAATAAAGCTTTAGAAAGGAGAGGAGAGGGGAAAGGGTAAGGAAAAGAAACTCAGGCATAGGCAAAGCAAAGCTTTTAAAAAAGTGTACAGCCCAGGATATTTAAAATGAACAAATACCTGTGCTATTGTAAAGCACACTAAAAACATTCATCTCAGATATCTGTGATCAAAGATGAGAGGACAACAAGTATCCCTTTCTCTTTCTTTTTCTTAGAAATACACAATTCATAACACATTTCTCAAATAAAACATAAGAATAAGTAGAAACCATACTGGAATGGTAAAAAGTTTCTTCCAGAAATAACGATTTAAATATTAATAGGGTCTGATATTTTTCAAGATTTGTTTAATATACCTCATACAAGAAAGCTTTCACTGAAAAAAGGGCATGTGGGAAATTTTTACTTTCATATTTCAAAGTCTGAACTGTGTTTTACCATTTCATATTGCAAAAATGGCCAGTAAACAACCAGAAGCTGGAGAGAGACATGGAACAGCACCCTGGGCTGGTTAAAAGGAAGGCAGGTGGCTAGAGAGGAGATGAAACCTAAGAAAGACAAGGGAGTCCCTCTCCTAGGCCACATGACTGTGTGCAGACCAGCCTGTACCTTCCTGGTTCATAGCTACAGAAGCAAAGTTAAATTTAGTTCAACGGCAATGGAGTACCTTTGGAACATTATGGTTCCACAAGGAGAAAGGAAGTACCAAGCCAGATTCCATAGCAAAGCTCCAACTGATCTAGCCACAATATGTTGAACAGTGTATTAAACCCCAACTGTGAACAGGACACTAAGCCCTGAAGGTATGACCCAGCAGAAAACACAATCCTGAACTTCAAAAAATTTGCAGGAGGAGAAGGCTAGCATATGAATAATCCAATTATATGCTAGGTATGTGCTTGGTCTCTATAAATTACAACAGAAGCAGAGAACTCAGAAACTATTTTAGACCTGGAGGTTAACACTTAAGCTTAATCTTAAAAGACAAGTGAATGTTTATCATCAGAGTTGAGGGACAGGAATTCCACTCACAGGGAAAGGCATGCATGAATGAGTATCAACATTTAAGAAAAAGCCTAGATTTACAGAAATAGTGTGTTCAGTGTTAGAATTGCAGTTGGTGGTCCAAACAAGAAATTCTTTGGGAGTTCTCTCAGAATGCATCAGTTACATTTTAAGGAGGAGGGAGAGTCAAAACACTTCAACTTTTTAGTTTTAATTGATTTTTAAGTTAATAACAGAATGATATTTGAATTGTCTATCTCCATCACTAACACAAAGAGAAGTGTTTCTTCTTTAAATTAATTTTCCATTGAATTTTGGAAAATAATCCATAGTCATAAATCTTACTATTTCTTCAACAGTATAAATGGAAGAGTAGCAATATAGTCCAAACACTTCCTAAATCTCACCACAAAATAACACATAATAGTTCAAAACAGAGAAATAAAATAACCTTTAAAATATAATAATTAAAAACAATTATTTACTGAGTACCATTTTTTTTTTCTCTGAACCGACCAAACCTGGTTTCCATCACCATTCATTCAGGCAAAAAAAAAGTATCAATTACATAATAAGGTTGCCAGAATGAGGCAGAAAGACACAGCCAATATACACATAAATGTTTATTCCATTTAAGAAAATGTTCCATGTGTCATGAAGCATTATATATTAAAGAGAAATGATACATTTTCTGAGAGGTCAATAGAAGGGAGTGAAATATCTTTCTGCTGCTTGTACAATAATAGAAAAATCTATCCTGAGTCAAAGTCAATCAGCAACATTACAGTTTGCCTGACATGGTGATTGGACAAGTTGAAGTTATCAACATCTCCACTTGTGTATCATCATGTTTTACTCAAGTGAAATGGTCTCTCTTTCCACAGACTTTCCAAAATATGTATTATATACAAAAACCAAGTAGTACATATTCTATACTGACCACTTACTATTAATTTCTTCTGAGTATGTCCTCAGTATCTATTTCTTGAAACAAAGAAGACATGTTCATGACTCCTCACAGTATAGACCATTTCAACCAACCAAATATATCTTTAATGTCTCCATCTCCCAGTCACTGTACTAGCATCAAGGATCCAACAATTAATAAGAAACCATTCCTTCCCTGAGAGAGTTAGCAGCCTTGGTTAATTATCCTGACAACTTACAAAGCAACCATTCATAGTAAATATTCAAGAAATAGTTGGCAAATAATTGGGTGAATGAACATGCAAGTAAATAAATGCTGGCCACTACTTCAAAAACATAGCAACAGGTTTGCAGGTGTCATTCTGCAAGTTCATTTCTGCTGTCAAAAGAAAAATGGTCTCTAGTATATTGACTGTTAGGGACTATCTATTAGACTGAAACCAAGCACTTGGCCACCCCTGCCAAGAATATTCAGTGTTTGCCAATATGGCAGTATGTTTTGTTGATTCATTTCTATTAGTTTAAGCTGCAAAATTATTCATATAAAATATACAGGATCCAGCAGAAGTAAGGCCTGCTTGAATGTGGTTGGTAGAGTAATTATAGGGGTGTAATAACTTATTGTTTTAATTTGAAGATTTCGCTTGAAATATCATATGGTGTGCTTAAGTGTGATATTGTTATGTTACAGAATTAAATGTTTATGATTTTTAATAAAAGATTTTGTAATAAAAAGGGATGTAATTTGTGCTGTATCCTGTGTGTGTGTGTGTATATATATATATATAGATACTATTATATAACATATAATACCAGACAATACACATACATGCATACACATAAGATATATAGAGTAGGCCCCCTTTGTCCATGGGGGATACATTCAAAAACCCCCAGTGGATGTCTGAAACCAGAAAAAGTACCAAACCCTCTATATACTGTTTTTTTCTTATATATGTTGAGGTCTGTCCAGAAAAAGTCCAACCATTGTTAATACAATGAGAATAGTTTGCATGACATCAATGTAACCTGGCAGCCAAGGAGGGTGGACTGGAATGCATATGCATGAACAATGATGACTTCACTGGACTAGTCAGTGGGAGCAGTAGACGCCATTGGGTGAGCATGTGTACTGTGTGGCCATCACATTCAAAATGTCTGAGTAGAGCAATGAATCAGCATCAAATTTTGCATTAAGTTTGAACAGTCCTCTGCAGAAATTATTCAGATGATTCAGAAGGTAACAGTATGGGTAACTGGTGACTGACAGCTTCATCGCGACAACATACCTGCTCATGAATCATGTCTCGTGTACAGATTTTTTTTTTAAACATCAAATCACTCAAGTGACTCAGCCTCACTACAGCCCAGATTTGGTGCCCTGTGACTTCTGGCTTTTCCAAAAACTAAATTCACTTTCAAAAGGGAAGAGATTTCAGACCATTGATGAGATTCAGAAAAATATGATGGGGCAGCTGATGGCAATTGGGAGAACTGTGTGAGGTCTCAAGGTGCCTACTTTGAAGGGAACTGAGGCATCATTGTCTTATGTACAATGTTTCTTGTATCTTGTATCTTCTTCAATAAATCTCTCTATTTTTCACATTACATGGCTGGATACATTTTAGACAGACTTTGTATTCATATACACAAATATCTATGGTAAAGTTTGATCTATAAATTAGGCAGAGTAAGAGATCAATAATAATAAATAATAATAAAATAGAAAAATTTAACCATATATTATAATAAAAGCTATGTGAATATGGTCTCTCTTAAAATATTTTATTATACTATACTCACATTTTCACTTAAAGGAAACACTTTACTGCTTCTCTTTGGCATATCCACATTTCCAGCATCACTATTCTTGTGCTTAGGGCCATTATTAAGTAAAATAAAAGGTACTTGGGCACAAGCACTGTGATACTGCTGTAGTCGAGCTGACACCTAAGATGACTATTAAGTGAATAATGAGTGGGTAGCATCAGCAGAGTGAATATGCTGGACAAAAGGATGATTCACGTCCCAGGCTAAACAAACAGGGACAGCTCTGATTTCATCATACTACTCAGAGCAACGTGCAATTTAAAACATATGAATTGCTTAGTTCTGGAATTTTCCATTTAATACTTTCAAACAGTGGTTGACCAGGGATAACCAAAACTGTGGAAAGTGAAACCATGAATAAGGAAGACCACTGTTTATACATAAATATAATTCACACACCTATGTTTTCTATAATAAATAGGTCAAAGAAATCAGTGGTAAAGAGAGAATGTCATAACACCAGCTATTCTTTTTTGCTTGTTTGTTTGTTTGTTTTACAAACCTTCAGTATCTTAAAAAAAAACAAAACACAGATTACTCTAAAAGTCAGTTGCACTTGCCTGGACAGAGGACAGAACACTTCTAAAGTGCCTCCGAGCCTGCATCCTGACTAAGTAAGCAGAGAAGACCAATCTTACTTCAAGAACTGCCACTCCCATGGAACCTCCCCAGTAAGCAGAATCTTTAACATTTCACTTTTTTGCAGGTATGTTTTATTTAACTAAGCTCCCTGAGAACTGGCACTGTGAAGCATTCATCTTTAAATACCTGAGGCTAAGCACAATGCAGGTCAGACCCCATCCATGCAGCAAAGGGGATTTGATGGCATATATTGATTTATTAAATTAAAGTAAATTTAAAATGCATTTTCTTTTGGTATAATTTGTAATCCTTCTTGAAATAGTTGAGGATCCCCCAGCAAACCACAAAACCAGAGTTGGATATTTCTGTCCCAAATATCATGTCTCTAAAATATATTAGCTTGGATCCTATGTACTTTAGGGAGAACCCCAGGCCTGGAATAAACTAGGTAAGACCTCAAATACAGCAAGGCAGTGAGCCTAATACAGATTTATTAAAGCCTTAATTCCCTCTTCATATATTTCTAGCAAATTGCCACAAGATAGGTTTTAAAAATCTGTTTTATATTATATTACATGCTTCCATGAATATACCAGACACAGTGAAAGAGCAGAAACTAGGACATAACTACTTTGATGCACAGTAAGTACTATGCAGTTCCTTACCAATGCTATTCAGGGAAGAATAAAGCATTAGCGAAGAATTAAAGCAGTGCAATCTAATTGAGGGGAAATATCCCATGCCCAGATGCAAGAGTCCAAACTAGAAGATCCCTTGGAGTCTCCTGTTAAACCCGGGGGATTACAACCAGAAATTGGCAGAAGAGTGACTCTGGGAAAAACTTAACTTTCTTAAATCCTAAACTCCCAA
Source organism: Anoura caudifer (assembly GCA_004027475.1). Lineage (NCBI taxonomy): Eukaryota > Metazoa > Chordata > Mammalia > Chiroptera > Phyllostomidae > Anoura > Anoura caudifer. The sequence goes on from PVKU01001276.1 coordinate 120,471, forward strand.
GCCTCCAGCCACAATACTCAACTAAGTTTTCATGACTTTCCATTATGGACAATCAATAGTGGCATCTGCTGAAAACAATGCTATTAATAATAATTAGAATACTGAAGTTTTCAGATAATGTATGTTTAATAAATTAAAGCAGATTCAAAATTACCTCTCCAACATCATTACTGTCACTTGTATTCCAATAGGTTTTCCCAACAGAAGAGAGGAGACTTCTACAAGCACATCAAGGACTGAGTGTCCGAAAGACAGTGGTGCCAAGTACCATGCAAGTTAACCACAAACTTAAAAACATTGGAACATGGAGAAGTACATGGAAAAAATTAAACACAATGTTTACAGATTGCCTGAAGTAGCTCTCACCTGTGTGTGTGTAAAATATTATAAATATCCACACCCTGGTTTTAAGCCATGATATTAGAGAACTTAATGTTTTGTTCAAAAACCTCAAGTAGACCTCTTTAAGATTCAAAATATTTTTATTTTTAACTACTTTTTTATAAGGCTAATGACATAATCTCTGAGACATCTGAAAGATTATAGTAAAAATAATGTGATCCTGGCAGAGTCATATTCATCACAATCTTCAATAACATACACTGACACCTTTCAGGTGACTGAGATGTGGAAGTTACCTAATCTGGGTGAAGTGGGTCCACAGCATTATACTTCTTTCAGTTGGCTGGCTGCTTTTAGTTGTTTTTTGTGGGATATTCCATGCACATTAATTCAAGTGACTTTCAGACATATAGTATAGAGAGGTCACCTCACTGATGTCAGTATGCCTGCAACTAGTAGGGATGCATGTTTCCTTCATATGAATGATTGTCTTTTACTCTCTTTAGCTTTGAGATGTGCTGGTTTCTAAACCTTCATTTCTTCTACACACTTCACAACATGCTGAACCAAAATCTCAATGTGCCTGGAAGGCTTTAACAAGCATAGGAAGCTTAAGAGCAGCAGAAGACTTCCCTGCCATGCAGGACCTTCCCCTCATTCACTACTGAGAAGGCAGCCTCCCACCCCATCAGGCTTCCACTCAATTCCACTACTTGCCTTACTGACCTTTGGCCCAGTGCCTGATTTCTAGTCCCACTCCCACGTTTATTCTTGGTGGCAGCCAGGTTCCAAATTCCAGTTTGCCCAAGTGGAAACCCTTGCTTTGTTCCTGCCAGGTCCTTTCAATAAATCTCCATATTTACAGTATCTTTCCTTAACTCAGATACATCCTCCCTTGCCCCAGTTGAGCTTCCTACAACAATAGCAAGACTGTAAATACCCGCAACATAAAAATCTAATGCTGTGATGTGCCTTGGCCTCACCCTAGATTGTTGTAAGTCAAAACTGACCCCAACCATACTTTATTTTTATTTTATTTTTGGTTGTTTAGACTAGTTTTTTCTCTATTTTTTACCATCATGCCTCACATAAAATTGATAGTAGTATATGGCACTGTCAGGAAATGGAAGCAGCATGAGGCTCTAGTCACCTTGAGAGCTGAGAGGATAAATACTTCGGCACTCCTATAGGCCATTCAAGGCACTGAGCAAAGGAAATGGGGAGTGGTTGGGAGGGGGATTTTAAGCTCCTGGAAACATCCAAAATTCAATTTGGACTCTATCCACACAGGGAGCTCCCTACACAATATGTGAGCTGCCAGGAGCAGAAGTTACCCAGCTATATTCGTTTGCTAGGGCTGCTGTAACAAAGTATCATAAATTAGAGGGCTTAATCAACTGAAACTGATTGTCTCATGATTCTGGAAGCCAGAAGTCCAAAATCAAGATGTCACCAGAGCTGATTCTTTCAATGGGTTATGAAGGAAAACCTGTTCCATGTCTCTCTCCAGCTTCTGGTTGTTTACTGGCCATTTTTGCATTCTTTGGCTTATAGAAGCATCACCCCAATCTCAGCATTCATCTTCACATGGCATTCTCCCTGTATGCATGTCTCTATCCAAATGCCCCCTTTGTATAAGGACACCAATCACATCGGATTAAGGCCCTACTGTACTACATTATGGGCTCATCTCAATTGCATCTGCAACAACCCTATTTCCACACAAGGTTCACAGTCTGAGGTATTGGGGAACACAGTTCAACTCATAAAACAAAGATGATATTTACCACTACCTATGGATTACCTGAGGAAGGGCCTGACAAACAGAGGGTATGCAATACATGTGTGTTAAATAAATGAGGATACGCATGCATAATCCTTACTGAGTGCAAGGATTAACTCAGTAAGGATTATTCACCTAATTTGAGGTGATAAAGAAGTATCTAGTTGGGGTGATGTGGTTTTATGTTCACTTTTAAATACTGAACACTACTGACAAGAGAAGCTCCTGCTAGGAAAAATTTCTGAGACTGTTTCCTGAAAAACTGAGGTACTCAGCTGTCAGATCACAGCAAAAGGCTGTGATCTTACTAAATTTGATGTTAGAGTGCTATAAATAGCAGTTAACATTATCCATCAAAATGTCATATATACTTATAAAAAAGGTTTTAGTGTCAGATAAGTCTCTCGGTAATTTGATTTATAGGAAAAGGAGACCAGAGAAAAAATAACTATATTGTAATTAATTACATATGCAAATGGTAGGCTAAATTTAGATGCACAATTACATGTCTAATCATAGCTGGTAAAGGTTGGAAATTGCATGGTTGGACTGAGTAGCATGCCTTCCTCTATGTTCAGGTGCTCAGACACCATCAGTCACCTCATTCGAGACCGCAGTGGCTCTTAATGCAGAAGAGAAAACCTTGGAATATGGTCCTAGAAGTGCCCAGCCTCCAGCCTTAGGGATCCTAGTGAGATCTCACTCAGTCTCTCTGGGACTTGGTCTCCCCAACACACAGTGCAGATATTACACAGCATAGCAGTTCTGTGGTGAGGACTGACCTGTAACTACAGCTATCATGAAGTTAGGTGGAAAAAAATGTTGCTGTCACTGCTACAAGCCAAACAGCTGGTATTGTGTGCAATTGCTACTGAAATACAAGCAATATCAGAAAGTCCTTCTGGATATATAAGAGCTCTCCATGCACTCAAGTCAAATGACAGGTTGCTGTGTCCTTCCATCAACTCTGATACTGTTAGCTCTTTAGCCTTAAAGCTGATGACCACTGTGCATTTTTGGAGGACACTAGCTAAGGATATTGATTGATAAATAGATATATTGGGTTGGCCAAAAAGTCTGTTTAGTTTTTTCCATAAAATAGAGACACATTTTTCATTTTCACCAATAACTTTATCAATTTGAATATTTTTATTATATCAGCTATTTTCCACCATTGGCTTCTTGTGGGTAGATGCCAGGGGTGCTTCTAAACATCTTTCAATGTATAAGACAGCCCCACAGCAAAGAATTATTTGGTCAAAATGTCAATAGTACCAAGAAACATCACAAATCACTTTTGACATGTCTAACCAGTCACAGCACCTTCTTCACACACTGAACAAATTGTTTTATTTGCATGTCAGTTGCTTTCTTAAAATAATAAATTATAATACACCAAAATGTTACATATATTCTTCCATTTCAATGTTAAAATGGCTGCACAAAAATTCACCAACTTTGAGATTTTTTTAAATGTATGCTGATATGACAGCTGCCACAATACAATCCAACAAAATTGTTTTGAATGAAGTTAAAGACAATAAAGCACTACTAAAGCCATTATATGGAAAAAACTAAACAAATATTTTGGCCAACCCAATAGATACGTATGTGCTAAGCACTGTGTGTGTGTGTACAGAGAGGAGGGAGACAGACAGGCAAACTGATGAAAGTCACATTGCTGATATTCCCAAATTGCCATTGAGTTATAGCCTCCAAGTTTATGAAGCATATTGTTGCTGTGTTTTTTCTGAGGATACCTACCAAAGTATATCTGTACCTGTGAACAGATAGACACATGTACAGTTTTGATATCCAAATTGTATGTGTCTGTGTGTGCTCTCCCAAAGCAGCTGTAGAGTACTGCAAAGAATAATGGCTTGGGAGTTAATTAAAGGCCTAGATTTGAATCCAAGTCCTGCCATTAATGAAAATTGGAAAGAATGATTTTTATTACCCAAATGTGAGCATTAAAATTAGATTATGTGAAAGCCTTGTAAACTAACAATAAAATAAAATAAATAAAATAAAATAAAATAAAATAAAATAAAACGAAACAACCCTCACAAATCTCACAAATCAACAAAGATAAGAATCATACAGTGAGAGTTTCAGGCAACCTTGTATTCATCAAGGTGGAGACATGAACGACCGACCATTCCTGACACTTCTGAACATATTGCCGGCATTCACTCAGGTGGTGTGGCACTGTAGCAACCACAAAATTTCATCCTGAGCCTTTGCCATGGGGCTGGAGTTATCCTAGGGACAATGGTGACTAAATCAAGCTTCTCTTCAATGTCTATACATAGCCTTTTCATGCCCACTCATTCTTTATGGGAGACTCATTTTCTCACACAATTTCAGAGGAAAAGGATCAAGTTTGCCCATTCAAAATAAAAAGTTGGAGTCACTGTGGCCAGGTAGCTAAAGTTTGTTAGAGCGCCCAGTGTGACAAGATTACACATTCAGTCACAGGTCAGGGCACACACACAATGGAATACTACACAGCAGAAAGAATGAAGGAGCTCCTACCCTTCACAGCAGCATGGAAGTAACTGGAGAGTATTACACTAGGTGAAATAATCCCAGAAGTGAAAGACAAATACCATATCATCTCTCCTATAAGTGGAACCTAATCAACAAAACAAACAAGTAAGCAAAATACAACCAGAGACATGGAAATAAAGAACAAACGGACAGTAGCCAGATAGGAGGAGGGAGAGGGATAATGGGGAAAATAGGGGAAGGTCATCAAGGAACATGTATAAAGGACACATGGACAAAGCCAAAGGGGGTAAGTCTGAGGGTGGAAGGCAGGGATGGGTAGGGTGGGGAGTGTGGTGGGGGGAAATGGAGACAACTGTACTTGAACAACAATAAAAAAAAGAAAAAGAATCAACCAATTAATGCATCAGTGAGTGGAGTGACAAATTGATGTCTCTCTCTCACTCTCTCTCAAACTCAGCAATTTTTTTTTTTTTTAAAGTACAAGTTGGAGTCAAGGCAGTATTCCTACTTGGAGCATATGCTCTTTGAAAGAGGACCCACAAAGACAAGCCTGAGAGCACAAGGAGAAATGCTGACCAGCCTCTATCTATTCACCTACGTGCCACACACCAACATAATCACGCCCCCTTGAGTGGGGCTGAAATCGGGAAAACAACAATGTGACATATGACAAAGCCACGATGTGTGTTTATTATGAACCCTTTAGGGAATGAGATCTCATTACCTTTTTCCTTTGCACCTCCCACCAAATTCTTAGCCAACTCTACATTTAAAAGATTCCCTACAGAACTGGTATTTTGCACTCTAAATATCCTTTATCAAATATGGCCTCATTCATAACCTGGGTAGTTAATACAGTTCAATCACAGAGAAACTTTAGGCCAAAATGTTAAAATTTCTCATTTCAGCTTAACAGGCTAGAGAAGGAGGGTGCCAATCTGCACGTCAGAGGCCAGAATGCAGTCTCTCTTTGACTGCCAAACTGCTACATGACCTTGGAAAAACTCCTTCATTGCTACCGGTCCCATTATTTTCATAGATAAAATGACTGAATTGAAATTTATAGCTCTACTATTCCTTGATTTAATGTTAATAAGAAGATTAATTAGACTACCATTGACTGCTAAATATGAAAAAAGATATATACATATATGGCTGAAATTCAAGTTATATGGATTATTTTAATTTCCAAAGTATGGATAAATTAACCTAACATGTTAGTGGCAACTCATAGCATGGATAAATGAGATGGTATGGTATTTTGGTTAACTTGGAATTACTATGTGCCAATTAAAAATTTTCAAATAATCATAAGGCAAAAAATATTTAGTATACTAAATATACTAAATATTTATACTAAACATACTAAATATTTTTGCCTTATGGTTCTTTGAAAATATGTAACAATATAACTACACTGAGTATATTTTTTCAATTTATAAATATGAATTTGAATGTAATATCTCCTAGGGTTATTATAATCACACATTTTTAATTACTACTGACCCTTGAAATGCTAGTTAATAAAAATTTTTATTAGGATTTTCCATACTTTAATTTTAAAGTGTACATGTGCATATGAGATTATTACAGATGAAGATAACTGAATATTTGGACTACTGCCAAAATGTGCTTATATTTCACTAATTTTGATTGGACCTCAACATTTTTTCTAAATTTGGGCAAAGCATACTAAATACAATAAAATTAGATTCCACGTGTGCTTAAATACAATTAGCATTCCAGTAGTTTGTGATTCAATAACTAATAAAAAATCATGGTTTATCCTTGATGCAGATTAATTAACACCCCCAACCCACCTTGCATTTTAATTATCTTCAAACCCAAAGATTCAAAGTGACCTCAAATTTCTAAAAAAAAAAAAATCAACCCAAATTGCCCCAAGAGCAGACCAAATTTCCCAAGGCATATCCAGGCTAGGGTGGTCTGAGCCAGACAGGGTTGATCCCAGAACACCAGGATCTGAGAGAAGCACCTGACCACTAGAACACAGGGTGGCTCACCAAGCACTTTCCAGCGTGCACTAGAATGAAAAGCTAATAGACCGGAGATATCTTCTAGGAAGAGCTCAAGCATTACTTGTCTAAACACACCTACATATTGCTTTCTAAAGGTCATGCCAAGATGCATAGAGTAGTGCCATAAAATATTTGAGCAGTTAAATCAATGGCTTAATACTCAGCAATTTGACAAACTTAAACTTTAATTGGCAGAAACACGCTTTCCTACCATGACTGAGGCTTCACCATAGTAATAGAAGAAATCACTAAAATATAGCTTGGCATGGAGTACAGGAACACATTTATTATGATTGGGAAAAACTTATTAGACCTGTCCATCACAATGCTGATATATAATGTATCCCTAAGGCTTTGCAGATCCCATAACTGCCATGATTTTAATGGTTGTGAGTTGTGGGCATTTATGAAGATGGAGTACTTCAATGACTATCAAATTGGACTCAAGATACACATATTCTTTAAAAAGATTATCCAAAATACTACATGTCCTTCCCTGCCCCTTACATGATTTCCTTTAGGTAAATTGTCATTATTAATTTAGCAAAAATAATGTTAAACAAAAGCTCGCATGGGACTTTTGTAATTTCAGAAGATTAATATATTTGTTGTGTCATATTAAAACTTACATAAAATTACCCATAAAATAGATATTGTAATATGTTCTAATCCCACATACCTATTAAAGAAATAAATATACATCCTTTCCCTTTCTGTCCAATCCCTACCTCTTCCCAGTTTATCTTCAAACTAAAACAAAAATCAACATGTGATATTAAAAATAAAACAAAATAAAAGTTAGTGAAATACTCTACTTTGGCATCTTCTTGCTTTTCTCACAAATTGATCTTTATGCCAGCATTTCTTAAATTGGCAAAAAGCATAACGATGAAAAAAGCCCAGCGGTTTCTACCAAACCATAAATTTGACTAGCATTGACACCAGTGACTTCTTTATCTTTTCTTTTTTTCTGAACAAGTATAAGTTTCAAAAAGTTGCTACAAGGTCAATTTATAAATTATTTTTAATACTGCATCAGCATTTGGCACATTCCAGTATGTAAAGAATACTGAGAAAAATAGCTACATGTCAGTTTGAGTCCTTTTAATGTGCGTTATTCACAGCTTTCTCTAAAAAAGCCTGGATTTATGCCTCTTCAAATGAAAGAAGGATCATATGTACTTATAAAGGATTTATGTGTTTATGTTTTCTATAGCTTATTGAACTCCTTTTGTTTTGTTTTTTTTTTACTTTATTATTGATGAAGTAAGCTAATTGAATACCATTAGAGTCTTTTCATAATCTTCATGAGTTATCTAACAAATAAATACAGCAAAAGCTGGTTAAACGAGCTTTCAGAAAGTATTGATATGATATTAGAAAGGACAAAAACCTATCTCAGAATCAAAGTGAAATCATATTATTTTGTACATAAATCCAGATTAAATTTAGCAAAACTCTTCTTTTAAAAAACTTTGCCAGCTCCTTTGTGAATATAAGCATTAAGGTCTTAATAGTTTCCCCTTGATTTTTTTAACCTTTGAGGACTCAAAAAGACACATGTCCTACAATAACTGACATCCTGTCAATCATTAAATAAAAGGTTTTGTAATAAAATTAACTTCATAGTATCAATAAAATGTCTTACCTGTCGGATATTCAAATTCAGGTTTTGAGATTCATTTGCTGTTCTCCTACTTGTAACATACAAGTGAGGGAAACGAATTTAGTCCAAATCATTCCCCTGAGCCTTGAAACTACTGCTGAACGGGCTATTAAAAGAGACACCTAGCATATGAATCTTCAAAGGACCCTATTATACAGCCTGTGTGTGTTCTGTGCCTTTATTGTAGTGTGTGAACACATGCACATTTGGAAGTATTACCATATTTATCTTTGGTTTATCTTATGGGAAAAAGAAACAGAGACATGATAAAAATTTTACACTCAAAGACAATAATAATAGCTATTAAATTCAGTGTACCTAATACATGCGTTCACTATAAGATAGAAGTGGCAAGGTGAAGCTGTGAACTTAAAAAGAATGGAAAAGGAGAACTTGCTGTCTCCATCACACAACACTCATAACAGCCTGCTGGTGTCATGATTAAGAGCAAGGGTCTGGGGTTAGTCTGCCCAGGTTCAAATTCTGGCTCCACCATTTACTCAATGTCCCTTGGATTCACTTATATATCATTTATGTAATCTCATCAAACCTCAGGTTCTTCAACTATAAAATAGGAATTTCTTTTCATTCATTCAAAACATGTATTCAGTGTTTAATATATGCCAAGCATTATTCTCTACACCGGATATACAATACAGATGAGATTTCTTCCTTTGTGGAGCTTTCATGCTAGTGGTTCTTGTGATGATGAGATCAAGCCATGGGTTACAAAGTGGCTGAAACAGAGTGGGCATTCAATAAACATGTCAGTTAATAGGGTTATTATTTTATTATTACAAGGCACTAGACACTATGCAAGACACTTACACACATGATCTCTAATCTTCAAAACAACTCAGTAAAATAGTTATGAATGCTGTTTTACAAGTGAGAAAGCTGAGGTTAAATGAGGTAAACTATCTTACCTATTCACAGTTCCTCTTTTCCTTTTTCAAAGATAGGTATTACACCTTTATGTGAGAAATTCTGTGTTATGTAAGCACATTACAAATATTAACACATTTATATAATGCCTTAAAATCTGCCATCTTCTCTCATTCTACCATACTGCCTGCTGACCATTAAGTGATATTTGTTATTTCTGTTCACAATTTTTTAAACTCTACTGCAATTCTCAATCCACTATCATAAATACACATACACACATATAAACAGCACAATCATATTTACAATGTGTATATATACATACATATGTATATATATATCTTTGAAATCAAAGTATATCAAAGATAGAAACAATAAAAGGGAATAGAAGGAACCCAACAAGAAGTGATGGAGCCAGATTTCCAGAAACAGTTTGCAAATATCACCCTGCAGAAAAAAGGAATAAAGAACACAAGGGAAAGATGAAAAGATTATACTGATTTTTAATCAGAGCTGGAATTATATTTCCAAAGATTTTGAAAAGGAGAAGATTAACCTTTAATCAGATTAAGGTTATCAACAGAAGAAAAATTTCAGAAAAATATTACTATGAAATTATTTTTCTCTTATTATTGACAAAGATCAGTATAAACAGTCCTTATAATACCACTTTGGGCCCTTCCCACACATACTTTTCCCTTTGCTGAGCATTTCCTTAATGATCTTGTCTCCATCACTCTTCTCTTGTTCACATAACTCAGCCATTCTTGTAGCCCAGTATTGTATAAATGTGCAACGAGACACTCTCAGGCTGTTCCCACTACCTGGAATTCTATTTTCCAGATAGCATCATGGTTAATGTCCCCAACTCCTTGAAGAGATCTACTCTCACCTTATTATTTATAATTTAAATTTAATGCCCTCACCTTCACCACAACATTCCTAATTCTACCTACCTACTTTATGTTTTTTCACAACACTACCATTCTCTGTAACACTGTATACTACACTTATCTACCCATGTTTTTTTTTATTTTGCCTATTTCCCTCCACCTACTCCAAATTGAATATAAGCTCAATGAAGATAGTCTTTTTGTCTTTGTCCCTCTGTTAATTGATGTACTATGAGTGTATATAAACAGATCTTGGTACAAACAAACAAAAAGTATTAAATAAATTTAAAATGCCAATTATTTTTTTCACACTTGCTCCAATGGACACAGGTGATACTTAAGAGCAAAACAAATAAAACAGTCTTGGTGCTTCTGGTTGGGCATTCTTGAGAGAAAAGGATAACATATAGTCTCTATTATTTAAGGGACTGAAATGTGAGATGAATCACAATCATTCTGAATATTCTTAACTCAAGTTTTTTGTTTTGTTTTGCTTTTATTTTTTATTGTTCATGCTATTACAGATGTCCCATTTTCTCCCTTTGCTGTCCTCCACCCAGGTAACCCCCCATTTCAATATTCTTAATTCAAGTTTTAAAGCATAATTTCAAGTAACTAAATGAAAAATGTAAAGAATAATCCAGAAGCACAAGAATGATAATCATAATATCAAATGCAAATAACTAAAGATAAGAAATTTCTCCACTAAAACTATGTCAGTCAAGTTATTTTTAAGGCCAATTAACATGCTAAAGTCACAAACTGCACAATGCAAAAAAAAAAAAGAAAAAAGAAAATAAAAAACACCTGTCAGTATAATCAGGCCAAACTTAGTAAAGAATTATTCTATAGTCTAAGATTAATTTAAGTAAGTCAAAACCAAAAGAAGAATTTTGACCTCCTCCTTATGATTTGCTAAGCCTTGTAAATTACTTTTGGGACAAATTAATGATTAGTAAACAAAGAGTGAACAGCACATTTAGCACCATTTCCTCATCACTGACAGAAGGAAAAAGTACTCATCACAGTGATTGTGAAACAGGGTTGACATGACAGAAGGAATGAGCACACAATAGCTCAAAATGATTATAAAACATTTAAAATCTGATATGCTACATAAATGCTACATTTGAAAATAAATTTTAAAGAGTAAAGGGTAAAAATACAAAAAAAAAAAAAGTACATGTGAGGAAATGAATGTCCCAGGGTCCTGGAGAATATAACTGAAAGAGAATTTCCATAAAGACTAAAACAGATAAATTATACATCAGTAGGATATGAAAAAAACAAAATTCAATAATCCCAATTATTCCCCAAGTAAGGTGAACCTGAAGAGAAGGACCTGTTCATGTTAAACTAGAACAATAATTCAACCTAGTGCAGGATAAACACAACAAAATTCTGAAAGCTCAAATTGAAAAAAAATAAGTGGTCAATTACCTCCCCAGAATCTTTGCTCATATTTCAAGGTATTGGCATCAAAATAAAGTAGAAGAATGCCAAGAAATTGCATGCCCACCTAGGAATGGTTTGCTGGTTCTCCAATATTACATGAACTATTTCAGTACCTATTTCTTTGCATTGAGTAACACTGACATTGATATAAAATCATATATACAGGTCCTCACATTTGGATGTCTTGTGGTATATCTGATAAGAATACAAAAGTTCAGACTACTTGGGAGGATAGAGAAAAGGAGAGGATCCAGCACAGAACAAAATTAAAGCATTTAAATCAAAACTAAAAACATAATTACAGCTATCTTATATAAGCTCTTGCATCAATTCTATGATGTTGGGCAAAGTACCCCTTAAATTACTAAGAGATGTCTCCAACTCCAAAAGATTTTCTGAATTCAAATAAATATGTCCAGGTGGCGATATCACCACTATGAATCTCTTTTATCTAAGAGAAGACAACTGTACTTATCCTGAAAACAGAACGGGTTCCTTTTTTTAAAAATGTGATCTAAGAATTTATAACCCAGGAATAGCTTCTCTTCACTACTATGAGTAAAAACATAAAGGAAGAAGACCACATTTAATTACGCCAAGTCAGAGTACAAATGGCCTCCTCTCCATTCTCCCTTTTGGACTCAAGTTTTAATATAAACAAGAAATATTAGTAATTGATTTGAGTTAATAACCTTAAAGTTTGAAGCTCTTCATAAGTACATTTATTATTTATCCATTCACCCATCTATTCATTTATTTATCAAAAACATTTTGAACATCTACTATATAGAACAAATACTATGTTGTGCTTAGTACTATATTACTTTCTAGAAACCAAATTCTTTGCAGGTGGTTGCAAAATTCTCTTAATAACCTAACAACAATGGATGAAATTTGTCCTCTAAATAGGATGTTCTGTCTTCCATATTTCTAGGAAATCTAACATCTAAACACATCCCTACCTCCTCTACATCCCTGCATAGATCACAGGTTTCTGTCCTCCTTGTGGTTATTTGTTAATATACTTGTCTTCCTTCTGAACTGTAAGCTCCTCAAAGCAAGCACTCTATCCACCCACGTAACTCCCACCTACTCCCTCACTGAAAGAATGAACACAATGCCTGGTACATTATGTATGCTTAGAATAGCTGGATTGTGTAAGACATCATGGAGGAGCAATAGCATGAACTGCTAAAGGAGGAAAAACTCTACAGTTCCATAGCTGAGCATTCTCACAAATAAAGAAAATGAGTTCCTTAGCATAAGCACCTAATATAAATTAAGAGTGCAACATAACAACGCTCATGTTCTAGCAGTTAGAAAAGAAAATGGAGACAACAGTATTCGAACATCGATTTAAAAAATAAAAGAGCATTCCAGATATCCTGGTGCTCCAGGTGAAACTGACACTCTCCAAGCCCCTACACCATCATTTGCAGGAATAGGAGAATCCCAAAACCCTTTATGCTCTTGACAGACCTCCCTCCCTCCTCTCCATTCATCACATCAAGCCTCACCACCACTGTCTGCCTAGAGTCCATTGGGATTAACTTGATTTTCCACTTTTAAAAAGCCCAGGATTTTCAGTCCATTCCTTCTCTCTTAGATTGCCATCCCATAACAGTTCTTTTCATCTTCTCTGGCCTTATCCACCATGTCCCAAATTCTGCAGTGTTTCCATCATATCCATCAAAGTTCATTATCATGAGTACAATCCATCCTTGCTGAAATCCTTCTCTGACTCTCTCCTTTAGCTCCTTACTCCAGACTCTCCCTGGAGGACTCAGCTTCTTCTTAGCTGTGTGACTGAAGACTGCTTTCTTTTCCACACTACCCTAATGATAGTGCCAAAAGGGAGGTTGATGCCCTTCTTCTCCTCTTTGCCAAATGATTGTCCTTTCCTCTTTCTAAAAGCACTGCAGCTCCTCAGGACTGCTACTGAGCAATACTCATTATGAGCAGACCATTCTTTCTCCATTAAAGCCTTTCAACCCCTTGCTCCTTCTCGCAATCATCACTGACCTCTGGCCAAAACCCCTTCCTTTCGGAGTTCTTTAACTTTTAACTAACCATTAATCCCTAGATGAAACCCTGAAATAATTCTTGATGATTTTTTTTCCAGTTAACAATGGTCTTTCAGGTCCTTGCACTTTTCCTCCAATGATTTTGTACTCTACGCTGCCCAACTTCAGCTACTCAGACCTAGGTTATAGATAAGAAGTCTTAATTCCTCAAGTAACCTCATTATCAAACACCCCACTCTGAGATCACCACCTCTTGTTTTCCATTTCAGTCCCTTATTCTTGGACCCTAGCAAGACTTAAAATCCATTGATCTCATCACCCTGTCCATGCCCCTAACACCCCTTTATACTCTCACTTCTCACCATCCCTACGTAAATTTTATAATGATCTCCTTTTTATTATGATGAGATCTTTTAAATAATATATTAAAACACTTTATTTGCTCACTACAAGTGAAATCTTAGGCAAATTATTCAACCTTGATAGGTCTCAATTTCTCTTTTTTTAATATAATTTATTGGGGTGACATTGGTTAATAAATTATGTAGGTTTTAGGTATACAAGTCTATAATACATCATCTATTTAATGTATTATGTATTCATCACTCCAAGTCAAGTTTCCTTCCATCATCATTTATCACCCCTTTATCCTGTTCTACCTCCCCAAGTCCTCTTTCCCTCTTGTAATCACCAGATTGTTATCTGTATCTGTGAGTTTTTTTCTTTGCTTAATCCCTTCACCTTTTTCACCCAGCCTCCAACTCTGTTTCCATGTGATAATTCTCAGTCTCTTCTCTGTATCTATGAGTCTGTTTCTGTTTTGTTAGTTTATTTCGTACATTAGATTCCACATGTAAGTGAAATCATATGGTACATGTCTTTCTCTGACTAAGTTATTTCACTTAGCATAATACTCTTCATGTCCATCCATGCAGTCACAATGGTAAGATTTCCTTCTCTGTATAATTATTTCTTTATTATACTCTTATGGTAAAATTCTGACCACATTTAAACCCAAATTTCCACCAACTGTGTTCACCCTGATCTGGTTTGAGAAGCATGTTCACTCCCCACATATTAAACTCACAATCACACAATCATTCTCACTCTGAACATGTGACCACTACCCCCAAGAGTACTCTTAATGTTGGTAGACAATGAAACTGTGGAGATATGCTCCGGTCACTGTACCACCCTTCTGGAGGATAACTCTGCACTGTTCCCTCCTTAGATTTTCAACACACCCTCTCCCATTTGCATCCTCATCTCAAGATTTTGTTATATTTTTAATGAGAAAATAGGTATAATCAGAAGAGAATGCCTTCAACTCTCACATATCTTGACCTACCAGTACCATGAGCCTATCCTCTGAGTTTTCTTCTATTATTATGAACCATTTTCCATGCCCCTAAGATCAAGCCCTCCACTTCTGCACTAGGTCCCATTCCAATTCACCTACTCCGGAACACAAGACCAGCAAGTCTCACATCTCCCTACTGCATTATCAATCAATTTTCCATTTCTACTGGGCCTTCACTATTTAGCACTTAATTGTGCAATATCTCAAATCTTTAAAAACAAAAGATCCCATATTCTTCTGATGCAGGACCAACTTTTTGGCATGTGAGTCTAAAGAGCTGCCTCTACTCTTGCTCTCTCCTATTCATCTCTCCCCTCCCAGTTTCTCCTTAGCCCTCTCTCACTTCAAATATGCCTTTGTTCATGCTTTGATCACATCCTTGTTCCAGTCTGACCTGTTCAGCAAGGCCTTCCTGACCATCTTACTGAAAATTGAAAGCCCCATGCCTTTGTTCCTCACTCCCTACTGGCTTCTCTGCTTTGTTTTTCTCCAAAACTCCCATTATCATGCAACATCCTCTATATTTTGTATTTCTAATTTTAGCATCTTGCCTATAAGAATGACAGCTCCTTAAGACCAAGATCATTTGTCTATTTTATTATCTGTTTTGCTTGCATATCTAATAGTAAATTGCTAATAAAATGTGATGGATTAATAAATAGGTTTAGGAGAATTGTGCAATAGCATAGTGATGAAGAGTGAGGCTTTGAAATCAGACAGTCCTTGGGCATGTCATTTAACCTCTACAAGTTGGTTTCTGCAAAATGTGTATAATAAACTATGCCACATTATTATTAATAAAATTAAATGAAATGCTATAAGTAAAACAGTCAGCGAAATCCTCAAAATACAGCAAGCAACCAAGAAATGAATGGTCACTTTTATATTATCCCAGATCAAAAGGCACAATGCAATTTTAATGGTTATGTTCTCAACTGCTCCATTTTCTAAACTTCCAATATCCCAAGGTCCCAAAAGACACAGTACTAGCTTATGCAATTTAACATAGATATTACTATAATCCCAATACTTCTGACCCAGAATGGAAATGTTGTTCTACTGTATCACATATGGGCATCATCACCTCTCATTTATTAGCTAAACTTTTGCTTCATTATCATACATTCAAATTGTGCTAGGCTCTGAGGACAATAGCTCATGATATTGCTATTGGGTGCCCACACAGCACCCAAAAAGGCATAGAAAATCATGACAGTGATACAAGGCCTGGGTTGTTCATGAAATGGGACCTGAAGCAAAATGTAATCATCTGTTTAAAAACTTCCATTAGAGCACTGTTATTTCTGCAGGGCATTACAGCATTACTTCTCATTCTCTCTTTAAGAACAAAATGAAATAAAAGTAAGTAAAACAGGGTATGGTGAACCCAAGCTACCAAAAATGCACAATGAAGGATTTTCAGGGTTCAAATGTTTTTTCATGTATAATTGATTAAATAAGATAAAATCACAATATTTTAGAGTAGGTAGTGCAGCATTCTCATTTTGCTGATAAGGGAATTGAGTGATATACAGCATAGGGAACATAGTCAATAATATTGTAACAACTATGTGTGGTGACAAATGGTTACTAGACTTCCTATAGTGATCACTTCATAAGGTATATAAATGTTGAACAACTATATTATATACCTGAAATTAATATAATAGTGTATGTCCCCTATAATTAAAAATAAATTTAAAAATATAAATGAGGAGACTGAAGAGTTCTGCTGAGTTAGTATAAAGAGAATGGACATGGAGAAAATGCTTCCCCATGGGAAGAAAAGTAACATCTATAGAGCAAATTCCCCATAGCAGAGACAGGCAGGCAGTATAATAAAATAGAAAGGGCACAGAAATAGCAACCAGCAGAGCACTCAGTGCAATAAATATTTGTGCAAGAACTGAACTAAGAGAAAAATGACCTGAATTCTGGTTTAAGCTCTGCCCAAATTCTCCTTGAACAAGTTACTTCACCTCTTTGTTCTTATTTTTCTCATCTTTGTACTTAAATTACAGTTGGTAAGTTTCAACAACTTAAAGGCATGTTTAGGGGTTCGGCTGTAATTTACAAAGATAAGAAAAAGGAGAAGAGAAACTTTTTTGGACTAGGACTCTCAGGGATATTCTGGGATGTGAAGGCCCAAATGTCACATTCTTTCAATACATTTTTAAAAATATACATTTGAACAAAAGGGTAAGAATAGACTAAGAGTGGATTGCCCATTTTCCCAAAGAAAATGCATGTATAAAGCATCATAAGTAAGATAGTCAGTATTATGAGATGCCATTATATATTAATATTTTAAATATATATTAAATCTATGATAGCATTTTTAATTTTCAAAGATGTTATTGACTATGTGTGTATAAAACCTTAATGTGAATCCAAAAATGCAAAAGAGTGAGAACCTTTCTGCTATATTTGTAAAGCTAAGGGAAAATTTTATTCTCCCAGAATTTGAGGATGTAATCCATGACTCCTCCAGAAAGAGCTTTACTAACATTTTTTTAAAAATTCAACTGCTGTGCATCATGTCCTTAAATACATCATCCACAGATGATGACTAACTCACAGCAGACCCATCTCCTCTCAAGGGCTGGTTGAAACACTGCCATCCTTGACACTTTTAAGTATTTTAGTCATTAGTAATAATTTTTACATATAAGTTTCTTAACATTTATAAAATAACCCTCCAAAAAACCTTGCTAATTAGGCAGGTTTACTTTGCATATACATTTTTTAAGTAGCAGTGAAGAGACATAAGTGATATTCCTCAAGAAATAGCTCTGTTATAACCAAATCATAAATACAGCCAGAAGTCCCAGTTTTAATTCTCGGAACTAACCAGCCCAAAATGCTTCTAGCTAACTAGAGAGACAACTTAAAACATATCACAACATAAAGGTCTTATGCAGATATTTCTATTTATGGTATTTCTAAACATTACCAGTTCTATGTGTCAAGCTATGTAAAATTTGGGAACCAGATTATCACACTGCACTAAATTAGACTTGGGGTATCCAACATGCCACCCACGGGCCATATGAAGCTTTCATAACTGAAAAGCCTCATACATATATAGCAGATTCACTCTAAAAAGTAAAACTTCCCTCTACCCTAACCCAACATGGCTCTCACATATGGGAAATGTTTATTTCTTGAAAATCCACCTATGTTCATGATTCATAACCAGAAAATCAATTGGCATCTATGAGAACATGACCCATAGATTTGTAAGGAAAGTTAGGTGGGGGTATCTTTCCAAATAAAGAGAAACTGGGCCATAAAAGAGCCTAATTTAGGGTCATTTGGTTAATATATTAATGATTAGCAACTTATGCAATGAGATCTCAAATTTTAAAAAAGATCCCACACTTTTCTTATCCAGGACTAATTTTTGACATGTGACTCTAAAAAATCCCCTAGCTCAGAGTCGAGTTGTTACCTTTTGAAGACTAAACAGGAGTTAAAGCTTATATCTTTAGTCTGAAACTGAATCATTTGCTATATAGTTCCCTTAGACTCAATAGGAGTCAAAAATATGAATGTTACACAATAAGAGGTCCCTCAGCTTTCAGTACAGTAAGAACAAAAGCACTTCCAGAGATAGTCAGCATGATTCCTGTTTATGACTTCCTATGTTCTGATGATGGAAAAAGGAAACAGTTACCAAAAATTCTGAGAGGAGTCACAAAGGACGCAGAGCATCTGAGAGTGAATAAACCTGTTGCTGTCCATTCAGTGCCAATATATGATCCCTGACAAAAAACATTTTCTGAGGCACTACCTGGCCATTTATTATGTTAATCTCCAGTGTAAGAAGGGCTCTTCCTATCAGAGAAATCACCCAACAGTCACCACAGGATGCTTCTTATTTTGATGACTAATGGTACATGCTGGGTCTGGAGGAGGGAATCATTGATTTATTTTCACCACTTTCCCCTGGCTGACAGCAATTTAAAAGAGAAGGAACAAACCGAATCACTCATCTGCCTACTTGGCATGCCTGGTAGTTATGGGAGCCCAAATCGAGGCCATCTGTTCAGGTCCTAGCCTCTCCAAACATACACAGAAAAATGGTGTCAAAAAGGGCATGCTCTAGTCCTGCTAATGAGCCACCAGAGGTAAACCAGAAGATTGAGACTGAGCAACCCACTCACTTCACTTCTGTCTCAGTGGTCAAGTACAATCAAGTCATAGATTTGTGCTGAAACCATTATTTTTAAGTTAATTTGCCAAACAAATTTTCAGTTGACTTGAACATATCTGGCTTAGCCCTCTAGGTAGGACTAAGTAAATCACATGTAGGTAGGTAGATCCAATAAATCAACAGAAATGCACCTTGCACACAGCTTCCAAAATAAATACGCCTCAGAGGACCTCATGTTTAGCAATTGCCTGATGGTGTGCTCACGTATCTTCAAATTCACCTCTCAGATGCCCCTAAATTACTGTAGACAGAAATGTTGTCTGCAGCATGCAGATGATGTCTACTCTTCAGAAATAGCAGTGTTACGTAGTTCTACTCAGTGAAAAAAAGAACAATCAAGATATTCTCTCTTGCCTCAACATCATCCTACTGCACAAAGATTCCCGATCTGTTAAAAAGAACTGCCAATTACTACAGATTAGACTGAGATAAAATAAAGCATGAATGTTAGGTTTTTATAATCAGAATTCTAACTTTGTGTTACATGTTCAGTACTTATGCACTCTACCAGAAATAATTTAGCCATCTAAGATATTTTAAATCTTGCTTGTTGTACCCTAGAATGCCTTGCTTTTTTATCTTTGAGATGGTCATCTGAAGGATGTCCTAGATTTTTCAAAATAACCCATATAGAAACAAAGGAACTTGTAAGATCTAGGGCCACTTTAGCAGTTGTGTTGGTGGCAACCTTCCAATCCCCACAAAGCACCTGTTATCAATCTACAGTGACATCTAAAGCTATCAGGCAGCACCACGTCTGACTAGAAGCCACAGTGTTAAAACCATCACTACATCTTCCAGGCTTTTTCCTCTTCATACCTCCTTCAGCCTAAAACTACCTTCCCATCTATGCACATACTCCCATTCTTTCAGGGACCTTCTTATATCTCTCTACAGGAAATGCAACTCAGGATGACATGTTCTTACTTTACATTTCTCAGTTTATTTATCTGCATTTCTGATTAGACTTCCTGTTTTATAAAGCCTAATCTCTAAAGCTACTGTGCAAAGAGAGAATAATACCATCATAGATACACTAAAGTACCATAATGTTAGCCTTCATATCATCATTCTTTGGTAATTTTTCCATATAGACTGTTTTGTTTGGTTCTTTCTGCTGAAACTTCCATTGGTAAGATTTTGGACCTGGTGGAGTTTCTAAATTACTTCTAATTGAATTATCTCTATATCTATATACCAACATCTTCTATGTATAATGTAAGTCTTCTCAATAAGATCAGTTTTTTTTTAAGATCAAGTAATTTTAGCAGACATACCCCAACTCTATGAGACAAATGAGATTCAGCCAAATGTTAGTAGAAAAAGGAAGGAAAGCCCAAGTGCCCACTAAAGTAAGATACAATGAGATGCACTCCACTTTACCCTGCAGAACCTGGAAAAAGTTCAGGAGTTGGAGGCACCAGGTACAGGGTAAGAGAAGAGTATATTAGAGTAAGAAGATTTGAAAATTTCTATAAGAAAAATTTATTTTCCTGTGTCTCCACCTCCAGCACAAACTGTTACATGATTACCCTTATTCTACAAGAATGATGAGATATATTCTACAGACAAATTGAGCCTGAGAATCTCAGAACTCAGGACATCAGGGATAGTGGATGTTAAGATGAGAAAGCATTGAGACATCCAACCCTTCCTTCTAGCCAGCACTAAAAAGTCAAAAGCCAGATTTATAATTCCTTAAAAGGAAATTAGAGGAAAGATATACACATATTCACTTTTAGTGGTCCCTAACCAAGAATGATCTGGCTGGTTACAGGACAGCTGATCAATGAACAAACCCAACTATCTCACAAAGGTTATATCATTGTTTAAGCATGAACATGAGAAAATATGCGAGAATTTCCAAACATTGAGAAAAGTCTCCAAATGAAAGACAAAGAATAAATATAGGAAAAATGAAAATTTCAAATAATTAGTAATTGATATAAAATTTAGAATCAATGAATTAAAAATAAGATGTCATAAATAGGAATAATAACAACCAAAAAAAGTTCTTTGAAATGAAAAATATGAAAGTAAAATCCAATAAGGAGATTTTTAATACAATAAGGAGATTTTTGCTAAACAGTAGAAAAGACAAAGAAATGGCCTATAAACAAACAAAAAAGAGAAAAACAACTTAGAAAATCCATGTAGTCAAAAATTTAACAGGAGTTTCAAGAGAGAAAAACAAACAAAACAGTCTATATAGGTATTATCAAAGAAATAACAAAAACAATTCTCAGAACTGAGTTCCGCAAATCTCTAAATTGACAAGTCCTTAAAAATGTATATCAAAGTCAATAAAGATGCATATTATATATTTTAAAATTTCAGGTAATGGAGAGAGAGAAGATCCTGTGTAAAGAGTTAGGGAAAAGTAACATCGGTTTCTTAAACATTAACATGTTGGAAGACAAGGAGATTTATGCCTTCAAAGTTCTAAGAAACATGTGCTGCCAAGGATGTGGCGGAAAGAGAACCCTCATGCACTGTTGGCGGGAATGCAGACTGATGTAGCCACTGTGTAAAATAATATTAAAAATTGAACTGCCTTTTGACCCAGTGATCCCACTTCTGGAACTATATATCATTATCCCGAAACACCAATTTGAAAGAATATATGGAGCCCTATGTTCATTATAGCATTATTTCTCAACACCAAGAAATGGAAGCAGCCCAAGTGTCCATCAGTAGAAGAGTAGATAAAACAACTGTGGGGACATTTACACAATGGAATCCTACAAGGCCATAAAAAAAAGAAAATTTTACCTTTGGTGACAGTATGGATGGACCTGAAGAACATTATGCTAAGTGAAATAAACCAAGCAGAATAACACAAATACCATATGATTTCACTCATATGTGGAATCTAATAAACAAACTGAACTAACAAGCAAAATACAGACAGACCCATAGATAGCAGGATGACAGCTGCAGGATGACAGCTACAGGGGTGATGTTAGGGGAGAGGGATTGAGCAAAACTGAAAAAGGACTCACGGACATGGACAACGTTATGGTGATACAGGATGAGGGGGTATGAGGGGACTAAACGGCGATGGAAAAATACAATAAAAATTAAGAAAAAGTTAATAAGATTTCAAATGAACTTTGATCAATGTCACTTACTGAAAAACGAAACAATAGTATCTTCAAATTGGTGGTAGATTTACAAAAATGCAGCCCAATTCAGTTCATTTGCAATTTTGTCCAATGGTGCGTGGCTCTGGGTTTCTTTGCAAAAGTGTTTTTGTAGTCAAATTGCCCCTACTACTATCTTTTTCGGTATTTTGACAAAACCCTTACAGAAGAGCCATATAGCATGGAATTGGAAGTAATTAGATTCCAATTCAAAAAATATTTCCTTGCATAAGAACAGACATGTAGACTAATGGCACAGAATAGAAACCCCACAAATAAACCCAAGTCTCTATGGTCAATTAATATTTGACAAAGGGGGGAAAAGCAAAAAAATGGAGTAAAAATAGCCTCTTCAAAAATGGTGTTGGAAGAACTGGACAGCTACATGCAAAAAAAAAAATGAAACTTGATAACCAACTTACACCATGCACAAAAATAAACTCAAGATGGATAAAAGAATTAAATATAAGTTGTGACACCATAATAGTCCTAGAGGAAAGCATCAGCAGGAAAATCTCAGATATCCCACTCAGCAACATCTTCACTGATGTCTCCTAAAGCAAGGGACATAAAAAAAAGAATAAACAAAAAGGACCTCATCAAATTAAAAAAGCTTCTACATGGCTAAAGAAAACAGCATTAAAATGAAAAGAGAACCAACTACATGGGAAAACATATTTGCCAATGACACCTAGGACAAGGCTTGATATCCAAAGTATATAAAGAACATACACAACTCCACTCCAGGAAGACAAACAATCCAATTAAAAATGGGCAAAAGGCCTGCACAGACACTTCTCCAAGGAGGACATACAGAGGGCCCAGAGACATATGAAAAGATGCTCAGCATCACTGGCCATCAGAAAGATGCACATTAAAACCACAATGAGATACCACTTCATACTGGTCAGAATGGCCATCATAAACAAATCAACAAACAAGTCTTGGAGAGTAGATGTGGAGAAAAGGGAACCCAAGTGCACTGTTGGTGGGAATGCAGACTGGAACAGCCACTGTGGAAAACAACATGGAATTTCCTCAGAAAACTAACAATGGAACTGCCTTTTGACCCAGCAATTCCACTGCTGGGATTATACCCTAAGTGCCCTGAAACACTAATCCAAAAGAACCTATGCACCCCAATGTTCATAGCAGTACAATTTACAATAGCCAAGTGCTGGAAGCAACCTAAGTGCCCATCAGGAAATGAGTGGATACAAAAACCATGGTACATGTACACAATGGAATTCTACGCAGCAGAGAGAAACAAGAAGCTCCTACCCTTTTTGATAGCATGGATGGAACTGGAGAGCATTATGCTAAATGAAATAAGCCAGGCAGTGAGGGACAAATACTGTATGATCTCACCTATAAGGGGAACATAATCAGGAAATGAAAAAAGAAAACAAAACATAACCAGAGACACTGAAATTAAGAACAATCTAACAATAGCCAGAGGGAAGTGGGTAGGGGACTGTAGGGAGAAGGGTTTTTAGGAACTACTATAAAGGACACATGGACAAAACCAAGGGGGAGGGTAGAAGAAAGGGAGGGAGGTGGGTTTGACTGGGGTGCGGGTGAATGGTGGGGGGAAAATGCCAACAACTGTAATTGAACAGCAATAAAATAATAAAAACATAAAGTAAAAAAAGTATTTTGTTTTTGAGAAACTGAGAAAGAAAGCATAACAGTAATGTTTGCTATAGCCAAGATTCTCCTCCAGTTACATATAGAACTATTAGTGATTCTTAACCTTCACATCCTTGCCTCACAGCCCACAAACATGCATGCACACACCTGTGTACATACACAAACACTCCTAAGAAGAGTGTTAATTGGTTCTAGAAGGTCCAGAAAACTTGCAAATCTTTTACCCTGAAATCTTGTCATGCACCCCCAAATATCTTTTTGTTCGCAATCAAATTATCTGTTACCTTGCCAGTCCTTTTGCCTATCAATAATGTTTCCTGATTCTGAAACAGTAACTCATATCTAGGATGGCCTTTTATATATGGAAAGAAACAAACTTTAAACAAACAGACTTTAAAATCAATATGTGGACAAGAAGACTATAATTAACATGCAAAGAGCTTCTTACTGTAATAACTAAGGCTCTCCTGTAAGAAGAAAACATAACCATTAAATTATCATGCTAAGTGCATTATTGTGGGCATTCAGAGTCCTTACAATCATTATATCCAAAAGTGTAAGAGCTCCTCATATATCTGTAATAGTTTAATCAATTGAGAAATATTTACTAATTACCTACCATGTGGTCAGCATTGAATCAGACATTGAGATTTTAATTAAAGTAAAATGTGTGCCATCACATTGCCACAAGTAATTATTGTAAGAAAACTAAGCATGAAGTAGACCCAGGAATAAAGTAGAATAACCAAAGAGAAGCTTCCAGGAGGAGGCGCTGTTGGAGCTGCACCTAGGAGGCATAATTAGGGGTAAAGAAAAATTCCCTAAGCCTAAGGAAAAGAAGACTTCTGTTTGTGAGAATTACCAAAGTCATTATAATTGGAGAAACCCCTTATCAGTTATGTCCAGATGAATATCAAAAATCACTTGGACATGGAGCATTATTGGTTCCACTTCACGTGGCAATGTTCATCCTCAAAGAGTCTGAGGTAAGCTGTAAAGAATTCATGAGTAGTTAAAATAAAGCTGTGGTACATTTACATAATTGAATACTATGCAGCAGTAAAAAAAGAAGAATCTCTTACATTTTGGAACAGCATGGATGGACCTGGAGAAAATTATGCTAAGTGAATTAAGCCAGTCAGTGAAAGAAAAACATCACATGATCTCATGAATACAATAAATTAATGAAAAAGAGTAACAGAAGCTTAGATGCAAAAAAACAGACTGACAGCTGCCAGAAAGAAGTGTGAGTGTGGGGGACAGGATGATAGATGGTGAAGGGATTAACCAAAGAACATTTATGCACAATCCATGGACACCTGCAACAATGTGAGGATTGGCTTGGGTTGGGGAGAGGGTAGGGCTGGGGAAGGAAAGGACAGGGAGAAATGTGAGAACAACTATAAAAGCTTAAACAATAAAAAATAGATAGTAAAAAATAGATTATAAAAAATAGAAGTAACTGGGAGGATCCCTGACTAGTGTACCTCAGTTGGGTGTGGTCCCAACCCACAAAGCCAAAGTTTGTCAGTTGGGTACCTGGTTATGGCACCATCCTGGGTTGTGGGTCTGGTCCCCAGTTGGGGTACTTGTGAAAGGGAAATGATCAATGTTTCAAATATCAATGTTTCTCTACCTCTCTTCCTCCCTCCCTTTCCCTCTCTCTAAAGGGGTACCTCCTAAATAGTCAGTCCCTGCACTGCCATGCCAAGTAATTGGGAGGGAGAGCAGTAGACAAGTACTACAGCTTTAAGATGCTAAATATCAAACAGGAAGAGATGGTATGGAAGAGAGTCTGTCCCTTCTGAAGGTGCGGACATTAGGAAAGCTAGGGAGTTAATGAAGGAATTGGGTCCCAAAGTAGGATGGGTGTAATCCAGAAAAAAAAGAAGGTGGATAACTTTACAGAGAAAGGAATATTTCCTTCATGTGAGACTAGAGAAGAATAAAGGATAATGTTTTTATGTATACACATAAAATAGAAGAAAAAGTGTTACATTATGAGACAGGTGGCAAACACAAGGCCCACAGGCTGAATCCAGCCCTCCATCTTGTTTTATCCAGCCCAGCACCTTGCTTCTACCCAGCGTCAGTGCTGAACTCTTACTTCACTGTTAAGGAGTAGTTACATTTATACAGTCCTAAAATTATATTCAGCCCTTTGAAAATAACCGTGAGGCTGATGTGGCTCCGAGTGAAAATTGGTTTGACACCCCTGCACTATGAGGACACAAATTTATCTTAGAGATCCTGTGTCATTGAAAATAATACAACGTAGATGTAAAATATCCATCCGTTTACCCATCCATCACCTATCCAATAGCCTATTCACTCAATCTTATAGATTGTTTTTAGCACAATTGGTGGCTTTAGACAATATAAAAACATATAGTTCCTTCCCTGGATGTGCTCTTGATGTGTAATTAAAGGCTCTTCATTTCTTCCTCCCAGAACTCACCTGATGTCCCTATTATCAGCTCAAAGCAACAAGCCTCACAAAGCTATCTGAAATATTTTTATGATTGAAAGAGAGGACTTTTTTAAGAACTTGTTGTATCTTTCTTACGATGAATGAAAGGCAGGAAACTGACATAAAGCTATGGCATTACCCTCTTTTTTTTTTAACTTGAAATTGCAAAACGTTTAAAGCCACCTAGCAACAATAGTTGACTTATTGAGAAAGCATGCCACTTAGGTTGCAGGCTGAGATTGGTGTGGACATACTTTTAGAAAGAACTCCCAAGGCTATTTTATTGTTTCTGAAGCTATTTTCTCTCCCTTGTCTCGGTTATTAACTTATCCATAACTCCACACTGCCACCCAAGCTGACCCTGCTCAATACAGAGTTTCCTGACCCACAGGGAAGCCACAGGCCCATTTGTTAACAAAAGTAATTACAATTTGAGAAATTCACTCACTAGTCAAAGTTTCTGCTAATACAAGTAGACAATCAGTGTTTCAGATACTTTTAAGCTCTCGCTAAAAGTGTATAGCCATTTTGATAAAGCCAGAACTTAAAAGGTAGTTTTGTGCATCCACCTTTTCATTGAAGGACTAGGTATTTATGTAGCACTCTTCTACAATGGGACGGTAAAAAGTTAATGGAAAGCAAGCTACAGTGTAACACCCACTTTCAAACCTGGTACCTTCTGAATAGTTAGTCCCTGAACTGCAGTACCACTGGAATGATTTTCAAATACAAAAGACAGGTGAAGCATTTTGGAAATACTATGCATAGGGCTCAGTGCTTCTCTGAATTTGCCATAAAATTCAAGATAAGTCACTTAAGATTCTGGGCTTTAGCTTTCTCAACCTTAAAAATAAATAGAAGATGGACAAAATTAACTCAACATTCTATGATTCTACCTATGCCCCAGTGGTGGTGTCTACTTCAGAACTTACTTTTTAAGTGCAGAACATGTCAATGACTAATTCTAAGACTATTCATAATACCTAACCTGTGAATCTATGATTTTACATAATTTAAATAACTCAGACATAACAATGATCCTGTAATCAAGATTATAACAGCTCAAGGAAAAATAACACAGAATCACTCTAAATAGCATAACATAGAATCACTGTAAACAGAAATCTAACTAAAAATGTGACAGATTTCCCATGTTTGCTCCCCACAATATTCTAAACTCATCCAAAACCATCAGTGGAAAGCAAAATGGGCCAATGGACACATTTTGGAAAACACATTTCCACAATTGGAAAAGGTGAAAATTGAGAATTTTGCTGACCATAATGCTTTCCGTAGCTGAAATATTTTCTTCTGTAGGAATAGAAGTACTTGAGCAAGAGTTAAATTATAGAACAAAGTTACTAGTGTCTAATGTTTTCAACTACAATATTACGACAAAATCAGTAATAATAAAAGCTCAGGGAAACATCCCAAGCTGGAAATAATTTATGTTGAAATTATTAGCAAAACTTCCATGAAAGATTTGTTTTTGAGAGTAGGCACATTCAACTGTCTCTCAGGTATTGGTGAATCCATTCATAAATCTATTCAACCAAGTGCCATGCAGAGACAATAAGAGCTTAAAATCTAAGAGAGAGGGGCAATTGCATACACAAAATGTTAAGAGAGGCTTGGAAAAAACAAGGGTGTAGAGGTAAATTATAAGTGCAAAGTAGGAAGTGGTCAATTCCCCTGAGAAAATGGACAGAGGTCACACATTCTAGGCAGATAAAAATGGTTGCCAAATAATAAGAAATAGCCACGGCTAAAGAAAATAATCAGCAAAATGAAAAGGAAGCAACCATAAGGGAAAACATATTTGCAAATGATATCTTGGACAAGGGTTTGATCTCCAAAATATATAAAGAACTCACATGACTCCACTCCAGGAAGACAAACAATCCAATTAAAAATGGGCAAAAGGCCTGCACAGACACTTCTCCAAGGAGGACATACAGAGGGCCCAGAGACATATGAAAAGATGCTCAGCATCACCGGCCATCAGAAAGATGCATATTAAAACCACAATGAGATACCACTTCATACTGGTCAGAATGGCTATCATAAAACAAATCAACAAACAAGTGTTGGAGAGTAGATGTGGAGAAAAGGGAACCCAAGTGCAGTGTTGGTGGGAATGCAGACTGGTGCAGCCACTGTGGAAAACAACATGGAATTTCCTCAGAAAACTAACAATGGAACTGCCTTTTGACCCAACAATTCCACTGCTGGGATTATACCCTAAGTGCCCTGAAACACTAATCCAAAAGAACCTATGCACCCCAATGTTCATAGCAGTACAATTTACAATAGCCAAGTGCTGGAAGCAACCTAAGTGCCCATCAGGAAATGAGTGGATACAAAAACCACGGTACATGTACACAATGGAATTCTACACAGCAGAGAGAAACAAGGAGCTCCTACCCTTTTTGACAGCATGGATAGATCTGGAGAGCATTATGCTAAATGAAATAAGCCAGGCAGTGAGGGACAAATACTGTATGATCTCACCTATAAGGGGAACATAATCAGGAAATGAAAAAAGAAAACAAAACATAACCAGAGACACTGAAATTAAGAAAAATCTAACAATAGCCAGAGGGGAGGGGGTAGGGGACTGTAGGGAGAAGGGTTTTCAGGAACTACTGTAAAGGACACATGGACAAAACCAAGGGGTAGAGTGGATACAAGAGAAGGAGATGGGTTTGGCTGGGGTCAGGGGGAGTGCTGGGGAGAAAATGCAGACAATTGTAATTGAACAACAATAAAATAATTAAAAAATAAAGGTATTTATGCAAAAAATAAAAAAAGAATAAAGAACATCTAGGATCCAGTTCCCATTTGCTTCCATAGCCTCACCTCCCACAGCTCCTAATTCCGTACATTATGTTCCAGGAACATTCATGTGATAGCAGTATTTCCCTACATCATTTGCTTCATTCCTTGTGTCTTGGGTCATATAAGTCCATCAAGTGCCCTTCACATCTTTCTTTATCTGGAATATCTTTACTTTAATTCCTTTCCTCCAGGAAGCCTTTTCTGAATCTCCAGGTAGGGCTCACGCATGATTGTCTTTTACTTGACATTGCAGTTATCTCTTTATGCCTCTCTCCCCTGCTTTACTATATTTTCTTTGTACATTCAGAGTCTAACATACAATGAATGCTCAGACATGTTAAAGTGGACTAAACTAACAAACTGGTGGTACCAAATAGTATAGGAGAGTAAATCTAAATCAATGAACAAATAAGTACTCCTAGACCATATTCTATTTAGAAAGAAAATTGAGCTTGATTTTTGAAATTATGATTTTCAAAAGATTATTCTAGCAATATCCATCATTTGTGTTATACATCTCAATAGTGATTTGCCCAAGTAAGAAGCAACATGTGTTACAATTTCAGTGGTTAATGTGTTTGGTAAGGTTAAGGAAGTAGTTCTATTTTGATTCAGATTCCTTAAGAGGTTAGAGGAATCTTTATCAGAAATTGTAGCATTTTGACAATATCTTTTTAAACCATTTTGACACCCAAGTGATTTGAATAATTTAGTTTTAAATAGGCATGAAGGAATTTTAAAATATACACATGGAGTAATTTATTCATGGAAGATCATTTTATGCAATGAATTTCATTACCTCTTTTTTTAGTAGAAATAAAAAAGGATATGGATTGCAGCTTCTACCTTAATAATTTTACTTATAACTAAGAATGGAATAGATCTTGCCATAAATTTTATAATTAGTTTAAAAAGCACTTCATATTCTTTTTGTGACTAAAAACACAAGGCAGAGAACATGGTAATCAGAGTGTGTATTTTTCCCGCAAAATCTTAACCAAATTGCATTGAATAGTATAGACAGAGAAAGACTGGGTTAGAATGATCAAAACAGCCATTCAAAGGATGTGTCTTAAGCTTTCCTTTTTTCTTTTTTTGCTAAGGAAATCTAACAGGACATTAAAAAACATATTAACTTTTAAAATATGTTTAGATTTTGCTGTTTCTAAAGAGGATATATGAGAATATTAGAGCTATGTTTAGATAGTTTGACCCATAGAATTTGTAGAAAGGGGTCACTTAAATTTAGTTTAAAAGCCAACACTCTTGCATTTACTGTCTCTAACATCATACCCCTCAATCCATTCTTCATGCAGCTGGTGCAGTTATCTTTCTAAAGGCTAATGTAATTGTAGGGCTCATCTGTTTAAAGCCCTTTATGGATGGAATCTAAATGCCTTGGCTTGGCAGAGTAGGTCCTCCCTAAAAAGGACTTGCAATAACTGCTCTTGAAGTCCATGCATGAGCTAAAAGGAGCAACTCTCAGTGCCCAAAACACCTCAGCTATTGTTTTTTTTTTATTTATTTTTTTTATTGTGCAAATACAGTTGTCTCCATTTTCACCCCACCAATCACCCATGCCCCATCCTCGATCCTTTCCCCTTTGGCTTTGTCCATGTGTCCTTTATACATGTTCCTTTATACATGATGATCCTTCACTGTTTTCCCCTATTATCCCTCTCCTCTCTCCCCTCTGGTTATCATCAGTTTGTCCTTTATCTCAATATTTCTGGCTATATTTTCCATGCTTGTTCATTTCATTAATTAGGTTTCCACTTATAGGTGAGATCATATTGTGTTTTTCTTTCACCTCCTGGCTTATTTCACTCAGCATGATTCTCTCCAGATCCATCCATGCTGTCCAAAAGGGTAGGAGCTCCTTCTTTGTTTCTGCTCCATAGTATTCCATTGTGTAAATGTACCACAGTTTTTTGATCCATTCATTTAATGATGGGCATTTAGGTTGCTTCCAGCACTTGGCTGCTATGAACATTGGGGTGCATAGGTTCTTTTGGATTAGTGTTTCAGGGCACTTGGGATATAATCCCTGCAGTGGAATTGCTGGGTCAAAAGGCAGTTCCATTGTTAGTTTTCTGAGGAAATTCCATACTGTTTTCCACAGTGGCTGCACCAGTCTACATTTCCACCAACACTGCACTTGGGTTCCCTTTTCTCCACATCCTCTCCAACACTTGTTTGTTGATTTGTTTTATGATAGCCATTCTGACCAGAATGAAGTGGTATCTCATTGTGGTTTTAATATGCATCTTTCTGATGGCCGGTGATGCTGAGCATCTTTTCACATGTCTCTGGGCCCTCTGTATGTCCTCCTTGGAGAAGTGTCTGTGCAGGTCTTTTGCCCATTTTTAATTGGATTGTTTGTCTTCCTGGAGTGGAATTGTGTATGTTCTTTATATACTTTGGAGATCAACCCTTGTCCTAGGTGTCATTGGCAAATATGTTTTCCCATATAGTTGGTTCTCTTTTCATTTTAATGCTGTTTTCTTTAGCCATGTAGAAGCTTTTTAATTTGATGAGATCCCATTTGTTTATTCTTTTTTATGTGCCTTGCTTTAGGAGACATATCAGTGAAGATGTTGCTGAGTGGGATACCTGAGATTCTCCTGCTGATGTTTCCTCTAGGACTATTATTGTGTCATGACTTATATTTAATTATTTTATCCATCTTGAGTATATTTTTTTGTGGATGGTGTAAGTTGGTGATCAAGTTTCATTTTTTTTGCATGTAGCTGTCCAGGCCTCCCAACACCATTTTTTGAAGAGGCTAGTTTTACTCAATTTTATGCCCCTGCCCATTGTTGAATATTAATTGATCATAGAGACTTGGGCATATTTCTAGGCTCTCTACTCTGTTCCATTGGTCTATGTGTTTGTTCTTATGCCAGAACCAGGCTGTTTTGATTACAGTGACCTTGTAAAACTGTTTGATATCAGGTATTGTAATCCCTCTTACTTCATTCTTCTTTTTAAAAATTGCGGCCATGCAGGGTCATTTATGGTTCCATATAAATTTCTGAACTGTTTATTCTATATCTGAGAAATATCTCATTGGTACTTTAACAGGGATTGAGTGGAATCTATAAATTGCTTTGGGTATTATGGACATTTTGATGATGTTAATTCTTCCAATCCATGAACATGGTATATGCTTCCATTTGTTTGTCTTCCTTAATTTCTTTCTTCAGTGTTATGTGGTTTTCTGAATACAGGTATTTTACCTTGCTTAGGTTTATTCCTAGGTACTTTATTTTTCTTGTTGCTATAGAAAATGGGATTTTTTTTTCCTGATTGCTATTTCAGATATTTCATTGTAGGTGTACAAAAATTCCTTTGATTTCTGAATATTGACTTATATCCCTCTGTTTTGCCAAATTCACTTATATGGTTGAGTAGTTTTTTGGTGGAGACCATGGGGTTTTCCATGTACACAATTATATCATTTGCAAACCGTAACAGTTTTGCTTCCTCCCTTCCAATAAAGATGCCTTTTGTTACTTTTTCTTGTCTGATTGCTGTGGCTAAGATGTCAAATAGGAGTGGTGAAAGTGGACATCCTTTTCTTGTTCCTGATCTTATTGGGAAAGTTTTTAGTTTTTGCCCTTTGAGTATGATGTTGGCTATATTTCTCTCATATATGGCCTTTATTATGTTGATGAATGCTCCTTCTATTCCTTCTTTGCTGAGTGTTTTTATCATAATGGGTGCTGTACTTTATTAAATGCTTTTTCTGCAGCTATTAATATGATCATGTGATATTTGTCTTTCCTTTTGTTTATATGATGTATTATATTTATTGATTTGCGAATAATGTACCATCCTTGCAACTTTGGGATGAATCCCACTTGATCATGGTGTATGATGTTTTTAAAGTACTACTGGGTGATATTTGCTAATATTTTGTTGAGGATTTTAGTATCCATGTTTAGGAGCAATATTGGCCTATAGGTTTTTTTCTTTGTTTTGTCTCTATCTGGTTTTGAGATTAGGATGGTGTCTACTTCATAAAAAGATTTAGGGAGTCTTCCCTCCTCTTGAATTTTTTTGGAATAGTCTGAGCTCTTCCGAAAATGTTTTGTAAAATTCTCTTAGGAAACCATTCAGTCCAGGGCCCTCGTGTGTCAGGAGTTTTTTGATTTCTCCTTCACCATCATCAGCTGCTATTGTTTTGTTCAGGCTTTCCACTTCTTCTTCATTCAGTTTTGGAAGATTATATCTTTCTAGAAATTTGTCCATTTACACCCAAGTATTCAAATTTATTGGCATATAGTTTTACATATTAATTTTTCACAATCATTTGTGTTTCTATGGTATCAGTTTTAATCTCTCCTCTTTCATTTCTGATTTATTTATTTTGGTCCTCTCTCCTTTTTCTTGATAAGTCTGTTTAAAGCCTTGTCAATTTTGTTCATCTTTTCAAAGTACCAGATCCTGGATTATTGATCCTTTGAATTGTTCTTTTAGTCTTCATGTTGTTTAATTCTGTTCCAATCCTGGTTATTTTCTTTCTTCTACTCCCTCTGGGCTTTGTTTATTGCTCTTCCTCCAGTTCTTGTAGATGTAGGGTAAGGTTGTTTATATGAAATGTTTCTATTTTTTTAGGTAGGCCTGTATTGCCATGAACTCCCCTCTCATGACTGCCTTGCTGTGTCCCATAGGTTCTGTGCTGCTGTGTGTTCATTTTCATTTCTTTCTGAAACTTTTTGATTTCTCACTTGATCTCATTCTTAACCTATTCATTTTTAATAGCATGTTATTCAATCTCCATGAATTCAAATTTTTTGAGTTCTTTTCCTAAGGTTGTTGTCTAGTTTCAGGCCCTTGTAGTCTGAGAAAATACTTGATATAATTTCATTTTTGTTGAATCTGTTAAGGCTTATTTTGTATCTTATCATTTCTACATGTTGAAAATGTTCCATGTGCATTTGAAAAGATGTGTATTGTGCTTCTTTGGGATGAAAGGTCATACACACACACACACACACACACACATATGACCTCTCTCTCTCTATACACACACACACACACACACACACACACACACATCTCTATATAGTGAGTTAAGCCATATATATATAATCGGTTTAGTCTATTTCATCTAGTGTGTTGTTGAATGCCGCAATATCCTTGTTGATAATTTGATTGGAAGATTTTTCCATTGTCCACAGGGGTGTATTAAAATCCCCTACTATAATTGTGTTCCTGCCTATATCTTTCTTGAAGACCTCTAAGATTTTCTTTATATATTTGGATGCTCCTATGTTGGGTGCATATATATTTACAATGTTTATTGTCTTCTTGATGGATTCTTCCCTTGAGTATTATGAAGTGTCCTTGTGTGTCATTTTTATGGCCTTTGTTTTGAAGTCTATTTTGTCAGATAAAGTATTGCTACCCCAGCCTTTTTTCACATCCTATTGCTTAGAATATTTTTTTCAACAGTTCACTTTCAGTCTGTGTACGTCCTTTGTTCTGAGGTGGGTCTCTTGCAGGCAGCATATGTGTGGGTCATGTTTTCTTATCCATTCAGCTACCCTACATCTTTTGATTGGAGCATTTAATCCATTAACATTAAGGTTATTATTAATAGGTATTTATTCATTTTCCCCTCTTGTACTTGTGTTCCCTTCTCTCCCTCTCTTGCTGTTTTTCTTCCTCTTCTTAAGGCAGTCCCTTTAGCATATCTTGCATTGCTCGTTTGTTGGAGGTGTATTCTTTCTACCTTCTTTTGTGTGTGAAACTTCTTATTTTGTTTTCCATTTTACATGAGAGCCTTGCTGGGTAAAGTAGTCTTGGTTGAAGGCCTTTGCTTTTCATTACTTGGAATATTTCTTGCCATTCCCTTCTGACTTGTAGTATTTCTGTTTACAAATCAGCTGCTAGCCTTATCCGAACTCCCTTGTATCTTACTTCCTGTTTCTCCCCTGCTGCATTTAAAATTCTGTCTTTGTCTTTAAAATTTGGCATTTTAATTATGATGTGACTTGGAATAAGCCTCTTTGGGATCATCTTGATTGGGACCCTCTGTGCTTTCTGAACTTGTGTGGCTTTTACCCTCTCCAGGTTAAGGAAGTTTTCTGTCATCATTTTTTCCTAGCAGGGTTTCTATTCCTTGTTCTTTTTCTTCTCCTTCAGGTATTTCTATGATTCAAATGTTATTATGTTCATGTTGTCCTGCAGTTTTCTAAAGCTATCTTCATATTTTTTAGTCTTTTTACATGAAGCTGCTCTACCTGGGTATTTCTCTCTGCTCTCTCTACCTTTTCTTTCTGCTCACTAATTTGGTCCTCTGCTTCATCCAACCTGCTTGTAATTCCTTCTAGTGTATTTTTTATTTCACATATTATATTTTTCATTTCTTCCTGGTTCTTATTTATAGTTTCTGTTTCCTTTTTAATGCTATTGTAGTTCCCATTCAGTTCCTTGTAGTTGTCAGTGAGTTCCTTGAACATCCTTATAACCATCCTTTTGATTTCTGTATTTGATAGTTTGCTTGCCTCCATTTCATTTAGCTCTTTTACTGAAGAATCTTTCATTCCTTTCCATTGCAGATTCTTTCCTTGTCCCCCCTTTTTAGGTGACTTATTGTTTGTTTCTGCGATTCCAGATGTTCTGCCTCACCTGCTGTCTTTGTAGGGTAAACTCTGCAGCAGGGGTTTTATGGGACTCAGTTGTGCACTCTCTTTGATCCCCTTGTCTGGATGCCCTAGGGTTGCCCTTTCTTCCATTTGTGTGGGCTCTCTTGTTGTACTTAGGCTTTACCTGTTGGTGGCACCATTATTGGTGGGTTCTCCCCTCATGTGGGTTTACTGGTATTCACAACTCCCATCTTGTCTTGTATGCTGTTGTGCAAGTGTTGTTTAACAAAGCAGTATTACCAGACAACCAAACCTATGCCCACAAAAGGAACCCCCCATCACAATAGCAATCTCAACTGCAATTGAACTATGGTTAATAAAAGTGAAGAGACATTGTAGATATTATGAGATATGACCAAGGGAATAAGGGAGGATGAAAAGAGGGGAAAATGTTGTTGAATGGTAAGAGGGAGGAGAATTGATAATAGTTGGGCTAGAACCAAGGCGAAGAAAGGGAGAGAGAGAAATTTACAATGTAACTAAAACAAAATAAGGATGATGGGAACAATGGGGTATAAACAGGAATGAGTATACTATGAGGTTTGAAGTAAAATTGAAAATGTACTGGATGAATGGGAGCAAAACTGCAGAAAAACCACAGCAGAGTCAATAGCAATGATAGCTGAATGAAGTTTAATAGATGTGGAATGGGAATAAGAATATTGTAGAAAGGTGAAAAGTGAATATGAGATGTCTACAGTAAAGAAAAATTATTTTGAGAGGATGGGGGTAGCAAACTAATAAGAGTAAAGAATAAAGCCCAGGTTGGGAGATGAGGAAAAAAGAAAAAAGGAAAGGGAGAGAGAAAACAATGAAATAATATTTCTTACTCAACTGATCAGGGAAACAGAGAGAGCAAAATGGAATAAGACAGTGGGAGAGTATTCTGTGGGGTTTAAAGTACTGACAAGTAGTGAACAAATAGGAGTTCCTTTGGAAAAGTACAGCAATAACTGTGCTATTTCACCCAACTAGCCACTGTTTATAAAAAGTCGAAATGAAATAAGACTCTTAGACGGAAAAAGAATGTGAGCTGACTTAAGAAAGAAGAGTGCTTATGCGAGGTCAGATGGAGAAAAAATAGTGAAAGTAAAGGATAGAAACTTGGTGTAGTGTGAGAGAAAGTAAGGTTTGCAACAACAGTAATAAAATTCAGGAAGATGGTGAAATGGATTAAAACCAGGGAAGGGTGCTGTGTGGGATTTGGAGTAACAACAGTATGATAAGAAATATATAACCTGAATAAAAAGTAAAAGCCAA
The DNA here is from genome assembly GCA_004027475.1 of Anoura caudifer. NCBI lineage: Eukaryota > Metazoa > Chordata > Mammalia > Chiroptera > Phyllostomidae > Anoura > Anoura caudifer. The sequence goes on from PVKU01001276.1 coordinate 157,662, forward strand.
GAGTAGTGTGTGATTTCGAATATGAGTGAAGTGAAAGAAGAAAAAAATTAAATGCAATATGAAAGGGAGAATAAAAAAATCAAGCAATAAAAACAAACAAAACAAAATTAAAAACAAAGTAAACAGAAAGAAGAGAAATAAAAAGATAAGTTCTGAAGGATAGCAAAGTGAAATATGTCTCAGCTGTTGGTGTTCACCTTCTGACTTCTTTCTGGATCTGTTTCTGGTTTTTCCACAGCTCCAAGTCTTATTGTCTTACTCTTGGGGAGAAAAAAAAAGCCTCTTGTTGATTTTAACCCTGCTAAGCAGATTTTGCAGGTCTCCCCAGATGCTGCAGGCAGAGTGGCCTGACTCCATTTTTTCCCTTTCCTGTGGTTCTTCAAGGATGGAGGCTCAGTTTGGGCTACAATAATCACAGGTGCCTAGTTTCCAGCCCACGCCCTCAGACCACTGTGCAGCCAGCACTGTCCACTCTGTGCATTTGTGCCAGGTTGAAGCCAATAATCCACCTCGTTTTGCAACCATTTGATCAGTCTGTTAGATGCACTAAATGAGAGTAAATCACACCCACACTCCTCCCTCTTTGTTGGACTGGCCAATGTGTGTGAGGTCTCTGCTTGGTGGCTCAGTTTCCCTTTTTATTTTTTAAAATCATTTATTTATTTATTTGTAGAGAGAGGGGATGGGAAGGAGAAAGAGAGGGAGAGAAACATCAACGTGTGGTTTGCACCCCAAATGGGGACCTGGCCCACAATCCAGGCATGTGCCCTGACTGGGAATCAAACCAGTGATCCTTCGGTTCACAAGCCGGCACTTAATCCACTGAGTCACACCAGCCAGGGCTCAGTTTCCCTTTTGAAAAAAGTCCCTTTGGGTGCTACTGCCACTCCTAACCACCACCGGCCTTCCACATAGTCCAAGTCTCTGAGCAGTCCAGAGTCTGTCTGGGTCATGGCCAGTCATGGCCCACCTCTTTTCCCAGCTCCAGGTGTCACTCAGCTCCCCAAGTTCCTTGGTGCTCTCCCAGCCGGCAACTACTGCCCCAGCCAGGGTAAGCTGCCAGCTTTGTGTCACTTGCTGCCTTTTTATCTCTCCAGCAACTCTATGTGTCCACGTCTCCTCTGGTTTGGATCTGGGACTTACTCATTCTGGGAGGAGAGGGAGCCACTGGGCTGCTGTCACTAACCCTGATCTCCTCCAACGTTCCCACAGCAGCTGCAGTCTCAGGTGCAAGGCCTGGGAACCTTCCTATTGTCCTACAAAGCCTCGTTACCACCCATTTTGAAGCATTCTCTGTATATTTTGGCTTCCAAACTTCATATCACCTGGGATTCTGGCTGGCTATTCACTCTGTTCTTCAGAAAATTAGCTAGATGTCCCAGTTGGATGCCCAAACAAGTGTGCTCAGTTCCTACCTACATCGCCACCATCTTCCTGAATCTCTCAATAAATTAAGAAGATTAAAATCATATCAAGCATCTTCTCGGACCACAATGCTATGAAACTAGAAACAATCAGAAGAACACTGAAAAACAAACAGACGTGAAGCTAAATAACATGTTATTAAACAATGAGTAGGTCTACAATGAGATCAAGGAAGAAATCAAAAGATACCTTGAAACAAATGAAAATGAGGACACAACAATCCAAAATCTGTGGGACACTGGGAAAGTAATTCTAACAGATATATTGATAGCATTATAGATCTACCTTGGGAAACAAGAAAAAGCTCAAACAAACAATCTAACTTTATGCTTATAGGAACTTGAAAAAAAAAAAAAACAACAAACAAAGCCCAAAGTGAATAGAATGATGGAAATAATAAAAACCAGAGCATAAATAAATAAAATAGAGTCTAAAAAAAGAATAACACAAAAGATCAAAGAATCCAAGAGCTGGTACTTAAAAAGATAAAGAAGATTGGCAAACCTTTAACTAGACTCATTAAGATAGAAAGAGAAAGGACCCAAATAAAATCAGAAATGACTGAGGAGAAATAACAACTGACACCAAGGAAATACAAAAGATTTTAAGAAAATATTACAAACAACTGTGTGCTAACAAATTGGACAACCTGAATGAAATGGATAAGTTCCTAGAAACACACAACCTTCTCAAACTAAATCAGGAAGAATCAGAGACTCTGAACACACAGATTAAAACTAATGAAAATGAAGCAGTAATCAAAAAACACCCAACAAAGCAGACTCCTGATCCAGATGGCTTCAGAGGTAAGTTTTACCACACAACCCAGGAAAAACTAACCCTTCTCCTTCTAAAAAATATTCCAAAAAATTCAAGGGGAAGGAATACTCATAAGCTCGTTATATGAGGCCAACATTATCCTAATTCCAAACTGAGATAAATACACTACAAAAAGAAGAAAATTATAGGCCAATGTTACTGATGAACACAGATGCTAAAATCCTCAACAAAATATTATCAAGCAGAATACAACAATACATCAAAAAGATCATGCACCATGATCAAGTGGGATTTATTCCAAGAATGCAAGTTTGGTACAACATTCACAAATCAATAAAAGCGATACTCCATATGAGCAAAATGAAGGCTAAAAACCACATGATCATACCAAAAGATGCAGAAAAAACATTTGATAAAGTCCAGCACCCATTGATGACAGAAACTCTCAGCAAAGTGGGAATAGAAAAAACATACATAACATAATAAAGGCCATATATGACAATCCCACTGCCAGCATCATACTCAATGGGCAAAAACTACAAGGATTATCCTGAAGATGATAAACAAGATAGGGATGTCTGCTTTCACCTCTCTTATTCAACATAGTACTAGAAGTTCTAGCCCTAGCAATCAGACAAGAAGAAGAAATAAAAGGCATTCAAATTGGAAAAGAACAAGTAAAACTATCACTATTTGCAAATGGCATAGAGAACCCTAAAGAGTCCACCAAGAAACTACTAGAATAGATAAGTAAATTCAGTAAAGTATCAGGATACAAAATTAATATTTAGAAATAAGTTTCATTTTTATATGCCAGTAATGAACTATCAGAAAGAGAAATTAAGGAGACGATCCCATTTGCAATTGCTTTAAAAAGAATAAAATATCTAGGGATAAATCTAAGTAAGTATGTCAAAATCATAGATAGGAAGAATTAACATTAAAATGTCATACTACCCAAAGCAATCTATAGATTCAATGTACTTCCTATCAAGATTGCAATGACATATTTCACAGGACTAGAACAAATATTTCAAAAGTTTATATGAGAGCACAAAACGCCCCAAATATCAACAGCAACCATGAAAAGAAGAGCAAAGTTGAAAGAATAACACTACCTATGTCAAACTATACTATAAGGCCATAGTAATCAAAATAGCATGTTGTCATAAAAACAGGCACATGGATCAATGGAACACAATAGGAAGCCCAGGAATAATCCCACATCTTTATAGTCAATTAATATTCAACAGATGAATCAAGCACATACAATGAGCTATAGATAGTTTATTCACTAAATGGTGCTGGGAAAATTGGACAGATTCATGCAAAAGAAAATGAAACTAGACCACCTTCTTGCATCATATGCAAGAATAAACTCAAAATAGATTAGAGACTTAAATGTTAGATCCAAAACCATAAAAATCCTAGAAGAAAACATAGGCAGTAAAATCTCAGACATTGCTTGTAGCAACATTTTATTGGATATATCTTCTTGGGCAAGGGAAACAAAAGGAAAAAAATAAATGAATGGGAGTACATCAAAATAAAAAGGGTTTGTACAGCAAAGGAAAACATCAACAAAATAAAAAGACAACCCACTGAATGGGAGAAAATAATCACCAGTAAATGTGATAAGAGGTTAATATCCAAAATTTGTAAAGAATTTATAAAACTCAGTGCAAAAAAAATCCAGTTAAAAAATGGATCAGAGACCTGAATAGACACTTCTTCAAAGAGGGTATAGAGATGGCCACTAGAAATATGAAAAGATATTCAACATCACTAATAATCTGAGAAATCCAAATTAAAACCACACTGGTCACCTCACACTAGTCAGAATGGCTATCATCAATAAATCCACAAACAACAAGTGCTAGTGAAGATGTGGAGAAAGCGGCACCCTTTTGCACTGTTGGTGGGAATGCAGACTGATGCAGCCACTGTGGAAAGCAGTTTGGGGTTACCTCCAAATATTAAAAATGGAAATGCCTTATGACGCAGTGATTCTACTTCTGGAAATTTATCCAAAGAAACCTGAAACATTAATTGAAAAGAATATAAGCTGTCCTTTGTTCCTTGTAGCATTACTTATAATAGCCAAGATTTAGAAGCAGCCCAAGTATCCATCAGCAGATGAATGGATAAAATAATTCTGGTATATAGTTACACAGTAAAATATTACTTGGCCATAAAAAAGAAGAAAATTTTACCTTTTATTACCTTATGGATGAATGTGGAGAACATTAATTAAGTGAAATAAGCCAGTCAGAGAAAGACAAATACCATGTTCTCACTCATATGTGGAATCTAAGGAATAAACTGAACCGCCAATCAAAATAGAGACAGACTCATGATAGAAAGCAGGATGACAACTCTGGAGCAGGGAAGTTAGAAGGTAGAGGGATTCAGCCAAAAAAGGAAAAGGACTCATGGATCTGAACAACAGTGGTGGGGAGGGGGTAGGTATAAGGGAGATAAAAGGTAATGGAAAATAAAACAATAAAAAATTTTAAAAAATACCTAGGCAACTGGTCTAGATACCATGGATTTACATTGCTCCCCAAAATAGACACATTCCTTAGAAAACTCACAAGCAAGTGAATTATTCACCATATTACTACAGATAGTTAAATAATTACACTATTCGAAGTTTTATGAAAAGTAAATACAGGTACAGCAGGAGCAAACATCAGGATGGCTTGGCCTGGGTGTCATGGAAGACTCTTCTGAGCTGGTGAGGTGGTCATGTGCAAGCTGACAACTGAAAGATAACCAGGAGTTAGCTTGACAAAGAGTGGGCAGAGATTTGTAAAAGTGGAAGGCAGCTTTGGAGAATGTGCAGAGGTGGGAGCAAGGAAGGCCTGTTGCATAATCAATAAAGTTCTCTCTCACTACTGCCTAAGAAGCTGTTTCTGATGGTACTTGCAATCCACATTGTCCCGGCTATGAAACATGCCTAAAATAATTATACTGCAAGTTCCAGAGTGATAGAACTGTCAGTTTATGGTGATTCACTGCAGTCAGCTTTTTAAATGGAATCAGGTCCAAGAAAATCATGTGGGGCTAGAGAAGAAATAGTCTACTTGTGACCCAAAATTGGAATGGCATTGAAGGGTAGCAGAATATGCTACCCCAAAATATGTTGCTTTGGTATATTGATTATTTTGAGCTGTAGATACTTGCAAAAGAGCAAATGCAAGGAGAAATTTTCTACTCAGACAGATTTTCCTAAAGGAACTCAATTGCCATAAATCTCCTTCCCTTGAGTTTCACCAACCAGAGAGGATTGACTCTTGTCATAGCACAGAAGACAAGAAGTCAATACTACATGCAGGCAAACTTTATCACTATCAAACCTCCCATCTATTCTTCTCAGGTCCCATTCATCTTTACTAAGAATCACTTAGTCTCCCCTGAGAGGCCTGCATCCTCTCTTCCCTTTTTCTATTAAGATGGTATTTAAGTCTGAATTCTAATCTGACTCTGGGTGTCACTCATTTTTTTCTGTCTCCCATGTATACATGAGACATATGTGCTAATAAACTTGTTTGTTTTTTGTTAATCTGTCTTTTATTACAGGAGTCTCAACCAAGAACTGAGAAGAATACAGAAAAATATTCTTTCCTCTTCTGTAGGATCCTGTGATAGACAGGAAGTTCATTACCAACATGCAGCAAATGGAATTGACATATCAAAATATAGACAGTGATGGTCCCCTGAGGACTAATTGTTGGGGCTCTGGGCAGGTTGCCCCCAAATACCCTGCAACCACATATTGACTGCTTTGATTAAAGTTACTTAGCAAGATCAACTGTAAAAAAGAAGAAAATTTTACCCTTTAAAACAACATGGATAGACCTGGAGAATATTATGCTAAGTAAAATAAGCCAATCGGAGAAACACAAATACCATATGATTTCACTTATATGTGGAATCTAATGAATAAATTGAACTAACTAGCAAAACATAGACTCAAAAATGGAAAGCAGATGACAGCTAGTTGTAGGGGGTGATTAAGGGCTGCAGGGATTGAGCAAAAAGGAAAAATGACTCATGGACACAAACAACAGTGTGGTGATTGCTGGGGGGAGGGGGTTATAAGGGAATTAAATGATAATGGAAAAATACAATAAAGAATAAATTTTAAAAAGAAATTTACTGTCAAAAATAGAGAAATGAAAAAATATGCTCTGAAGAAAAAAACCCACTGGTGATTCAAAAGGTGTCTTTCATGACAGTCATTGATGTTAAGTTGCAAGTTAAAATGTGAAGTTATTTATAAATTATGAAAAAATAAAATAAAAAATAAAGTTACTTGACAAGCAACCAGTGTGAGAAAGGCACATTAACTATCCGTTGCATCCCTAAATGTGGGAAATAAATTGCTCCTGTGAAAGGTGCTCCCCTTGCTCCAGGGGTGGGGCCGAAAGAGACACCCTTATCACTAGAGTTCAGGATTCCAGGGTCAAAAAGCCTGTATAAACAAACCTTAATACTCCTTCACTAACTTACTACAGAAGTCCAAATTTTGCTTAGATGCTTCACTAATGAGCTCTTAAACTTAAATTTCTTTGTCCGTTAATTCTTTGTACATGTATTATTTCTTTGTCTAAAAAGTATAAATAGCTGCCAGCTTTGATCATTCCCCTGAGCATCAGTTATGAGCTCCTGTGTGCATGTATTAAATTGTGTTTTCTCCTGTTAATCTGGTTTTGTGTCAATTTTATTTTTAGTCTAGCTGTAAGAACTGAAATGGAATACAAGGGGGAATTTCCTCCTCCCCAACATTGTATATGTATATATTTTAAAACAAACCGTTTTAATAACTGATAAAGGAGAGAGTATCATAATATCTCTAAGAATGTATATGATGCTAAGTAATATTTAATGAACAATAAAATATAATCTGATAGGTACACCTCATAAAGATATTTGAGTGGGTAGGAAATTCACAAAAAAGCTTTGATGTGGCCAAGTGTAAAATTATACATTTATGCAAAATAATTCAAAGGTCCTTTGTAGACAGATGAGTTCTAAGAAATAATTTACAGATTAAAAAATTATCTAAAATTCAGATAGATATTTCCTAAAAATGTGTTACTACAGTCAAAATAGTATATCAAATGCTAAGTTACCCCGGATTTTTGACAACTGTTGTATATATACATAATTCATCCTTAAGGCCCATATGTCCTGAAAAATGGGCGATCCTGGGAGAAGGTACAAGATACAGCATAAGAAAAATTGAAGCTCATATTATATGAATCAAAGGGGGAAATGCCCAAGGAAAGAAGTTAAAGAAAGAGGAGGCATTTTCCCTTCATCCATTAGTGCAGACTGTGAACCAAGGAAGACAGTTAAGTACCATGGGAAGTAAACAATACAAAGATTAAATAGTGCAAGTGTGAACAAGAAAATCTAAAGGCAGCAAGCTTGCACATAAAGGAAATCATGAAGGTAATCAAGAGCAAACTAACATCAAATAAAGCCAAAGATTGTTTATTCTAGAAAAGCGGTTCTCAAAATGTAGTCTGTTATGTCACAGCTTCATCTGAGAACCTATTAGAAAGGCAAAGCTTCTCCAAGTTTCTTCAATCAACTGGCTGAGATCTATTGAGTCAAAAACTATGGAGGCCAAATAATCTGTGATTTAACAAGCCCTCCCTGTGATTCTGATGCACACTCAAATTTGGAAACCACTACTCTAGAAGCTAACAGGCAGGAGAATACCATGACGTTTAAGGAAAGTGCCCCCCACTCAGGTCTGGGTCGCTACCTGGGAAGTTGAGTTTGTAGGTGTCCTTGTCAAAGAGCCTTTGACTTCCCTTTAGGAAAAAAAAAAAGTTACTTGTTCCTCAGAAATCTCTTACTGTAATTTTAAACACAAGTTTCTATCCCAATACAATGTTTCCTACAAGCTTATCTATACCAGTGGTTCCCTACTTGGGCCATTCTGACTTCCCAGGAACATATAGCAAAGTGAGGGACATTTTTTGGTTGTCAAAACTCGGGGGATGGAGTGGCACTGCTGGCATCTATGGAGTAGAGGCCAGGGATGCTGCTAAATAGTCTATAACACACAAGACAGCCCCACAAAAAAGAACTGAACAGCCCAAAACATCAGTGGTACTACCGTTGTAGTACCTCTGTAGAAACTCTCATGCAGATCAGTTGTCCTGTGAACTAAATTCATACTAAACATCATCTATTTGTTCCTCCATTCTTCCAATCCAAATTGGTTACACTAAAACTTGTGAAAGCCTCATTATATTTATATGGTCAACTCCTCATTTATATTCAAATGAAGTTTTTCGTGTCTGCCTTCCATTTACTCATCTTAATTATATGAGGCTTTTCTCAAGTGACACAACCCTCTCAGACGCACCTTCCATGTCAACATTCATTCCATCACTTAGAACTCCCAAGAGAAAACTGATATCATGTTATTAGCACTTCATCTTTCTTGATTTGGACATGTTGTATAAACATAAAAAGACAGTTTCCATAATGCCACTTTGTGGGGAGTTATAAAAATCTGTAAATTTTCATTCTACAAAGATAATACAAAATGCCTACCTCTACAAAAACTGTTTTAACTTTTTTTATCAACAAAAACTTCAAAACCAGGAAGCTGAGAGTTGAATTTTTTTTCAAGGAACAAAGTTAAAAACCCCTGAATATATTTAGTTTCTTGGTTTTACCTTAATATAAATGTTATGAACCCACTGATTTGGGTCAAAGTAAGATAAATTCTGAGTTCTCAATAGGAAATCATGGTGCAATAAATCTATAAAGTATTTTATAGATCACCAGATGCATAGAAGTAACAGATCCTATTTTTCTCCTTCAGAGTGAATGTTAAGTGATACTAAGGAAATATGTGTGTGTGTGTGTGTATCCTGAATTATAACCTGATGTTTTCATATAGAAACCTAAAAAGAAAATGGAGACAAGAATGAATGTGGACATTATGGGTGACCTATTAAAATCACGTTTGTGAAAATATTCATTAGCAACAAATTAACACCATATTTACCAAAGCTCTGTATGATAGCATGCAGCAGGAACTTTAACTTGTCAGCAATCATTTTCATTTGCACAAGGAGGCTGCCTGAAATTCTACCAGAACCATCTGTAAAGATTCACCCCTTCAAAAGGCCTGAAGAAAGAAGCTATGGGCATTACAGAAATTATCTTTGAGCTCATTTGAAGAAAGGCAGATTCATATCTCTACATTTCCAGCCCTGGTGGAAATTCTGATGTCTCTCATTTTTAACCAACTCAATGTTCCTATATCATATAATTAACTTAAACATCTTCCTTTGCAAATTGCAAAATGTATTAGGACAAGAAAGTCCTCTTTGTACTTAGGAAAAATCAATCTGGCCTTTATACACAACACATGAAGCAGGCAATCAGTCAGTTGACAAACATTTACTGTCAACAATCTGGGTATTCAAGTAGAAAACAAGAATATGAAAATTCTAAAAAACGGGTAGGTGGGATAACAAAATGTACATTGAAGTAAGGAGTGGTATAAAAACTAATCATTTCATAAGCAAGGTTTCTACATATGAATGATCAGTGGCCCCTGCCTCTTTCTGACCATATTAAACTCAAGGTCATTTGAACCTAACTTGCCTTGGGGAGCAATGGATTCTTCTCTTATTACAATGGAAGTACTGCATTAACAACACCTTTCTTCTTTTCCAAATGGGCTTGCATGCACTGTGTTCTCCACTCTTCTGCTTCTCGTCACTGGCTGCCAAATGGCTCCCACTTCTTTTTATACTTCTCTTCAACCCCCTTCTTCTTTCACATATCTCTTTCAAACCTTGCCTCAGGAAAATCATTCTTCCTCTCTCACTTCTCATTCTCTCATTATAACTTTCTGACATGTGAGGCAAAAAAAGACAATTTTGTTAAATTTGATGGAAGTAAAGTCATAAGTATAATAAAATTACATCCAATTTAAAAATCTGAAAAACCTGCTGAAAGTTGCCAAAATTTCCATTTAGAATCTTAAGACAAAAAAACCCATCTCCTTCATCATCTTTCTTTAATTTAATGTGCTTTTCCTACCACAAAAATGTTTTCAAATCATATTATTTACACAACATCTACTTTGCTTAAAATTATTTTAAAATAGTGTTTCACTGAAAAATCAGAGTGTTTCAGCTTATTACACAGGTTTTGATAGGTATATTAGTTATGGATAAAAATTATTGTAAAAATTAGTGGCTTAAACTACACACACTTATTATCTGACAGTTTTTGTGGGAGAGGAGTCCAAAGCTAGAGCTTAGCTAGATGATTCTGGCTCAGAGTCTCTCATGAGGTTGTACTTGGATTACCAACCAGGACTACAGTATTCTCAAGGCTTCACAGGAGCTAAAGGGTCCATTTCCAAGATGGAGCACTCACACGCTATTGACAGGAAGCCCTCATTCCTCACAATGTGGGCCTTTCTGCAGGCCACCTGAGTGCCCAGAAGTAACTGGCTTCCCTCAGTGTGAATAATCCAGGAAAAAGGAAGAAAAGGAAGCTGGGTTGCCTATCTCTAAAGTCACATTCTGTCACTTCTGCTTTTTTTTCTGTATTCTTTAGAAGTAAGTCCCTAAATCCAGGCCACATTAAAAGGAGATAAATTATTTGGTCCCAGGGTTGGAAGTGTCAAAGAATTTCTGGACATATTTCAAACCAGTTCTGTGGGCAAGGTTTGAATCCAAGTCTCATTTACGACACTATTTCCATTGGGAAAATATGTGCTATAATCTACCTGCAAGCACAGGTTTAAAACACAGCTTTTTTTTATGAGGGGAATATACCCCATGTTCTTTGAATATATAGCTAGGAAGTTGCCAAATATTATAATGTGTTATTGAGACTTTCAAACTTGTTGGAAGCTACAAAATTATAGTTTTCACCATTATAAAATACCTAAACAATCAGGATATCTATATCTACACACACAGACACATCCACAACACATTAATACAACAATTTTATTTGAAAATTAAAATAACTAAAGTGTACTTCCCTGATTGATATGGTTCAGTGGCCTGGGCATCATCCCACAAACCAGAATCATTGGTTCGATTCCTGATTACGGCACATGCTTGAGTTGCAGGCCAGGTCCCCGGAAGGGAGCATGAGAGAGGCAACTACACATCAATGTTTCTCTGCCTCTCTTCCTCCCTCCCTTCCCTTATCTCTAAAAATAAATAAATAAAAATCTTCTTTAAAATATCTAAAGAATACAAATAGGGCTCCTCTAGAGTAAATAATAGGATTATACGACTGATGAAAATATGAGGGAAATTCTAACTAAGGGGACAACTTGTTTGAACAGTTCATAAACCTTATCTACATTTACTCATACACTAGCACAAGTCCATTGTCAGTCCTCAGTGATCACATAATCTAGGTATTTCTTTTAAATACAGTTTGCAAAAGAACAATGTGTCTTTCGGAGATAAAAGTTTTCCTCTCAAAATATCCTCTTTTATAATACATTGTTCTGATTCCCACCTTCTTCCCACTCCCTTTTTCTATCTCTCCTATCCTGAAGGAAAGGAAAGTGTCTTGAGCTGTCACCATGACTATAGGCTCCAGCTGTTGAAACTTTGTGTACTTATCTTTCCAATTCAGTTACAGGAAGGGAAAAAGAGGAAGAAGGCTAGAATAACAAAAACTAACCAAAGCCAGACTGAACTAAGATGGCATTGAATCTGACCTTCAGGAGATGCTGAACCTCATTATACCGATTATAAGACACTTGCACGCTGACACACTCACTGGGCTATGACAGATCCCACTTGGCCCATAAAAGGAAAGAAAAGGGGTGGTACCTCAATACTGGGAAGAGCTGAGCTCATTCCCTGAAAACTAAAGCTTATGCCTCCTCCTCATTATATTGCCCCCATATAATCTCCCACAGACTCCTCTAGAACAAGAAGTTGATCTGTGAGTCAGACTCCCTTCTCCAATCTATGGCCATTAAATACAGCTTGTGCTGAATGCTGCTTCAGTTTCTTTTTTTTTTTTTTTTTGGCCCTGAGACACTGAAAGGAGAGAGGACCGTGAGACAGACAGAGGGTCCTTCGAGGGAACAAAACCCCACAATAGGGGTCTGGATGATCTAAATTTGTAACAGAACCAGAAGACTTTAGACTTACTTTTCTCCTCTAGAAATACCTCATGAAAGCGTGGTCCAAATTCTAATGTTGTCTTGTCTAAAATAATTGGAGTCCAGTGTCTAGTTAACAAGGAATCAAAAGTCATTTTGTCTAAAAATAAAGCAATATACCTGGCAAGAAATTATATTTGACTCATATGAAAAAAAAATTACACACAGCTGATGAAAGCATGATCAATAATATGTTTAGTTTGCTAATAAACTGCTTCCTTTTTTTTTGTTTTTCTATGTAATCTTTCTCAATCTCTTTTAATAGCTCCCCTTCACCATCCATAGTTCACTGTCAGTGTTATTCAAAGTTCTGTGCACGATCCCCTTCTCTCCTCATTTAAGGTGCATTTCCTGATCGTCTTGTCAATTCCCACAGCTTTAATACCAGCTAACTGTGATTACTTCTAAAGCCTAGGTTTCAGCCCTAAGTTTCTAACACAGATATCCAACTGCCTTTTGAAAACCTTCACCGAAACAAAGTGCTTCAAACTTAAATGTCCAAAACTCAATGCGCTACCTTCTCCACCAAAACTCTTCCTCAGGTACCTCCTGGTGCAGTTACCCTGAATTCAACTTCCCTTTCACACCTCCATACTCCCCATATTGAATCAATCACCAATAATCCTGCACTCCACTTCTGTGCAAAATAGTTGATCTCTTCAATCCTTTCCTAATTCTAGGACATCATCATCTCCCACTTGGACTACTGACTGCAATAGTCTTTTAACTAACTAGTCCTTTTTTACACCCCTGACACCTCAAATCCATTCCTCAAATTGCAGCTAGAGTGCTTTTTGTAAGGATATAGTCACCTACTTAAAATCTGTGGCTTTCAGATTAATATACACTGAATGTTCATATCCCCTCCAAATTCATATGTTGAAGCCCTAATCCCAAATGTGAAGGTATTCGAAGACTGGGCATTGGGAAGATAATTGGGGTAATGAGGATGGAGCCCTCATAGATGGGATTAGTGCCTTTATAAGAAGAGATGCAAGGAGATTACCTATCTCTCTTAGCCATGTGAGATAAAGCAAAAAGTGGCTGTCTGCAAGTCTGTAAGTGGGCCCTCACCAGACTTGCTACCAGCCTTATCTTAGATTTTTCAGCCTTCAGAACTGTGATAAATAAATGTTTGTTGGTTAAGCTACCCAGTCTGTGGTATTTTGTCATAGCAGCCCAAACTGACTAAAACATACTTCAACCACAAGGTAGAGTCTAAATGCATTTTTATAGTTATATGAGGCCTACTTTGGTCTCATTCTAATTTCTCCTCTAGGTGCCCTTTCAGTGGCTTGTTGCCCTTAGCTCTATATCCCAGTTGTGTTAGGCGTATACACACAAATCAATATTGATTTTAAAATCATTTTCAGTTTCCCTTATATAACACGTTGAATACACACCTCTCTGTTTATTTTGTCTTTGAAGGTGAAGCCTTTTTCTTCTTATTCATTTGCTAAAATCTATTCATCCTTCAAGACTTAATTTCCTTGACTTCTCACAACTCAGCCACAGCTGATCACATCCTTCCATGGCTCATCACCGACCAGTACTCCTACATATATTTTTGCTATTTTCTCCCTATAGTGTAACTCTTTGCCTTTTTCACAGCCTTGAGGAAAAGAAACACGTCTTTTCACCTTTGTATTCCCCGTATCCATCACTTAGAAAATACGAGGTCCATCCAGAAAGTATCCAGCCATGTGCTATGAAAAACAGAGACATTTCTTGAAGAAGATACAAGATACAAGAAACATTGTACATAGGGCAATGACACCTCAGTCTCTTTCATAATAGGCACCTTGGGACCTCACATAATTCTCTTAACAGGAACATGATGTTCCTTCTGATCTGGTAGCAGAAGCCATGGAGCGAATTTTGCCACAAAATGTTTCATGTCAAGATACTGCGTCGACATCTCAGACACAGTAGTTTTTGAATCCGTAGGTCAGCTTCTAGTTCTTGCACTATCGGTCACTGATCTTTGTTGATTTTGGCCTGTACACATTCAACATTCTCAGGTGTTCTACTTGTTGCAGGCCTTCCAATACTTGGATCACTTTCAACAGATTCTTGACCACCTTTGAAGCATGTGCCACACTTTTATTTGTGCTGCACTCATTGCATCATCCCCCAAAGCCTCTGACTCATCCAAATAGTTTCCACAAAGGAATGTTCAATCTTAACAGAAAATCTGATGCAGATTCATTGCTCTAATTTCTCAGTCATTTTAAATGCAATAGCCACAAAGTGCATGTGCTCACTCAAAGGCATCCACTGTTCCCTCTGATGGCTACAGTGAAGTTATCATTGTTCATGCATGTGCATTCCAGTCCACTCTCCTTGGCCTCCAGGTTACACTGATGTTGCAGAAACTGTTTTCCTAATGTTAACAATGGCTAGATTTTTTTCAGACAGACTTCATATCCAATAAATGTTTGCTGTAGGCTGGGATGGGAGTAAAAGACAGAAAACTGTACAAGAACAACAATTAAAATAAAACTTAAAAAATAAAGTGCTATAAAATTAAAATAAATAAATGTTTGCTAAATGAGTGAAAAATGATGAAAGTAGCAAAACCACTAAGAAGGGAGCAATAGACTAACATGTTTTCTAACAGAGTCTAATGAAGTATAGACTTACGTAGATTGTAGAAAAGGAGAAATGTATTTGGCTTTTCAGGTCCCATTAGCACATTTCCCAATGAAATTTGCACAATCCTTGTAAATATTCCATAAATATCACAACAAAAGTTCTCTGAGTTTTCTGGGATTCTGGTGACATATTCCAAAGAATGAGTCAGTGGGGTAAACCCAAACTTAACAGGGTGTTGCTGTGTAACTGAGGCCACCTCCAGATGGTGATTCTTAGAAAATTAAGCATATAACATTGGCTGAAGGTTCAGAGCCTTGATACAGTGGGAATGCTTACTTAAGACCAATTAAAAAGCCCCCTCTTTTATGAGACAGGATATGTGAAATCACTAACTGAATTAACACACTCTGTACATTCTCCAGAATTTAGATAAACATGATTATTTACTGAAGAAACAGAGTTTTAAGTAGCTTTATTCCCCAATGTTACAAAATTAACCATATATTCTTCATTGTGGTGTGTATCTTTTACATCACCAGGATCTGAAAACCTTATACAGAACACTTTGAAGACAATGCATATGAATATATTTATAATAATTCTTCCTTTAAATTATTTTTTATAAAATTACAGAAAATGCTCATACCAACAAAATACAACAACAAATTATCTTAAGACTAATTCAGTCCTAAGATTTTTGTCCCACTTCATTCCGCTTTGCAAAGAGCAGGTAACAACTGAGCAGTTAACACAATATTGCATTCCTCCAGGACATCAATTTTACTGCCACTTAAAGTCACTTGCTTATGATTATTATTTGTAGAACACTTCACAAAATACTTTTCATATCCAAAGTAACATCAGAACAGATTTTTTACAAAATTGGAGAAAAAGAAACTGATGAACTTTTAACAAAGTAAGGAGACTTTTATGAGTCCTTGCATGCGGTATCCAAACCACAGTCCACAGGCTGCTGCACGCAGCCCAGGGTGGCTTTGAATGCAGCCCAACACAAAATTGTAAATTTACTTAAAACCTTTATTTGGCTCATCAGTTTTCATTAGTGTTTGTTTATTTAATGTGTGGCCCAAGACAACTCTTCTTCCATTGTGGCCTAGAGATGCCAAAAGCCGGGACACCCCTCAGCTAAAGGTAAAACCAGATGCAAAAAACATCACCTCTTTCTTAGTACAACTTTTTGTTACTTGCTACAAGAAAAACATTTGCAGAGACAACCATGCAACTCTCCCGAGACTGAGGAGTTCTTTCTAAGATAGGAATAACTGAAGTGATTCTAAAACCTAGAACTTCAGGTTCTACCCACCTGAAGTTCTAAAGATCTTCAGGCAGCTCCCTTGTAGCTGCCTGATCTTTAAAAACGGTACTTTAAAAAGCTAATTTTTACCTCTTGCCTGACAAAAATATAATGAGAATTAATGAGTCAGTCAAACATGGAGAGTTCCTTAAGCTTCCCAACTACAAAGTTGTGTTACATAAAATCTGTCATTATTAATGGGAAAACTTGAAAATTTGCTACATGGATAAAGATCTAGCAGTCCAAGAAGCACAAAACTATTTTAATTCTTGAAGGCAAGATTATGCCCCTTTGCCCTGCATGTGTGATTGAATCATATAACAAGGATACAACCCAATTTCCATTAGTAGGGGATTGGCTAAATAAATTATTCTATTACTTTAAATGCTATTTATTTTATTTATGTTAAATAGATACATAGAAAGGAATATTCATCAACTTTTAAAAATGAGCCAATTCTCAATACATTATTATATAAAGTACTGAAATGAAAAGATAATTATAATACATTAAATAGAAAAGGATATGCCAGAACAATAAAGTCTGATTATGTTCTATAAAAAGCAAATATATAATATATAGCACTTATACAAAGTATAAACTATATCTAGTCAGAAAGATTCATTTCTGCACAGGCTTGTTAAATATCTGAAGAGTTCCATTTCAAACTATTTAAAGTGACTATCTATAGAAGTAGTAGAAGAGCAGGGACCAATGCACATTTTACATGATAAAACCTGAACCATTTGATTTTTACAAACATTTACAAGTTTTTGACAAAGAAGACTTTCATTCTTCTTGTTGTTGTTTTTACAGGAAGTGTCTCAACTCTTAATCATGACAGATTCCTCACATATCATCAAGGCCAACAGGTTGCAAACCTCCAGAGCACAGCACACAACGCGCATTTATTTACATACCACATGTCTTTCATGGTGAACAGTGTAGGATCACCTCCAGGAACAGAGAAAACACACCTGCACACACTCCAGAGCTTTCTGAATTGAGTTGTAGGGTCTACTGAGAAGGCCACTATGCTGTATGAGGTCATGGTAACAGAGATGTCCCCCTAATAATGTAGCCTGAGTCCAGAAATTAAAGAACACACTGTTATTCTGGAATTCTTAATCTCCCTGGAAATAATACAACTGAAGATAGCAATTAAAACAGCCTGTTCTGCAGTCAAGCTGCCTAAATTTGAATCCTGAACCCATCCATTATTAGCTAGGGACTTTGAACAAATTGCTTCTATGTGCTTTAATTTCAGAGCCTGTAAACTGGGGACATTACTAGAAATAGTATTAAGCAATGCAAAAACATACTTAAAACAATGTCAGGAACACAAGTGTTGAATAAACAGTAATTTTTGCTAGTGTTTACACCAATAGGCAGAAAGGGCATGGGGAGGCATATTACTGAAAATAGGGCTGATTATACACACTTTATAAATGTCTGAGATTAGCTTAGAAAAAAACGTGCACAAGCCCTCGGAGTCTGGTATATCATTCCCTAGAACAAGATGTACATATCTGTAGGTGTATAATAAGTTTACTAATAATTACATGCCAAAGAATCCTACCTATGAGTAGACATATAAGAATGAAAAGATTTTTCACCAACTGTGGTCAATCATTTCCATTTTGATAGGAATATCTCACAACAAAAAAACTCATATTTCTAATGAGTGAAACTTGAACTTTATACTGAATTAGAAAGTGCCTACTCACTTTTGAAAATGATGATTTAACCTAATTTTAAAAACCTTTGGTTTTCTCTACATACTAATTGCCCAAGAAGTAGATATAATGTGAATCATTAACGAAAATTTGGTCTATGGGTATATTTTCAGGAATATATCTATTATATGAAACAAAGAATTCCCCCATCATGACTATTTATAACCTTCATTGGGACTCTTTTTTAATTAGTGTAGAAAAAAGAAAATTCACATCCTTTATGTGTTAACTTCCTAAAAACCTAAACATAATTCCATTGGGAAACTGCTACAGTAGTTTACAAGAAAAATAAACCCAAATTAGCTTCATATTAAAAAATAAGCAGACCTCAGGGAAATAAATTACTTTCCATATATAAAATTTTTTCTGGACCCCTAAATATAATGGAAAAAAGTTATAGCATAGAAAATACATATAACCCTGGCTGGTGTGGATTGAGCACCAGCCTACAAACCAAAGGGTCACCAATTTGATACCCAGTCAGGACACATGCCTGGGTTGCGGACAAGGTCCTCAGTAGAGGGGTGTGAAAGAGGCAACCACACATTGATATTTCTCTCCCTCTCTCCATCCCTCCCTTCCCCTCTATTTGAAAATAAATAAAATATTTTTTAAAAGGAAAGAAAATGCACATAGAGTGAGTAAATTGGGTTTTGAATAAAAATTTTACTTCAAACCAAAATATGATGATGTCTTTAAAACAAAGCTGAAGATCTATAAATATCAGAAACAGCTATAAACATAAAAGAATGAATTGATTATCCATTTGCACCTCCAGCTATCCTAACTTCACTTTTATTTAGCAATAATTAACATTTCCTAAAGCAGTATCTTAGTGTGTACATCAAAAGAGATGTTCTGTGCATAAAAACTTGGTTTGAAGGGGTATGGAAATGATGTCTTTTGTTAGCTGACGGTGATTAAAACCATGGCATATAATGTTCTTTATGTCAAATTTATGAACTATGTATGCATACAATTACAAGAAGAGCTTGTTAGAAACACTCTACAAATTTGAAAACTAACCTACAAAAAATTTAAACTACTTGCCCTAAAACATGCTTTATTTACATCTACTCAGGTGCAAATAAAACCAAGCATTTTGGCCTAGATTAAAGCACTTTGATTCAAAATTGTTAATGTCATAGATGAGGTAGTGAAGATTAAAAAGATATGACAGTGATAGTGCATGTATTTTAAAAATTAGGAAGATAATTTAAGGCAAAATGAAATTCCATGCAGCACTGCTTACTTAATGAACTTACTACCCCAAGAGGTAGTACAAAATGAAGCTATAAATACTCAGAGTTTATAGCAATCATAGAAAATACTTCCAAGTAGAAAAAAAAATAGAGCTGTTAAGAGTATGAACATCTTTGGAAGTTAATGTCCAGGAAGAAAATGGCCATGTCCTCCAACCAACCATTCACCCTATTCTAAGAATATGTAACCATTCTGAAAACACTCCTCCTTTAGGTGGACTTTCGTTCTCCCTTGAAATGTGATTCTTCATTTTCTCATGTCTTAGCCAAGCCAGTTTCTACTGTATAATCCACTTTAAAGGTTGCACAGTAAACACACACACTATAGCATCATCAGTAGGTAAAATCATTCTGATTGTACACAGAGGTTGTCAGCTGGGCAAGTGATACAGAAAATGGACTGTGGACACCAGGACATAACCTATGGTCTCTACACCCAGGCAATAAAATGCAAAGCAAAGAGGGTATTAGATTGCTGCTGTATTTTGATGGTAATTGTAAAATATCTCAGTCAAATTACAACATTGTTTGATTTAGAGAACTTAAAAATGGAAAAAAATGATAATTGGTTAAGACCTCCATGTCAAAATTACTGAACAAATAATATCTCACTTTCTTAATCATAAATCAAAGAATAAATTCTAAAACATCATATTAATTCATATGCTCTTTTCAGATCATGACATTTCAGGATAGTTGATCAAATCAAAGCAGTCCTAAAATTAAACAAATGTCATTGTCAAAGTATGTCAAAAGCTCAGCACTCTCATCTGTAATTATCTGCAGCCCAGGAAAGGTGGTGAGTCAAGAACAGGTGGAACACTGTTTACCTTCAGGGACACAGAGTTAAGGAAGATAGCATGGAGAAGGTAGGAAATTAATCTGGTTCCAAAGGCTGACACCCAAAAAGTACAAAACATGCAGGATCCAAAATGGTTAATAAAATGGTGCTACAAAATACAAACTAGCCTCAGATATTATAGCCCTCAAACTCAAGCAGAGATGGTGTGGGTTATGGATTTTCTTTTATTGCACACTCACTAACCAGCACTACAGGAAGGTGTAATAGAATTTGTTTCTAGAAAAGAGGAACATGGGAAGACCTTGGCAGAACTATTAAGGTATGAGCAAGATAGGTGGGGTTCAGAACAAGGCACCCATCTTAAGACAGAAGGAGAGTTTGAGGGAGACTGCAGAATAGAGATAAAGACAAATACCCTGTTCTTAAGGCCAATGGGGCAAGAATAGAGCAAAGGAGAGGCTGGGACTCAGGACTAAATGGACCTTCCTATCACAGGAGATCCTGGGTCTTAAAGTGCTACTAGCAGCACAGCTAGTAGGTCAGGTGGAGGGGTGTGGGCTCAGTGGTGAGATCCATCAGCAGACCCAGCTTCAGGTAGCTGCAGAGGACAAAGGCTAGGAAAAGGAGGCAAGGAGAGATGAAAAAGGGTTTGTCTACACTCTAAGGTTTTATTATTTCAACTCATTTCCACAAGTAAATACAAAAGCTCCATTTTAGATAGTGGAAAAGAGCACTGGAATCAGATTGACTTAGATTTAACTTTGAATTCTATTCTGAGGCTGTTGATTACATCATCTGTTTGAGCTTCTCACCTTCTATCCAGGGATAATGAAAAAAATAAAATAGGACAATGAAAAAGGGAGATTTAATTAATTGCGGTTATGATTTTGTATGTTACATAAATCCTTTGAAAAATTCTCCAAAAAGTTAGACGTATCCTGAAAAATATAAGATACTGAATGAAATCTGTCTCACAAGACTTGATTTCTTTTACTAGGCACCTTACTAGCAGGAAGTAACTTGGAGAGTGAAAGAACCATGGTATTTGTCTCACTAGAATGCTTTTAAACTCTAACCAGCTAACCAAGAAGATTCCACTACTTACTCAAAGCTCTGAGGGGGGATGATGGCATTTTACCACTTTTTTAAAGTCCCCTTTTTCTACATTGAAACATTTTAAAGGAAATTATAGACATTAGAATATCCTACCCCTAAATACTTTGGTATATATTTTAATAACATTTTCTACATATTAATATTATCACACATAAAAATAAGTAATTTCCTTGGTATCATCTAATGCCCAGTCCATAGTCTCATATTCTCCAGTTGTCCCTAAAATGTCTTTTATAACTGGCTTGTTCAAACCAGGATCCAATCTGAGACTTTGCATTGTATCTTGTTGCTATGACCCTGAATTTTCTTTTAGTCCAGTGATTTTCAAATAGCATGCTGCAAGAGTCACACAGGTGTGCTGCAAAAATTTTTAAAACATGTAATACCTATTTAGTCAGGAACACTGACCTTTTATCCTTTAGATTGTCAAATTAAAAGATGAGAACAGTCAACAAGCAATAGCCATCTGTTGTGAATGAATCAAAATTATACCTATTATACTTATTTTTAATCATATTGACAAAAATATATTTGGGGGCATGCTGCAGAATTTTAGTAATTAGTTTGGGAGTGCTATGAGATGAAAAAGAATGAAAACTGCTGCTTTGGTCTGTAAACTGTGATACTGCACCACTCCTTCTCTTTGCAGTCTAACTTCTTCCCATTTACTCTACAGCAACTCATTACGATCTCCCTTTTACTCACCACTATTTGACTAAAACTACTGCTTGCAAGAATGGGCATGTCTCTAGTTCCCAAATCCAGTGACCTCTTCTCAGCCCTACTTCTCGGAACCCTGCAGCACCTGACACCAATGGCCACATACCCCTTAAAATACTGCCTTTTGCCTCCAAAACCCTGACTGTTCTCTGTACCATTTGCTGGTACCTCTTAATCTGCCTTCCCTTTCAATGCTGATATTCCCTGGTCATTTGGTTTGCTTCCCTTCTAGCTCTACACTTTCTTCCTGTACAATTTTACTCATTCTTATGGTTTAACTATGAATTAAAGTATAATTGACTTCCAAATCTTTTTTAGCTTTAATTACTACTTGAACTCTAAATGCTTAAAACAACTTCAGATTTAACATTTCCCAAACTGAACCCATTATTTGTGTTCCTTGTATTAGCTCATTGTAACTGATATAACAGAGACTCCAAACAACGTTAGCTTAAAAATAATAGCCTTTCTAAAAATCGGTCAAATAACAGTCCCAGTATAAGCAGTCCAAGGTAGTTAGTTTCATGGTGTCACAAGTTCAGGCCCTTTCAGGCTTCTTTGTCACTTGTGTCATCCTCTCCACTCCCATGGCCATGGCCTTCATTCATGACTTCATCTTCTCTTACTTGGACTATTGTTATGGCCTTCTTTCTGGTGTCCTTGCTTCTTGCAGCTTTCCCACTACTCCTAGGAACTGATCTGATTATATCTAGAAAAGTGTAAACAAATTACCATGCTAATCAAGGCCCTTCAAATTACAGCTTGGGTTTACCATTTTATTTTCCTTTCTAGCCACTCCCTCACATTAAATCACCATTTACAAACATTTCACAAACTTTCCTTCCCTCCTGATTTTGCTAGGACTGAACTGCCCTCCTCACCTCTATTCTGTCCTTTTTCTGCTTCATCATTCTTCAAGGCCCACTTTAAAATATCTCATTTGCTAAATGTTATCTCCCCTATGAACTCTCCCAACTTCCGTCCACCAAACTAAATTCAATAAATATTTAATAAGCATAAAGAAAGGTAAGACCTAGAGATAGTGAGATAAATAAGAATGCTTTTGCCCTAAGAGGTTAAATATTTAGCAAATGAGATGGAAACTTTATTCATTATAATAAAACATTATAAACAAGATAACTGCAAGATGAACAGATTGATATGGGAGCACTTCATCTTGGCAGCAGGCAAAATTAATTGTTCTCCCTCTGTATGTAATAGCACTTTGTTCATGTGATACGTGGATGTTCAATAAATGTTTACATCTGTATTCTTCATCAAATTATGAGTTTGTGGAGAACAGAAACCATGCTACCTATACCACTATTTTTATTCATCACCAAAAGATATAAAAATTATTTTATCTTGACACCCATTTGCACAAGTATACGAAAAATTTTCAAACTTGAAATAACTGTATTGCTATGTAAAATTTTAAAAGCCAGAGTAAAATAATACTGAGTTATTTTTAATCATAGTATGAAGAGGAAAAATTACATGTTAACTAAATGCAAGTGGAAAAGATTACTTTTGGGGTATTGAAAAGAAAAATTATTTACCTTCCACAGGAAAAAATATAATTAAAAATAATGAGCATGTTAAGAAAACTAAACCATTAAGGCATAATTCTTTTTAATTTACTATAGATTGATTAATAATACTTTATTGTTAGCACATGAAATACAATAAAAATTGGTTATTTCAAAAGGCATACAACAAGGTCTGTCCAGAAAAAGTCCAGCCATTGTTAATATAATAAGAATGATTTCCTCAACATCAGTGTAACCTGGTAGCCAAGGAGAGTGGACTGGAATGGGCATGCATGAACAACAATGACTTCACTGTATACTAGTCATTGGGGGTTGTAGACACCATTGAGTGAGCATGTGTACTGTGTGGCCATCTCATTCAAAATAACTGAGCTAGTAGAATGATGAATCTGCATCAAATTTTGTGTTAGGTTTGAATATTTTTCCATGGAAACTATTAGATGATTCAGAAGGCCACAGCTATGGGTAACTGGTGACTGGCAATTCCATCAAGGCATCTTGCCCACTCAATGAATCATGTCTCATGCAGAGACTTTTGGTGAAACATCAAATCACCCTGGTGACTCAGCCTCCCTAAAGGCCAGATTTGGTGCCCTGTGACTTCTGGCTTTTCCCCAAACTAAAATCACCTTTGAAAGTGAAGAGATTTCAGACCGTCAATTAAATTCAGGAAAATGTGATGGGGCAGCTGATTGTTACTGGGAGAACTATGTGAGGTCCCAAGGTGCCTACTTTGAAGGGGACTGAGGCATCATTGTCCCAAGTACAATATTTCTGGTATCTTCTTGAATAAATGTTTCTATTTTCCTTATTGTATGGCTGGATACTTTCTGGACAGAAACATGTGAAAGAAAAATATTTAAATATCAGTTATTGAGATATAATTCTACACCAGTTTCTTCCTAATGTATGTAAAATTAACATATTCCAAAAATCAAATTAAATGAGTAACTGACTGGACATTTAAGTTAGTTGATTGTGACCTTCAGTTATTGTGGTTGTTGATTTATGTGTAAGGAAAGCAACTTCATATTAATTTATTTTTAAAAAAAACCATTCATTCAGGATGGCATTAATTTCCTCATTGTGTGACAAAAAGAAAACGATTCTGAAAGAGGTTTAGCAATTTTTTTTCATTTCACATAGTAGGTCAACTTGGAAATCACAAATAGAACTCCAACCTATTTGATGAAATAATAAATGTTAAAAGAGTTTCAAAAAGTGTAAAGAGCTATAAAAATGTAGTTCTGTAATAATCAATTAGAACAATGTGTTCAAATACACCTCATCTAAATTATTACAAAAGACTCCTTTTCCCATAGCATAATATTGCCATTATGGTGAAGTTTATTGTTATTACAAAAGGAAAAACAAAAGGCATTTCTAAAAACTAAAGAAAATGTATTTTATTTTTTAATATGGTGTCTCTATCATCTGCTTGTGACAGCTGTTGGGAACTCTATTTGTATTGTTGCTATTTTAAATAGTTTGATTTCCTCTCCCTACACCCCCACAAATTTATAGCCAAGATTCTTTATCCTGGTATTTAACAGCAAACAGGGAGATATTTCCATTTGGAACTCGCATTCTGATAGGCAACTCTGTAGATCATTTTTTAAAGATTTTATTTATTTATTTTTAGAGAGGGGAGAAAGAGAGGGAAAGAAACATCAACATGTGGTTGCCTCTCACATAGCCCCCACTGGGGACCTGGCCCACAACCCAGGCATGTGCCCTGACTGGGAATCAAACTGGCGACCCTTTGGTTCACAGCCCATGCTCAATCCACTGAGCTACACCAGTCAGGTTGTAGAGCTTTTCTTGAAGAAAGCTCTTGACTATGGGTCAACTATATTTGAATATCTTAGCCCCCAAACACACTTTCAACTTCCTTGTCTGTACCTGAGATGGAAGCAGAGCTAAACAAACAATTTTAGGCTATTTGGATACTGTGGCTCATGGTAGCAGATCTGAAGAAAATCACGTTGCTATGTTTTCATTACAAGGAAGATCCTGTAAGTGCCAGTAGATTTTGCTCTAAGCTTTTAAATGAGTTGCCAAAAGCACAAATGTGTGTATCCATTTTAATGTGATAGCGCTGACTTCCTTAGTAAACACGCACATGATCAAAAGCAGTAGTGCTGTAAACCATATTTTAGGGGCTATATTTGAGGTTAAGAGCAATCTGGGATGCTTTACCCTGACACCACTTTCATGACCTTTTCTTCTTATGATTTCATATTTTATATAACAAGCTAAATAAAACATCATGGTAAACTCAATTCAAATCAGAAAGTTGCTAGCATATTTGCAGTAACAACAACTGCAAGTATTCTTCTATAGGCTAAGTTTGTTCATGCAGTTTCAGATTCCAGCCCTACCACTTTAGTTCTTCATTGTTTAACATTTAACAATGTTCCCTAATTACTCATCATGAGAAAAAAAGGAGTTGTGGCAATAGAAGGACTTCTTAATAGATATTTCTATATATTACCAATTTAACCTAATATTTTAGGGATATAAACTAATCCATTGGACTTTAGATCATAAAATGACAGAAACAGGCCCTTGGAAACAAAACCTAAGCTTATTTGACACGTGACACCCACTCCTCAATGGAACCACCCACAGCACCATAGTGACAGTGCTCAGAAACCACAGTCTCCTCAGACTTCCCCATTCAGTTCCCCCGAAGTTAATAATCAGCACACAGCAGAGTGTAAAATTCACTGTCTATAGAAATGCCAAACAAGATGAAAAACCTCAGTCATACTGGTGAGTTCAAAGTCCTTTGCTTTGTCACAAAATCCCTGTGGCCTAAGCTCTTAAATCTGACCTGCTTTTCTAATTGAAATTCTGAGTTAGCCCAGCCCCCACAAAAAAAAAGTTTTTCTTTAAAAATTCACTGATTTCCAACATCCTCTTTTTTTTATCCTCTTTATTCCACACTCATGATTCATCACACTAGGTGCCTCTATTCTGGAAATGCACTTTACTAGGAAGTAATTATTAAATAGGACCATTCCTTTGAATTCATCATGTTTTTAGTCACAAGGGCCAAAAGGTAACCATGTTGAAACAGAGTTCTTACACTTTGTTGAGACATGACCTCTTTAAGAACCTTAAAATCTGGTTCCTCCAGCCAAAAAAAATCACACATTCATGTATTCATGGCATTTTAGTGCTCCCTGGACTCCAGGCTGAGGAATCTCTGGAAATGGAAAGATCCCTAAGTATATCTAAAGACAAAAGGACCCCCAGATTCAAATCCCAGTTTTGTCCTTTACTAATTGTAAGACTTTTAAGCAAGTCAACAAAAATTCTTTGAGCTTCTGTTTTCTCATTTATAAAATAGTGATAACAATTCCTGCTATAATCACTTCTCTGGTTCTATTAATAAAAATTTATTATGTATATCAAAATATTATAATCACATATCACTGTACAGGTTGAAGTATGCTTTTTGGTTAGAAACTTTAGAGTGATCTTTGAGTCTTTGTTTTAATTTGTCTGCTAAAATCTGTTAGATATTCCATGAACACATCTCTCATCGATTCACACACCTTGTTAAGGTGTTTATGTTTGAACCTCAATCTCTGCTTCACAGATGTCACACACACACATATTTATATAAAATATGTCATACATAGATACATAGACATACATCTATATGTCTATCTATATATCTATATTATACCTAGTATATCTATATATCTATATCCATATATTATGTGTCATGTTATATATGTCATATGACATATATAATGTATGGATGTGGAGATTATAGATATAATATAGATAGATGTATAGATAGATATATAGATATAATGTCTATATCTATGTTAGTGCATGTAAATATACAAAATTTTACATATAAATATAATATATATTCATTTATCTGTCTGACTTGGCTATGTTTCTATGAGACATCCATGGTTCAACAATAATGTGTTGTTTGATGTAAATGTTTTCTATCATTTGCCCACTAGCAAAAAATAAACCAACATGGAAAATTTAGAGCATATATAGAATGTTTACTAATGGGGGTGAGGGACAATGAGAATGAAGAGCCAATGAAAAGGTTTTTGCTAAAAAAATTTCATATCATCCAACAGAACAAATATTTTGAATCAGAGATATTAAGAAAATGTTAAATAGAACAGAATAGCATCCTATTTCCTTTTATAGGAGTTTATAGACTAGACTCTGGCAAGAGCTGGTACCATAGGAATCACTGGGACCCCCAGGCTAGAGCCTGTTTCTGAAAGATTTTGAACATTCAAGAGTAAAATATGAGCAATTAAAAAATTTAAATACACAAGATAATAATACATGTCATACTGGTATTTGGGATTATATATTTCTCAAAATCATTGTATTTGTAAGAATGGTGTGTTCCTTGATTAGTAAGTATCAGCAATGTCTAATCACATAAAAATTTTAAGGCATAGCATCCAAGACATAATTAAATTGGCAATCCACATTTGATTCATATTTGGATCTGGTGAACATTTTGGTGCTGCCTGTAATAATAAAGCACACATTTGGCTTTCTACTCTCTACTGCAGGATCCTGTTTTTTATAAATCCTATCCTCCTTCTGCCCAAACAATATAATACTGACTGAAAACACTTTGCCAAGAAGCAAGAAGTTAATTCTATATTGTCCTCCTCCCTACAATAAACTGTTCATAAAAACATCCTTAGTTTGTTCTTTCTCAAAACTTCACAATGTAACTTAAATACAAAATAATCTCAAATAGGTAATATCTCAGAGCAGAAAAATACACATTTGTTGGAAAATAAATTGTTAAAATCCTCTCTTCTGAACTAGCATGGTATATCATTTTTTAGTACACACCTTTACACTAAATTTATTTGGAATGACTAGATTAAACAATAAAATTTATTCAACTAAAATTTGTTAACATACTATTATGTGACAATCATTGTGAAATGTACTATTTCATAATTCAGTTAATTTAAATTGGAGGGATTAAGGGGAAGGGTTGTCAAGGAACATGTATAAAGGACACATGGACAAAGCCAAAGAGGTATAAGATCGAGGGTGGGAGGTGGGTTTGGCTGGGGTTGGGGGGAAGTGGTGGAGGGAAAATGGAGATAACTGTATTTGAACAACAATAAAATTTTTAATTAAAAAAATAAAAAATAAACTCACTGTCATAAGTAGGAAGAATCCCAGAGCTAAGAGGAAAACACAATGAAAGTAAGTGTCCCAGAAGGTCTATTATTACCTATTGCTAAATCACCCTCAAAACTTAACAACTTAAAACAGTAAACAATTGTCATCTCACACAGTTTCAGTGGGTCAAGAATTATCTGGGAGCATCTTAGCTGAGTGCTTCTAACTCAGGGTCTCTCATGAGGTTGCTGTCCAGATGTTGGTCTGGGCTTAGTCAACTATCTGAAGGTTGATGAGTGGATGCGTCCATTTCAAGATGGCTCACTCTCATAGGAGGCCAATTGGTAGTGGGCATTGGAAGGAAGCTTCAGTTCCTGGCTATATGGGAGCTCTACAGAGCTGCTCTAGTGTCCTCACATTATATCACCTGGCTTCCCCATGGCAAGTGATCAAAAAGAGAGCAAGGGGAAAACCACTTGTATCTTATGACCTCAAAAGTCATATTATGTCATTTATGCAATACCACATTTGTTACAGTGGTAAACACTACTCACTGAGGAAACTACACAAGGGCATGAATACCAGGAGGCAAGGTCCACAGGAGTTATCATGGGGGTAGCTAACACCAAGCACATAACACATAACTCTAAACCACCAAAATTCTCTTGGATTGTGTGGACGGGTAGAGGTAAAGGGCATAAAAAGTTTCCTTGAACTGAAAGAGACTGTTTCAAGAACTAATTACTAAATGTGTGATTAGGAACATGATCTAACGTTTTTGAACTTCAGTCTTCTCATTTTTAAAACAAGGTTACAATATTGTTGCAGACCCAGTAATGTTTACCACTGTCCGTTTGCTTCTTTATATTTCCCATCTCCTTTACAATGAGGTAGGACCATGTGACTAACTCTAGCCAGGAAACTATAAAGCAATATGTGTAACTTCCAGACTAAGGCCTTAAAAATCCATGCATGAATTTCCTGTCACTTTTCCCCTTCCACAGTAACCAAGGCAGTCCCTACTCTGGGCAGTGGAACTGAAAGGTGACAGTACTTCTCCTGGCCTCACCTCCTGTTCTGGAATATGTATCAAGGAGGAATTGCCTGGGAAAGTCACTTGGCACCATAGCAAATATGATGTGAGCAAAAAACAAACCTTTATATTATTAGGCCAACAATATTTGGGGTCTATTTTATACTACAGTATAATTTTTCCCATACTAATTTGCATACCTAAAAGAATGAAATTGATTTTGAGAATTAACTGAGAAAATAGTTGTTAAGCTTCTAACATAGTATCTGACACATAATAGGTGTTTTAACATGTCTGTTCTTCATCACCTTATCAACTCTAAGTCTGTTTCCTCATTAACAAATAAAAAAAGAAATAGGTATCTTACATATTGCTTTCATAATTAAAAGAAATAAAAACATGGAAAAATTACCACATACAATGAGATAATAAATATTAGGTTGGCATTTTTCCTCTTTTTGTGTGTGAATTGTTAGCAGAGATGATTCAGAAGGTTTTTTTCCTCCCATTAAAACTTGCTTTCCTCATATTCAAAGTCTCAGTGTCCTTGGGAAGCTAAAGTATTAGGCTTATTCCATAGTTCCAGCAAAAATAATCATGTTTTTTACTTAAGAGATATAATATATGACAGAAATGATAACAGTTTAAAAGAGTTACCAATCCTGACAACAAATGCAATGACTTCATTCCAGAATTACTCTAAATTAGTCATTATTTCTTTATCCAAAGGAAATGCAACTAACCTTCTTTTTACTGTTGATAGTGAAGGACTATAAATACTACTTTTCAGGACTTTTGTCCCACCAAGAAAACTAGGTAAGAAGTGACTTGAACTCTGTCATCTCTAAACTCAATAACATAAATAGCTGAAGTATAATTGGAACCACTGGACCTAAATGAGTATGAGTAAAAGACAATAAGGAGAATTATTTTCTTAAGAGAATCTAGACAGTTGTGTGCCAACAGCTGTTACACCATTTGACAGGATTTGTTCCAGAGAGATTTTATCTAGAAGACATTGTGAGCTCTCGTTCAACAGACTAGTACAATTCATCTGTTTCCTCATTAGAAACTAGTCACATGTGTCTTTGTGATGTAATCCATGTGATCACTGGCCCATGTCATCCAAGTCCAGGTCACATAGCCTAACACTGGAGTGCTGGTATCTTTGGAACAGGGCTTTTCACCCACATGGAGGCTTCAGACACTTTGGTTCTTCTGTCCTTCACTTTTCTTCACTGAAAGACTTCCAACAATAGCCAACATGACCACTGCAGCACAGAAGAAGTAGGAGAGCATGCATTCTGCTGTTCTCCCTCTCCCCAGCAGAAGTGAGAAAATAAAATGCCCAGATCCATTCTGCTTTCCTCTGTTGTAGCCTAAGATACAGGGCAATGAAAGATGCACTGTTGAGAATGCAGGTGCTGTGATTCAAACTAGTCTCATTCTGCCATACCAGCTTTGCTCTTCTGTGTGTTCCCTGTGCTGCAGAACCAATGTGTGAGTGGTGCTGAGTCATGGTGACACAGTATCTCACTGAAGACATTAACAAATGGGTTGTTACAAGGTCACACACTCTCCCTGCTCTGTGGCCATGTAGATCTTTACCTGTTCAAGGTTAAGCTTTGCTGCCTTATATTCTGGGTGTTTGAAGACCTCATGCAAGATCTCAACTAGTATGCTTACCTTAATCCACCCATGTAAAACTAAATGTACAATCAGGTAGCATTAGATGTCATCTACATAAAAAAATACACAAAAAATAAGGTATAAAAATGTTTAAATAGCACACTGTTTTAGTGTATAAACTAATATACTTCTTGGAACATGAAGTCCCTTCTACTAGCATCACTGCTTCTTGCTTCATTATCTCAGGATTTATGATTTATGCATTGGGCTATAAAACAACCACAAATGCACAGTTCATAGTTTGGTCTGTCTCATACTTCCTTAGCAGAATTCTTTAACAGTAATATGGGAAGAACAATTCTATTGACAAGTCAAAAAATTAAAAGGATTACAGACAATTACATTTTAAATTAAATGGTAACAATTACAAGGCAGAAGGCATTACTTAACACAAAGATTAATTTTAATGAGTTCATTATGTTATCAGATACCTGGATTATTTTATTTAACTGAATGGGGTGAATAATAAATTTTCCACTATGCATTATGGGTTACTCCTACAATACCCAGTAGATTTATATAATAATAAAGTACAGATATACAAACATGCCCATCTTATGCATTTTGTTTCTTGTTTAAATGTAACATTAATTTATTAACCATTGTTTGCTGTACTATGGGGAGCAAAACAGTAGTGTTACGAGGCTGTTCTCTGCCTCTAATGATGCAAGGCCTTAGGGAAATAACATGCACACACACACACACACACACACACACACACACACACACACGACTTATCCCTATCTTTTTTCCTCAAAACTTCAGCCCCTATGCCAAAAATAAATAAATAAACAAAATTAAACACCAGAAAAATTGTTCAAATTCTAACAATTCTCAGAAATGTTTCCCACTGAAGCACTCTATTCCTAATCCATCATGTCATTGCCCACAAACTATTGCAACAACTGGTCCCCTGCCTTTCCAAATTCCAGGTACAGCCCTGAAACATAAGCAACTAGATGTTATTAACTTAAAACTTTAGGTAATTCCCTGTTGATTAGATAATAAAATCAAAACTTATAACCTGATATGAAATTCTCTTCAGCAACTCCTCTTGCCTGTCTTCAATCCTAACTACAACTTAATTGCCTCACACATACTACTGGGTACTTCCTCCCCTTGTCATCTTCATTTTCTTACACTTAACAAGTTATGCCAGGTTCTTTCAAAAGCTGGATTGTTGGGGGTTTTAATTCATTCACTCTCTCTCTCAAATGGTCTTAATTCTCTTTCTGTCCAGCAAACTTAACTTTTATTCAACCTTGAAAACCCAATTTCAATGTTACTTATTTAGTGAGAACTTTATGAAGTTATTTTTTGTGACTCTAGAAGCAATTCATTTTATTATCATACAACAATAACAATGAATGAAAATGAAAATAAATAACAATTTACCCTGGCTGGTGTAGCTCAGTGGATTGAGCATGGGCCTGTGAAGCAAAAGGTTGCAGGTTCAATTCCCAGTAGGAGGCACATGAAAAGCAACCATACATTGATGTTTCTTTCCCTCTCTTTCTCCCTCCCTTCCCTTCTCTCCAAAAATAAATAAATGAATAAATGAATAAATGAATAAATTTAAATAAATAATTTATTTTATAACACTTGGCACATTGCGTTATAATGTCAAATTACCTCTTTTTTTCCAGAGCTACACTATGACTTACATATGGTAGTGATTCTGTCTTTATTTTTATAGCCCCTGTACCAAGCACAATCCTTCCCAAATAGACAACAGTCATTATGAATGAATGAATGAATGAATGAATGAATTGGTGAATGAATACCAAATAAGTGCTTTAAAAGTTAACAGAAGGGAGAATTCAATTTGTTCTAGTGTGATCAGGAATTGCTACATAAAAATTTATGTAAATAAAATGTTTGTACATATTTTAAATGCACTAGGAATATTCAGAAGCATGAATAATCATTCTTAAATCCTTTCTCAAAACAAGGTATAATTATATTATCACACATGCTCTTAATATGCAGTAGTTGAAAGACACTTATGTAGAAAGTCATTTGAATTATTGAAACTAGAGAAGTAAAAAGATATTCTCCTGTCTAAATCATCATTCCCTAATTTTATTTATTAGTATTATCTGTAACAATTATATGTATAATATTTCAACAATTGAAGCTACTTTAATGCTATAATTTAGCCTTTTCACTTATTTAAGCAGTATTGCTCTCTACTTCATTCAGAAATATTACCATTCCACTTTAGGATAAAATCCATCCAACATCTAACCCAAAAAAGTCTTACAAAGCATGTAGGTAGAATTGCCAAAATGGGAAAAAAATAAAAATAAGAGACCTTCAGGATTCCCAGTTGAATTTGAATTTCAGGTAAATGATGAATAATTTTTAAGTATAAATATGCCCCATGCAATATTTGGGGAATACTTATACTAAAAAATTATTTATTTATCTGAAATTCAAATTTAAATGGCTTTCCTCTATTTTATCTGACATCTCCACATGTAGTAGACAGGCAGCCTAGAAACAAATTGATCTGAGGAGGGTCTTAGCTGATGAAGGAACACCACCTATAAAGACTAGCTTTCCTGGTACACAGAGGAAACCTAAGGACCTCAACCATCCTGTTCTCTATGATCTTAAAGAGACCCCTCTTCACCCATGAGTTGTAGCATTGGAGCTCTCAATAGGAACTCAGTTTGGTGAGGCACTATCCAAGATCATGTCTGAGGGTAGTTTTTTAAAAAGCAGAATAAAGATGATGTTCTTTACAGAACTAGACTCATGAAGTGTTTCTGCCACATTCTTAAAAGGCCTTATTTTATAACTATTGTAAACTGCTCACTAATATTGATGATATACAAAAGGCCAACAAGTAGATGAAAAAGTGCTCAATATCATTAATCATCAGGGAAATGAAAATCAAAGCCACAATGAAATGCAACTTCACACCTGGTAGGATGGCTACTATTTTTTTAAAAAGCATAACAAGTGTTGGCCATATGGAGAACAGAGAACCCTGGTAACATGGTCAGTGGGACTATAAATTGATAGAACTATTGTGGAAAACAATATAGAGATTCCTCCAAAACTTAAAAAAGAGAACTACCATATGATCTAACAATCCCACCTCTGGCTATTTATCCAAAGGAACTGAAATCTAAATTTCAGAAACACACTCCCATGTTTATTGCAGAACTATTCACAATAGCCAAGATAGGGAAACAGTCTCAATGTCCATCAGTTGATGAATGGAAAAAGAAAATGTGGTGTACACATACAAGGGAATATCATTCAGCCTGAAAAAAAAAGAAAGAAATCCTGCCCTTTAAAGCAACATGGATGAATCTGGAGGACATTATGCTACATGAAATAAGCCAGACACAGAAAGACAAATACTATATGTCACTTATATGTGGAATCTAAAATAGTGAAACTCATAGAAGCTGAGAATAGAATGGTGACTGCCAAGGAGAGAGGGGAGGGGAGTGGGTACAAAGCTTTAATTATGCCAGATAAATAAGTTCTGACATCTACTATGCACACAAGTTCTGTACAGAAAGTACCCAGCCATGTACTATGAGACAATCAATAAATAGAGACATTTATTGAAGAAGATACAAGATAAAAGTAACATTGTACACAGGACAATGATACTTCAGAGTCCCCTTCAAAGTAGGCACCTTGAGACCTCACACAGTTCTCCAATCACTATCAGCTGCCCAGTAGTATTTTCCTGAAGCTCATTGACAGTGAAAAATCTCTTCCCTTTCAAAGGAGATTTTTAGTTTTGAGAAAATCCAGAAGTCACAGGGGGATATAGGAGGAATGAGTCATCTGGATGATTTGATGTTTCACAAAAAAAAAAACTCTGCATATGTGATGCATGAGCGGGCCCATTGTCATGAGAAAGCTGCCAATCACCAGTTACCCATAGCTGCAGCTTTCTGAATCATCCAAATAGTTTCCATGGAGAAATGTTCAAGTTTAATGCAAAATTTGTTACTGATTACTTACTCTATTAGCTCAGTCATTTTGAATGAGATGGCCACACAGTGCACATGATCACTCAACAGCATCTACTGCCCCCACTGACTAGAACAGTGAAGCCATCATTGTTCACACATGCATATTCCAGTCCACTCCTCTTGGCTGCCAGGTTACCTCAATGTCACAGAAACCATTCTCATTATATTAACAATGGCTGAAATTTTTCCAGACAGACCTCAGATAGTGTCTATTATATACTAAAAATTTTCTAAAATGGTATATTTTATGTGTTCTTACCAATAATAATCATCATCATTATCAACATCATCATCGTGGAGAGAGGAAACTTTGGGAAGTGATGGATATGTCTATGGCCTTAATGCTAACATAACAGGTATGTATTTATCCCCAAATTCATTCAGTTATATACATTAAATATGTACACCTTTTTATATGTCAATCATACCTCAAAGTCATATAAAAAATTTAGCTAATGAGTACTTCTTATAACCCAGGGGCTATTGTGAGAATTTATATTCATTATTACTATTAATCCTCACAACTTCTCTACAGAATATGTGTCATTATCTCTACAAATAGAAAGACTAAGGCTGAAATAAAACAATAATTTGCTTTAGACCACACAGTGATGAAGGATGGAGACTCAAATCAAGGTTTGGCTGGCTGCAAAATACTTGAATACTTAATAGTGATATTATTTAATGCCCAGATTCTCCTAAGGGAAATGTAAAAGTGCTCAAATGAGTTGACAGATAGATAAATGGTCTCATGACAAATAAGTTCCTAAGCAAGAATACAAATGTATGTGTTTATCTCTGTGTGGTTACATGCAGTTTTCTGTAAAAATTCTCCTCTAAAATCCAAGAGATTTGCGAAACAAAATCTTCACCATTCCCCTTTCCTATTTGGTATATTACCATGCTAAGAAGATAGCACATTTCCAAAAGGGCCTGCCTAATTTTCAACTATAAATACTGTGTATTAAATCAGCAAGGTACAGGCAGGTGAATACAAAAATAATCTGCCCATCACTTCTCTGTTTCTCTAAGTATAAAAATATAACATGATCATAATACTCTAAAACAGGGCAGAATGTTCATCTGAGTCATACCAAGTAACTTGATTACTGTTAAAGTAAATTTGAAAATGATTAAAGTAATGTTTAAGAACAGTCTTTTGAAAGTCATTCAAAAGTATTGCAATACCACTTCAAAGAAAATAATTCAGTTTTAAATGTCACTTTCTCTTTAATGTTGTTTATAAACAGTTGAGTATTAAATTGGTGAGCTTGATTTATGTTATGTAATTTAAACAATTTTCCAGAAGTCGCTCTTTGAATAAATGAAATAAACACAAGACTTAAGTTTGGCAGTGAGGCGTTCATCTCCAGAGGACTTCAATCAGACTCGAAAAATATTTGGTAGGGGTTTTAAAGAATAATGACTCTAAACTTTAACTGCACATTAGAATCACCTTTAGCTTTAAAAAAAATACTGATGCCTAAATCCAACCCATGAAGATTTTTATACAATTGGACTGAGGTGAGGCTTGAGCACTGGGATTTTTAAAGCTCTTCATTTCATCCAAATAAGTGGCCAAGGTTGACAACCACTGCTACAGAAGGAACTCTAGTTGAGATGGATTATATTTCAGGACCCTTCCAACTCTGACAGTCAGAGTTTGATATGACTGATGGATATAATTGATGGAATCTATGCTATAACACAGTTCTAGACAAGACCTGAAGTTTCTCTGGGTATGCAAATTAGGAAAAATTTGTTTCAGCAATATTGTTCCTTGGGTGTTCTTTCACAGTACAAAGAGGATGCTACTATTATTTTTATCTTCTCTTATAATATCCAACCTTCTCCAGGTTATACACTGAAGATATACTAAAACAATAATTCTATCAATTCAATTATTAAATGCCCACTGAGCATATACTATC
Organism: Anoura caudifer; assembly: GCA_004027475.1. Taxonomy (NCBI): domain Eukaryota; kingdom Metazoa; phylum Chordata; class Mammalia; order Chiroptera; family Phyllostomidae; genus Anoura; species Anoura caudifer. The sequence goes on from PVKU01001276.1 coordinate 194,954, forward strand.
TGCAGGACTGTCCTCTAGGTATTGAACATTCAATAATGAGTTAGCGAGAGTCTTGGATCTTATGGGAACTTACAATTTAAAATTGTAAGGTTCAAATTTCTGAATTACAGGTATTTGCTAAATTTTGTTTTAGACAACTAAATTCACACAAACCAGAGTGGAAAAAGGCAGAGCAATGTTTCAGAGCCAGAGTTAAAGGAAGATTTTGACTAAATAAATCCTAACATTATTTCAGCTAACTTTACCTAAATAAAACTAAAATTCAGAGAGTAGTAGGAAAGGTCACTCACTCTGATAAAAAGTAATACCTCTACTGCTATAATTACACCCCACAAATGAAATCCACATTTATATGTTGCCTTAGGTAATCTTCACTACTAGACGCAGGATCAGTCCAGGGGCAGGAGCTCAGGAGGAGCCTGAAGCAAATTGTGTTCCTTCTCCCCTAAATCCAGCATAGTGTACATATCACACCTGTGATCAAATCAGAACCAGGAGACAGTGTGATACAAACAACAAAATGTGTTAGCGGAAAGTATAAGACTTTTATTTAAAGGAGTTTACAAATGATTGGAAAGTCAATTCTTTGACACAAATTATAGTTCTTTAATGATAATGACATAGAAGACTAAGCAAGGTTTTATCAATTTTTAAAAATCAAACTAAATCTATCATATAAAATCTACCATCTAAGTGAAGTTAATAAAGATGTGAAGTTCAATAACTAAGACAGCTTGTGTGGGAAGCTGTGTTTTCAAGTACAAACCTTAGTTTCTGTTTTAGGACTGTCCTCTAAATTTCAGTAATAGAAAACATTCAAATGAGTCTTATTTTTCCACACAAGGAACAATTGTTAGTTTAAGAAAACCCAACCTCAATTCAGCTTTTACAATCCTTCTTAAAAAGATCAGCAACAAATTAAGAACCATAAACATAAAACCCAAAACATAACCAAAAGAACAAGATATTCCAATGCATCTTCTTTCTTTAAATGTTTCTTTATTGAGTACAAATGACTGAAATGAAACTCTATGATTCTATCTCCTCTATGAATTCCAAAGCTGTAGTATCTAGAGTCCAGTTCTCACACTGATACTCAAATTTTAGTCAGCAGATTCTTATATCTTTTGATACCAGAAAAAAAAATTATCTTTGGAGAGAATAATTATCATATCCCTTACAGAAATAAAACCAAGTGCTTCCAAAATTTTCACTGGAAATCCAACAGGTCTCTTATAGCCTTATTTTTGTCTCCTGAGATTTAATTCCCCTTTGGGAATCTCACTAATGATGGTTTCAAGAGAGAGCATATAGGCATTGCTCTGAATTGAATACGCTGGTTCAAGCAAAAATAAATCGCCCTTCTCTTAATTCCCCAGTGTAAGACCAAGGCAAGGCTGCAATACTTAAATATAAAGTAATTAAATACTTGTATATAACACAAAGGAAATTAACATAGAATATGTTGTGGAACTAGATAACCTATCATAGAGTTTACCTGTTTTCGGTTTAGAGTTCACTACATGTATGCCTCCCTACTCAGCTTCTAATCTGCCCAAATTGCCTAATTACATCTAGCAACCTAATATCTAAACCCCAGAGAAGTATTAGAACATAAAGTTTCCTTCCCCGTGTAGTTAACTCCCACTTGCAGAGTCCAGGCTCATGGCTGAACCTTTCCTCGGATGATTGACCCTGAGAATGTTTACCTGCTTTAGAAGAATCTCTACCTATTTGTAATGGCAGGGCTTTCATCTGCTGAAAAACAGAGTATTATTTTTTTTTAAACAAAGCACAATAAGCTGTAGCAGGAGGGTTTGTTCTGTTACAATTTCAGATGACATTCATATCAAAGAGTGTTTAAGTTCTACATGAGTTATTTAAGAAATGAACCAGAATAAATCTAAATAAAAGAAATATAATTCATATCTCATAGTGAATTTTGACCTTCATTGCATTAACATTAAAGCTACAATAAGTGGATAAATTAAATGTAAATATAGTATCATATTGTCAGTATATTAATGAAATTCTCATGTTTTGAAAATAAGCATAGATGAGTCATAGCAAGTTTTAATCAAAGATAAATATATAAAAATTGTTCAGTACATATACCTACAAATAGTCCAAGTGTTGTATTTCACCAGGGTATCAATTTCTTAAAAGGGCTTATAAGTTTCACAAGGGTATTAATTTTTCTAAAGAGCTTATAAGCTAAACTACAAAGTAGGCATGTGTTGCTACTAAAAAAGTTTACAGTATTCCTATGATACTTTTATGTAATATACAATTTAGTTTTTTAAGTGCCAAGATAATTTTACATTGTTCTTAAAAATAATAATAATAAATTAAGAATGTTAAAAAGGTCATTTGGTTATATATTAATTCAAAATGAGATTTATGTCTCATTAGATTTTTAACAAATATTACAAAGGAATGAAGTTGGACCCCTACCTTATTCCATATAAAAAATAATTCAAAATATACCATAGACCTAAATGCAAAGACCAAAACTCTCAGGAGAAAACTCAGAACTAAATCTTCATGATATGTGAATAGGCAATGGTTTCCTAGACATGATAGCAATTGCACAAATGACAAAAGAAAAAAATAGACTTCATCAAAATTTAAAACTTTCTGCTTCCAAGGACATTATAAATATAAAGAAAGTGAAAAAACAATTCAAAGAACAGAGGAAAATATTTACAAATCATTTACTTGATAAGAGATTTGTATAAGGAGTTTTTCAACTCAAAAATGAAAACACAAATAACTCAATCAAAATTTGGCAAAGGATTTGAACAAACATTTCTCCAAATAAGATATACAAATCATCAATAGGAGAAGATACTCAATATTGTCAGCCACTAGAGAAATGCAAATCAAAACCACAATAACATAACTACTTCACAACCTCTAGAATGGCTATGAAGAAAAAAGGAAGAAAATAACAAATGCTGGCAGGCAAGTAAAGAAATTGGAACCCATATATATTGCTGGAGGGGATATAAAATGATGTGGCTACTTTAGTAGACAGTTTGGTGGTCTCTCAAAATGTTAAACATAGAATTATCATCTGATCCAGCAAATGTATCAACTGGTATATTTCCAAAAAAATGAAACATGTGTGTATAAAAATTTATACACAAATGTTCATAGTATTATCTACAGCAGCAAAAAAAATATGTAAACAATACAAACTTCCACCAACTAAAAAGTGGATAAACAAAATGTGATATATCCACGCAATGTAATACTATTCAATAATAAAACAGAATGAACTGCTGATACATACTAAAACATAGATGAGACTTGAAAACATTATGATAAGTGCAAAAAAACCTACATATTGTAGGACTCCATTTATATGAAATATCCAGAATAAGCAAATCCATAGAGACAGAAAGGATGTTTATGGTGGCCAGGGTATGGGGGGAGGTGAAAATGAGGAGTGAAGGCATTAGCCTTCTTGACTTAACTCTAAATATAGAGTTTCTAAGTTAATAAAAATGTTATAAAAGTAGATAGTGATGAAGGTTGCATGACTATGTAAATATACCAAAAATTATTTAATTATACAAATTAGAAGAGTAGATTTTATGCTATATAAATTGTATCTCAATAAAGCTATTATAAAAATAATACTTATAACAATCTGGGTTTCAGAAATGTAATTACAACTATAATTTCACAGAAATTATTTTAGATTTCTTATATTACAGAAAATGTTCTTTAAAGTTTTGTTATTATTTATTATACAAGTATGCTTATTGATAGCCAAGTGGACATATTTAAAAGAAAAAATGCAAAAAAGCCCCACAGGCATTGTTAATCAGCCAATTTCCAGATATAATCTACTTTACAGCTATTATTATCTTCATTGTACTTTTCAACTTAAAAATATACTCAATTTATCATGAAATGCTATCTAAGGGTAACATTCATCCTCTTTGGAATACTTCAGTCCAAATCCATCCCTCAATTGATCCAATGAGTAGATTCTTGTGACATGCCTGGCAGTGGCAAAGAGAAAAGGAAATGGGAGAGAAACGGGGAAAAAGAGTGGATTGATTTATTTTCTCCATCTCTATCAATATTGTTTCATTAGTCCCAGGAATGACATTCCCAGAAACTTTTTCTTATTTTTATCCAACCTTCCAATACCCTCTACTCCCCCTAAAAATACTCAGATCTTGTCTTCTTCATGAATCATCTATTGGGCCAAGCACACTATTCTGCATTTAGAAAGAATTCAGTTAAGTGTTGGGTGTTGAATATGCCTGAAACAGGACTTCCCACTTTTAAAATGATACAAAATAATATTAATAGCTTTCTAAAAAAGGAGACCAGCCCTTAAGTGTTAAAATCTAAAATATCTATTCTCAAACATGGCGTCCCATCACTCATACACCATGATCAGCTGCAAGATACTGCTCAAGAAATTTGCTACTAAAGTACCATTGTCAATGATTGTTTGTCAATGATTAATTTTTTAATTATTTCATTGTTGCTCAATTACAGTTATCTGCATTTTCTCCCCACCACTCCCCCAACCCCAGCCAAACCCACCTCCCTCCCTTGCTTCCACCCTCTCCCTTGGTTTTGTCCATGTGTCCTTTATAGTAGGTCCTGAGAACCCTTCCCCCATTGTTCCCTCCCCCCTCCCCCCTGGCTATCGTTAGGTTGTTCTTAATTTTAATGCCCTTGTTTATATTTTGTTTGCTTTTTTCTTTTGTTGATTATGTTCCAGTTAAAGGTAAGATCATATGGTATTTCTTTCATTGCCTGGCTTATTTCACTAAGCATAAGGCTCTCCAGTTCCATCCATGCTGTTGCAAAGGGTAGGAGCTCCTTCCTTCTCTCTGCTGCATAGTATTCCTCAATAATTAACTTCTTATATAATTAAAATATATTCAAAGCTGTTTTTCTAATAAGGCCTTTGTTACATTATTTCTAATGGCAGTTCTTGAGAAGTAAAGAAGAAAGTTACAATTAGTGGGCAGAGACAAATTACCCATAGGAGTGAATTAGACATGAAGATATTACATATCATGACTCAGTCAGAGTTTGACTCCCTCTAGAAAGCCCTCGCTGCTCTTTTTGTTGGCTCTATGGCACCAGTACCACAAAATGAGAGATTACTCTATAATGTTACTACACTCTACAACAGTAATCAAAAGAAATTAATAAACTGTTGCTCCTACAGATACATGCCATAAGTCTACCTATTTTGTTTGTTTTATTAAACCATCACTTCTAATCAATTTGGAGGTCAGTCCCCAAAGTGATTATAAGAGATCAATTTTAAGAGTCTTAGAATCAAGACTGTTATCTCTTCCCTCTTTACCAAGTATCTAAAGAAAAAACAAAAACAAACAAACAAAATAAATTTAAAAAATAGTGCATGGCAGCATCTAAAATTGAATAATCAGGGCTTTCCCCTTTTTGTTCCTTTAGATGGAAGATTTTTGAGAAAGTATGGAGGAATCAAAGTAGTCTTTAAGAGACTGTAAAGTAAAAAACTACCAGCATCTATTGTCAAGAATGATGTATATTTAGAGGTAACAACTCAGACTTCTAAGTTATCACTGTGGCCCACTCACTTGTGGTACAGTGCTTGTCACACTGTACCAACCCTAAACTACCAATACCAAGATGCCTGACAAGTAAAGCTGATATAGGAGGTATACATAATTTTAAAACGTCTTGTTCAGCTATTGTCTCCTATGCTGTCAATGTCAGCATCTAATTTAATTTAAAATCATCTCAATGAAAGCTGTTTTAAAGTTATGAAATGGGTTTCTATGGATATAAAACATTGTTTTCTCATTTCAAAATCACAAATTTTAAAACACAAAATATGTAATATATTAATTATTTTTAAATTGATTCCACTTCCTGGCTATTTTTTTTTCTGTTTTCACATTTACTGTTAACATGGGTAACTGTGTGGCTGTAATATGGCTCTCATGGGTAAGAGATTCTAATGGCTTACAGGTTAGTTGGTGCACAAATATCTAGGATTTAGCCATGAATTAAATGTCCAGCGCACATCCATACCCATAAAATCATCCAACAGTGTTTGCTTGTCAAACTGAAAAAAATTCAAGCCACAATTTAGTTAAAGCAGTATTTTATTACTCAGCAGTTCAAAATATGCTCATTTTCCCTAATATAATTTAGCAATGAAGAATTGCTATATTATGTGTACTACCTGAAAAATGTATATTATCTAAAAATTACTTCTCTGTATTTTTAGAGGTTCTTGCATCTTTATTGCTATATCAATTAGCAATACCAATTTCTATCATTTTCCTTAATTTTCTTGTAATTCTAAAGAGGAGAGAGATAAAAATAGCAATTAACAAAATATACAATAATATTTAAAATGATTATAAATGTCAAAGGATACAAGAAAGAAAGATTCAAACATCTGTCTTACATTTAAATTGTAACAGTGAAAGGAATAGCATAGTTAGGCAAAAACTGTTACCAAGATTCACAGGAATAATAGCTCATTCTGCTGTGGATAATAAAAATAAGAGAGAAAGATTATGATTCACAGACTGAGTGGAGGGATGCTGATTTCCACTTCTGAAGGCTCTCATAAGTACATGTTAGTGGGCACCAGAGAGACTGGATAGAGAAGTGAACATATCTCTGCCAATTCATATGACACAGCTTGGACTGTGATTCTGAAGTGGTGTCTTCATATTCAAAGGGTGTACATTTTAATTTTTTATTCAAAGCTGTGATAATACAACACATTCAGCCCCTTTAGGTAACTGCAGTATTCAGACCTCTCAAATTGTGCAGCTGTCTACTGCCTTTACCCTAATTTGCAAAGTGTTCAATCAAATTGCTTACTCATTCTCCCACTGAAATGACTGAATTCAGGTTTATGCTGCCAATTTGCTCCCAACACAGCGTGTTTACTACTGTTATCCCCCCCAAAATGAACTCCTTCCCCTTCTTGTATGAATTATGCTTGTGTCCCTATAAATATAAGTCTCAAGAACTGTGATGTCTAATAAGAATCCTAGCTTTAAATCAAAGAAATGAAACAACTACTTATACATTATTAGTTACATTATATAAAGTTTGAATAGCCATTATTAAATTAACTTGTGCTCTTGTTTTAACAAAATTTATTTTTATAAACTTTGTGGCATTCTTAAACATTAAGACATCCAATAGATGAATATTGACCCCCTAAAAAAAAACAATTCAAATGTTATAACAGAAAGGAGTGAAAATCAAACTTCAGTTCTAAAAGTTGTACTTTTAGCAAATTTTATTCCTTAATGAAACTCTCCACTAATCTATTAATGATCATCAAGAGTTACTAAAACATATGGCTACAACTAGAGCCAGAACAGTATGTTAGGATTATTATAGAAAAAAAAATGTGGTCCAAGTTGTTAAAGTTCCAAATGGCTTGTGATATTTTTAGCCCTTCCCAGTTGTGGAATTTCACAAGGAAACATCATCTTACAGGGAAATAAACTGCTGGTACAAGTACCTAAGTACTACAAAGATATTTAATACTAAACCTTGGAGCAAATATTCAAAACCATTCTCCCCTTATTTAGAAAGCCAATAAAGCCACCAGAACAACAGAATTTAAGCTACGAAGTGACTTCAAATTATATTTCTTTAAAACATAATATATGCTCATCTAACTATCAGCTCCATGTAAACTATCAACAGCATATAGTAACATTTCCAGTCACATTCTCAACAAAGCATCTATGACTTCAAGAAGTAGATTGAAGCCCTTCCCATCAACCTCCACAGTGACCCCCTATAACTCTCACTTGCACCTTCATAATTCAGCGGAAGCAGTTCCCTTCCTGCCGCATTATTTCCCCATGTGCCTTTGGCTTATCCCTTCCCAACTGCTGGGTAGTTTTTTGCCTGCCCATATTCTGCCACACTCAGAAGAACCATTCTTTCATCCAAGTTCCTGTTTCCCATCTCCAGCTAATGAAGGACATTTTCACTTGACTGAGTTATGAAATCTCTCCAACCTTCCAGTACTACACATCCCACAACCAGTTGCACTTTCCAAATGTAACAGAGCAGTTCACTTGCCATCTCACTTGCCATGTTGGAAATGGCAACAGAAGCATCTCACTTGCCATGTTGGAAATGTCCTCAAGCTCATTTTTACCGTATCCAGTCTCACTCTCCTGACAGTTTTGATTCCCTTAATCCTTCAAAATATGAGTCCAATAACATTCACATATATCCCTAAACATGTACCTTTCACTCAGCCTTTGACTTTCACTTACTTTACTGTCCTTGCCAAAAATATACTTCTCTCTCCTGCCAACTGAAACACACATTCGAGAGTCAGCTCAGGTCACCCTTCTCTAAAACATTTCTCCATCTTTCCTTTTACATCCAGATGGATCTTCTACACCACTCCAGTTATCCTTCAGTTGCTCAGGAGTCTCTCATTTCTCTGTACACTTAGCTTAAATACTTACCGGCCAAGAACCAAATTTTCACAGAATATTTTAAATATCTTGCAGTACCTGTTAAGCTTATTGTATAGGATTGTATATGTCTATCTTCTCAAAAGGATCATTTTTAATATACAAATAACAGAGATTAATCGATTTTCTATCGATTAAGTTTATTTTTGGAAAAATAATATCAGAATGTCAGTCCTGAGAAAAATAAAAAGGGAAGAAAGGGTTGCTTTGCAGAAACAGATTTAAGTGATGAATTATCCATGGGACTTCTCCATGTCTTGTAACAGCTTGTCTCAGACTACCTTTGCAGGGATATCACAACCTATCCGGCAACAGAGCCTCCTTCCAAATTACAGAACAGGTTTCTTTCCTGATCAGGATAGTACCTCCCTCAAGATAATGCCTCCCTGCAGGGTGAAAGTTGGGTAATTTTACTAGAAGCTCCTTAAAAAGATGGGGATTGCCTAAGCTCAGGGTGCCTCAGCTGTGAGATAAACCTACTGTGTGCAAGCATCCACTTAGGCAAACTCAGCATTGCCCCTGGTATTTGGGGACAAGCAGAACCAATGAGAACATAAAGCTTGTGCTGCCTGGTGTGCCCTGAATAATAAAGCCCTTTATCTTTGACCCAGAAGTCTCCTGTCTTTAGCCAGCATCGATGTAACTGAAGCATGCTAACCTGTTAGCTTTCAAACTGGGTCAACTCTCAAACCGTTTGTAGTTTTGGACAATTTCTGGATATTAAATGAAATTCAGTCTGTTCAATTGGGAGCTTCAAGGTTAAAAAAAAAAAAAAAAACAGAGGCTACCACATCAAATTCTACATACCTAATACACAATGATATGGGTGAATCTCAAAAACAATATGCTAAGAGAAAGAAGCATACTCAGTATGAGAACTCAATTATTTAATTATATGAGGTTCTAGTACAAGTTAAGGTAAAGTGAGAGACATTACAATGGTGGTTGCTTCTGAGAAGCATGGATGTGAACTAAATAGAACCAAGAGGGAGTTTTGTGATGGAAATGTTCTACATCTTGATTGGAGTGACAGTGATAGGGATACACACAATATTCAAGACATCAAATGCTACAATTAAGACTTGTGTGTTTTAATGTGTATAAATTATGTTCAATAAGAAAGCATTCCAAGTTCTGAATATCTTAACAGTAACTTTGTTGCACACTAAGACAGTCCTGGCCACTTTCACATCCATTCTTTGAACATCTTTTTTTTTTTATTTTATGGTTGTTCAATTACAGTTATCTGCATTTTCTCCCCACCACTCCCCCCCACCCCAGCCATCCCCACCTTCCTCCCCTGCTTCCACCCCACCTTGGTTTTGTCCATGTGTCCTTTACAGTTGTCCCTGAAAACCCTTCCACCTTCCCCCATCCCCCATTCTTTAGAGAGGTAGGTGAAATCCAGGGATTTAACGGTATGCACTGTGGAGTAAGACTGTTTGGGTTTGTACCCAGATAGTTCAATTACTAGCTGAATTCCATCAGGCAACTTCCTTAACCTCTTCATGCTTGGGCTTCTTCCTTTAACATAAGTATAATGGAAAGAATCATTCTCTAAAAGTTAGTTGTTATTTCCTATTTAGAGCATAGATAGTGGTAACACAGGATTCAAAATAATTCAATATTTCCATTAAAGTAGAAGAGTAATATCTAGCTTTTTAAACTCTATTAAGTGGCATTCATTAGTGGCAATAATAAGTGGAATATTAACTTATAATAATACTCCAAAATCATGTAACAATATAACCCAATAAAGCAATAGATTTACATCGCAGTTTTTAAATGTTATCTGTCACACAAAAAGAAATAAATGAACTTAAATAAATGCTACTCTGGGTAAATGTCTCAAGTTCAGATAGATGTGTCTCATTTACTTTCTGACAACTGTATTGTTAGCATTCTTTGTGCCTCTTTGCATGTGAAAGCTGAAAATCCAATTGAATTCTAATCCCAATCTTGCCTGAAGAGTAAATTGATAACAAAACTCTTGAAATGCATAACTAAAGGAAATACATGAAAGGACAAAATCTGGAGTATAATAGTACAAATACAAGAAGAGTGGGACAAAAGTGTGACTGCTTAGTGATGGAAAAGTTCTTTGCTAAGGGCAAGAGGTCAGAGAAGAGCTGACCAGACCTTATGGCTCTAAAGATCAGGCCACACTCTATCTTTAGCATGTATGCCCCTGGCTAACATCCCCTTTAAGGCATATGTACCACAGATGTAGTACATATGTATTACACTTCACATGTATGTACTCACTTGTAGATCACCTCAGCACTGTGTTCTCTAATATTATTCCCAAGATGTTAAAAGGACTATAAACTTAGAAAAAAGCAAAACAAACAATAAGCAATATGATAAAAATTTCTATCCTTTTTAAATTTTTTGTTTTCTTACTTCATCATTAAAATATTTCTAATATCCAGTATCCAATCCATTAAAAGTATTTCCAGTATATTATATCCATGATTATGTCTAACAATGAGGAATTTTATGTCACTTAATCTGCATGTCAGTAGACAGTTTAAATATAAAAGAAAAAATAATTACATTAATAAAATCCTAGGAAACAAGTCAAGTCATTGTATAATGGAGAAAAGAACATATTGGGTTACCATTTCTATCTGCCATACCAAAAATGTTGAGGCAAAATGATGACTACTGAGCATTTAATTAGGAAATTTATTCGGGCCTCCTAGAAAAGTCCTTTCTTTACTTTAAGAATTACAGCACAGTCAAAGAAGATGAGTTTCAGACTTTGAAATGAGTGGCTGTGTTTTTTTTTTTTAATTTTTAACCCTACAATTGTTTTAGTTTTTAAGACTTCTTATTTTCATGTTTCTTCTTTTTTAAAGCACAACAATAGCATATCATTTGCCCCATATAGGAAGTGGAGAGAATAGAGATTACAATCCCTCCCAAACTACATTTTATCTAAGAGGCAGCATTACAGAAGAAGTTACCATACACATCAGTGATACACTCTAATTGCACAGAAAACAAAATGTTCTAGGGAGGAAAAAGAAATTTTAATTACAACTACATTGATTTCTATCTAAAAATCAGGTGCACACACTTACATGTGTAAATTTAATAAAGTTCACACTTCCTTCTCTTTTCTTCCCAAGCCTGAGTAGTTAATCTGAAAACTTGGCTTTTAAGTGCACTACTTGAATTCTCAAACTGAACAAAATATTGTGCACAAAAACATATGTTATTGACAAAGAATTGTATTGCATTATGAAAAAACTTTTAAACTTTATTATATAGCATATTTCCATCCCTAAGTACTTCAAGATCTGAAGTCAAGAAAATGTACTCTTTGTCCCAGAACAACTCTCCTAGAACTGCCTATTTAAATTTTGATCTAGAAAGACAAACTTTTTAAAGTTTTCTACATTCTTTTAAAACCTACCACAACCTCTTGAATATAAGCACTATGAAGAAAGCCAAATTTTTACTCCATGCTTCAAGGAGACAGGGGTGTTCTACTGGCAAATGGCCAGTGGATTAGCATCAATAGGAGGTGTCCAAATCAAAAACCTATGGTCAGAACCACTGGCTCTCTCCTTCCTTCCCGAATTCAAACTGACCACTGAGATATTTGGACTCTACTTCCTCCCCAACCCATCACCACCTTATTTTGGACCTCACCACTTCTATTTTAATTGCTTCCTCTATGGCCTTTCTACCATCAGTCCTACCCTCCTCAAAGCTATTTTCCACACTGTAGCCATAATGATTGTCTAAAGTGTAAATCTGACCATCACATAGAATACATGATCTGTTCTTGACTACTGAAAAGTTAATTGGACCCACAGAGTGGAGGCTACCCCTCTGGCCTGGCCCAGGTCATAAATCTAAACCTAAGTCAGCCTGCACTTATGGGAAATACCTATCAAGGAAATCTAATGTACACCAATCAGAAACCTCATACTCAGCTTTAGCTGGATTACCTTACCCTAGAAAATAGTACCCGCTGGCCTTACAAGGAAATCCCAGTCTCCTAGACAATGATGTGCTGTTTCCATGTTGCCTCTTCTTAAGCACTCCATAAAACTCATTCTTACCCATAACCTCTCAGGAAGAGGGCTCCATTGCTTGTGAGGCATTGTACTCCTCCAATCCGTGACTTGTTTTCACTTGAATAAAGGACATTAAACTTGTTAATAAATTGTTTTAGTTTTGTCAATTGACAGGTCTGGCAACAAGATGGGACCCAGACAGGTACGAAAAATTTTGGGAATGGCTCCTAGATGCAGGTGAAGGTGCCTACAGAGGCCTTTTCGTTTGCTGCCTCTTTGGTCCCTCTTAGGGATTTCCTGTAAGCTTCACTCAGATTGAGCTCTGTTTGTTTTGTGTTCTGAGCTCTTCAAGTTTGTCTGTCCTAATCCTTCTGGGTGGAAAACTGGGGTGTGAGAGACTCCAGATTTTCATGGTGAGACTTACTAGTCCATCACCTTTGGGTTTATTGCCTACTTCATCTATAAGGTAAACACTTTTGGGAGGGCCTTACAAGTCTCAGGAACTGGGCACATGCAGCCATAAATTCGGTCTGGTTGCATTAAAGGGGATTATTCCAAGGGAAAACACTGGGTACTCCTCAATCTAAAGAAAGGAAGATGGCAGCTCTAGGGATCTCACAGTCTCAAGGTTATCCCCACAGCATAAAAAGAGCCAGGGCACTTAGGGAAATAAAGTAAGGCAGGAAACTCAGACTTTTCTGACCAACAGCACATCAAAATCTAAGTAGACACAAGTTGGATTATTAAAAGCCAATAGGGCATCTGCTAATACAAAGAAATCTTCTCATGAAAGGAATAAATCTATTGCTAACAAGAATCTTGGAAACCAAAGCCACAAAATTGCTGGGCACAAAATTGAGCCTTAAAAGCTGTTAGAGCGTTTATCACCTAACATTAAGACTACAATAAATTGGTCATAAAAGATATTAGATCAACTAAGTCACCCACCAACCTCAAGAAAAATTCCATGCAATGAGGTACCCTGTAAAACACCACAAAATTCCTAACCCAGCAACATGTTCCTCATAGGTAATAATCTGGCTCCAAGAGACCCAAGGCTTAGCTAAAGAAATGGTATCCTCAAGTTCCAAAGAATGAAGCATGCCACCTGTTTATTTTATGTCTGAGAACTACGTACGGTTCTAGAAGCTGTAGATATCTACAATAATGGCAAAAATCCTACTAAGACAACCTAGAATTATAATGGTCTTTATGGGGAAGGTTTCCAATTAAACAAGATCATTTAATAAAAGCACTTGAAAGTAAAGGTTCCCAAGTCAAACAAACAGAATAGAATACCTATTTCAATGGCATAAAAGCTTCCGAAATGCTTAATTCCAAAATAGTTTCATGGAAAGATTAATTACAAAAGGCTAAATAAAAATTAATGACACAAGGGGTACTTAAAACAAAGACTATAAAACTGGCATGACTTCTACTACTCCCCTTTGTCCTCCTTCACCTCAGTACTCACAGTCTATTAATCCTCTATCTGAATTGCCTTCCCACTCTAAAAAGACTATAAGACCACAAACAAAAGTCCACCAAGTTAGTGGCCTTACAGATGCCCCAATGTCTGTCCTCAAAGGGGAGGGCTCATATATGCCCCTCTCAGGATTGACAGGACTCTGAGAGATTCTCCAGTAAACCACTACCTAAACAGCCTGGGAAACTAAAACTACAATTAATGCAAAACCTTGCCTAATTCTGGTATATACAGGAGCTAAAGTCTCTACTTTAATTACCACTTGCTCCGGAGCCTGCAGATGGGATCCTGAAAAAACTGTCAGAACTGAGCAAAGGCTGAGAATTCTTACCAGAGTCAGTTCTCCCAGATCTGTCTGCAGTGAATGCCCAGCACAGAGGGCAAAGTAAAATTTCATGTTGTCCCTTCCTTTCCAAGTCCTATTTGTTATTGATCCTTCTCTCCCAGGGACGGTTAATGCTTTCTTGTTTCATTATGTCTCCTAAGAACTTGCCATGGCAACCATCTCGTTGGGGGACCCCAAAATATGGCCAAGAAAGAAATGTAGGCTTCAGTCAATTTGTAGATAGATATGGCTGGATAGAAATGTCTGTCAAACTCAATTTTTGGCTAGTGTCCTAATGATCATTTCCAGATCTCAGTGGAATTGCCCAAGTCTTTCTTCTGGCTATCTTTGGGAGTGGTTCTGGCTCTTGAGAGTGTGTTATCTTTTGTATCTTCTTTGGGGACACCTCTTACACCCACCAGGTTGTTCAATAAGGCCAGGAATATTTACCATTTGTCCCAACTGAAACCTGACAAGATATATGAAAGGATTTTTTTTTAAGTACTCCTAAGGTTAGAAGGTGCCAAATTGGAAGCCGATATTCAGAGGCTGATAGGAACATTTTTTAGGTCTTCTCCCCTGAACTAAAGAAAACACAGACAGAAAGAAAAACATTCCACAGACAAATAGCTCTAAACTTGGAACCCAGGAATTTGATTACCATCTTAGTGGAAGATCTTCTCCCTCAGCTAAAGAAGCAAATAGACAATAATGAAATAGAATGGGTGGTCAGTCCTTTTATGTCATACATGTTTGAACCCAAATCTTCAAGCAATTAAAAACACTTTGTGTTATAAAAAGAGTCTTTACAAGAACTGAAATGTAGGTCTAGAAGCAATTCAAAGCCTATCTATCCTTTTTCCCAATTTCAACACCTCCCCTATATATCTATAAAGACTTGTATTTTAAAAAACCCTTCTTGAAGGAACTTGCATTCTTTCCTGTGCCTTTGCGATGTAAACGTTCTATCCAGTCCTCTCTGAAAACTGAAGTCCATCTCTTTGAAATACAAACTTCAGGGAAGTAAGTTTTATCAGAAGGAAAGGCTATTTGGAAACTAGGCCAATGGAAAAAAAAATCTTTTAAAAGTTTAAAGCTGCCTGTGCAGGTAACCTTAATTTATACCATCTGCCAAAAACACAATTTGGATCCAGCTGTTCTTTTATAAACTAGTGAGTTTTACATCATCATGCCATCAAAATAGTCTTTGAATTTCCAAATTTACAATGAAGTTTTTTTTTTAAAGATTTAAAACGTCTGTGATTTTTTTTTTCCTGGTAACCCAAAGGTGATAGAAGGAAAAACAAGCCAATGCAGATAGACTTCTTCCCAAAAATGTTTAGAGACAGGAAAGGATCTGGAGAATATGATGGATCTAATGTAATGCCATCTGTTTCAGCACCAACCACTCAGCTCTATAAACTGCATGAAGAGGTGTTGGTGGTGTCACCTGTAACATACCATCTGTTTCCTTTTCCAAGGTTCAAAGCTCTGTGCTTGTGTCTACAATTCATTATTAGCTCTTGGAACAGTCACTTCCTCCACCGTGAAGAAGTCGACACACCTCTAAAAGGCGCAGGTTATTCATGGATCCCTGGAGGATGCATTCATGGTACTCCAGCTCCAATAGTCTCTGATTTTAGAATACAACTAAAATACTCAACCAAGCCCAAGAGAGATGGAGGGAAGGAGGAAAAGTTCACTTACAGTCCAAACTGGATGGAAAGTTACAGAAGCTTAGAACATGGGAGCTGCAGCTGACCTGCAATTACTATAATAATCAAAACCTTTGGTACTGAGGCCCACAGAACTTCAAGAGCCAGCCCTGTTTTTCCCGCACCTACTAGAGGAACTGTGACCACTCTTGTTCATCTTCTCCCTGTCTTGAGCTTGGGTGCAACCACCACCAGCGAGACAAGAGATTCCTCCTGCTCAGTACCCTTTCTTCTAAGCCCTGGAGCACACTGGAAGGCAGTGGGGAGAAGACAGACACCCATGGGCTTGGAAAAAATTCTTTTACACCCTTTCGCCCCGGTGATTCACAGGAACGCCCCTGCCTGAACGCTGGCCTCGTGGACTGCAAACACGCGCAACGACCGGGCCCCGCCTGGGTCCTCGAGCAAGATCGAGCCAGCACGAAGGCTTCACATACCTCGCTTCCATAGCAACGGCTGTGCCTACTGCTAAGCCCCCTTGTGCCCAGAAGTCCCCAAGGTCAGAGGTCATCTCTGTGGCAACACAAACTTCCCGCGCTACGGTGGCTCGGACAGGCCGCTATCACGGCATTGGGCAGCGGAGCCCCAGTCTGTGGGAGGCGGGGAGCAAGTGTGGTGGCCACGTCCCGGGGACTCTTGCTGCGGGTCACACGCGAAAGAAACCGGGGCTTGGCCTTCTTATATCCTTACTCTCAGCACTCAATTAGGCCGACACCAAAGCGGCTTCGGCCATATCAACGAGGGGCCCGACTCCTAGAAGGAGATCCCCGCTGCAGAGGTGGCCGGCTTTCAGCTTGCAAAAAACAGGTGACTGACGCTCTGAAAAGCAGGGGCTCTGCCCCAGTCCGTGCGTTCTGCCAGACCTGGTCTCAGGCACAGACTTGGCGTCTCCCATCCTGAGGCCACAGAGGCCCAGCTCCCTCCACCTTTGACAGTAGCTCCTTAAAGGAGGAAGCTAAATACGTCAGTGTGGTTGTATGAAGTACAGGAACTACCACGTTTGAAGATGACTGCTTCGAAGCAGACAAGCAAAGTATTAAGGGAAGAAGGCACCTGCTTTCCAAACAACTGGAACTAGTGGCTTTTGCAGCCCCCTCAAGAACAAAATCAATCCACAAAGGAGGGTCCCAGTTACCATTTTCAGAGAAAGGACTTCATAAAAGAAAAATGAACACAACTGTGTTTTTGTTTTTTTGTTGTCGGAATATCCTTTTTTAAGAAGAAAATCAAAGACTAGAAAAGAAAATGAATGGTTTTCTCTTTTGAAGAGGGAAACGAATGGTGCCCTAATATTTGCTGTTTAAAAGTTGAGCATGCCAGGAGAGAAGACACCTTTCTCAGAGAACCCTATTTTTCACTATTAATTCACTTAATAAAAATGTATTGAAAACCTTCTATGTGTCATAACCAGAGTTTTTTGTCAGGGGACAATGATAAAGGCAACAGTCCCCAACAATTGTTGGATGGCTGTCCTATATGGTGTTAGTAGATCAGATAAACAAAAACTTCCGTGTTCCCTATAAAACATGTCCGCGTTGTGCTGCTTTTTGCCTTTATGTTTAGGAAGGCCCTAAGAATTCTTTCATGTTCCCTTGCATTCACCATCCTACCTTTTACATTTTGACCAAAGCAGAAAATTAGTTTGTGGCAACTAGAGAAATAATACAAAAAAGAATAATAATCAGGACATACTGGTCCTTAAAAGGCAGAATAGCAAAAACATTAATGTATCTCTAGAGGCATATGGAAGAACTGAGAAGCCTCTCAGAAAATTCCCTGCCCTTCAGTGCTCAGGTTCAACTCAACTAAATCTGGTACAGTACACAAACTAAAATCACCCAGACTATGGTGCTAGGCAGGTAGGTGGGTGAGTACAAATATCCTTGATCCACAGTCCCTCCTGGAGATGGTATTAACTTAAGCTCAAAGGTTTTATTAACAATATAGGGACAATGCAATGTTTCAAGTATACCATTCGAACATCCCAACTGAATCCCTTAAAGCTTAAGAAACTATTTTGAGTATATGCTTCCATTTTGAGACAGTTACAAAGTATTTATAGAAAGCTTATGAGTCAGTTGAATGAATTATGATGCCAAAATGTGCAAAGGAGTGAAAACTTTGGTTGTTGTTCTTGCTACCATTTGTACAACAACACTTCACAAAAGTCCTCAATGTTTGTGTTGCTAAAACATGGAAGGCTGGGTTTGAACATTTCTGAAGGAATGATTCCCTGTGGGGAAAGTGAAATATATTATAGAATTAGCTCTAGCACCTTCTGAAAGCAATGCATCATTTGAAAAAAAAAAAGTTTTCGGTTACAGACGCTGTCTGATAACAGGCTGGAAATGGATACAGCTAAAGTCATCTTCATTGGTAAAACCAAGTTTAGATTATCACACATTGGATTTCACACTTGTTAACTTGGATATAAATTTCGAATAAGAAAAATACACTCTTGCAACAAGTCAATACTTGGAAGTCTATTTAAAATGTCATCCTTTGGTTCATGGATTGGCATTGCTCTGCAAACTCATTTCCACCTTAAGTAACTAAAGCTGCCTGGATGAAGTTCAAACCCAACTCATACTACATGAAACCCAACTCTAAAGACAAGCATGTGAAAAAGAAAAGAACCTTACACTCGTATGATGTTTCAGTCACGCAGTTTGAGTTTAATCTGTCCATCTGATATATGTTCAGTGTTTAGAAATTCAAATTTGTGGCCCATTTGTGGCTCACCTAGCTGTACAGGAACCCAGGATGAGTCTGCAGGCTGAAGAGGAGTAGTAAAAAGTGTATACTATTTTTACTTCCTTCTCTCCCTATTTTCTCATTTCTAAACACCATGACAGCCCTAGAAGTAAAGGAAGTAGCTTTAAAAGAATAAACTACATTCAAGTGAGTTACATTGACATACCAGGTGTTTTAGCACATAAAACAGCTTAGTGAAAAGCAAAAAGCAGAGCGAAAGACACCAAAATAAGTTGGAAATAGAAAGTGCCAATGAACTATACCAAGCCCTACTTGTTTCATCTCAAAGTTACATGGCAGAGAGGGAAACTACATTCAGAAAAGGACACACTCACCCTCAAGTGTCTGGGATTTTCTAAATATGCTCTGCAAAAGTAGGTCTAGGGCACCTGCTTCCTACTCTCCTTGCCACTAACATTGGTACTCATTAAAAATAAAATTAACTTTCATTACTATTTATTTTAAAAACCTGTGCTTTCCAAAATCCTATCATTCCATGGAAGTTTGAGAGTCTCGTGTATGTGGTTCAGCGGCTGCATGTATTTGAGGGTCTGTGGCTTCCTTTGCTTGTTGTATATTATATGTCTGAAGGGATATCAATCACACAACTTTAGTGTTTATCTTTATTGTGGACTCTCTTTTTTTGTGACCACATTTCTTTCTTTAGCAGCTGTTGCTCAAAGTCAATGACCCAGATTATTTCTTACAACTGGCCTGTGATACACATTGACCACTCTAAACTATTATTACTGGTTTAAAGGAACCTATCAAGCCCTCCTTTGGGCAATAAGTGCCTTGGACTTAGTATTCATGATTTAATCACTTGCCTAAAATACAGTCCCCTTGAATGACTCATACAGTGAAAATTGAAGCAGGTAACATTTACTCTAAACATATAGCTATCCCTCTGCTAGGAAAGTAGGGAAAAAGTAGGACATTTACATTGTGTGTGTGTGTGTGTGTGTGTGTGTGTTCTCTGACAATAGTGATATTGTGAGATTTTGTTCATTTTTATCAAGATATTAAATATATTTCAGGATTTATAAGCTATTATCATTTATTTTTGAAAGCAATATTGTGCAAATATATTCTTCATGATTTACATGCAAACAACTTCAAAAAACCTATTTTATTAACACCTCTTCTTTAAATACCAATTACTAACTTTGGCAAATGAATAACTCTGCCCTTAAGATCATGGCTCTATTAGCTGCTTATTTGCACACCATCCTGATTACATGGCAGTGCTCTGGAATTCCCCCCAGTAACCCTTAACCAAACTACCTATACTTGCTGACAATTTGAAGAATTAAGAATAGTCAGTATATTATTGTATAACTTGCAGAGATTGGGAAGGAAATTAATAAGAAGTCTTTGCACCAAATTCATTATTTTAGTACTGCCATTTTGTGATAATCTGCCAAGCTTTTAGTTTGAAGTCAGTTAATTGTCTTCATTTTAGATTTAAAATAACATACTAAGTAGTAGTCAATCTGTTCTTTTTGGTTTTAACAGTCAAGAGGATTTCAGTCTTTGTTTTATTTTAATTACCTAATTAACTTCTAAGTTGTACTCTTATCTTGGGACCAAAAATCTGCAAATGATTTTATGCTTAATGTTAATAGCAGAAAGAGACTGGAACTTGCCAATTACAACACCGAAAGGGAATGACTAGGCATGAGTTCTATTCCAGCTCAAAAAGCAAAAACTTCTAGAAGGTGAGATTCATAATGTGACACATTAATGTCCCATTATTAAAATAATTATAAAATGCTCCAGCCCCCAGGTCAGAAAGCTAAACTTTGTCAATCTAAAACTATACTATGCTGTTATAATAGTTGGTGGTGTTGTTAGCACACTTTGAGTTAACCCATCATTCACATCCAAGAACATTAGCATTAAGCTGCAAAATAAATTGCTGTAAAAATAATGTTATTTTGTGATGCCCTCCAAACTGCCTTGAAAGAAAAAAATACCTACTTTATTCAAGAAGGATGAAAGGGGGTGAGGTGAGGGAGGTGTTAAAAAAATCCTTGCATCTTGTATTGGGAGAAATTAGTGTTTCCGGTAAAGCTGTTTACAAAAAAGTATTAAAGGCCAGTAAGGAAACTAACTATTTGGTGCTGAATTATGTCTCCCTCTCTAGTACTATGGAGAGACTGAGTTCAAGGTCCCTAGACAAAAGGCCAAGGCTTTTAAAAAATGTTTTTACAGTATTCCTTTCTCGGATGGGGGTTAAATCTTTTCAGAGGACAAAAGAAGACTTTAAAAACGTCTGTTTTTACTGTGAGAAGGTGTAACCCCTCCCCGCCCAGCTACAGCCCTTGGCTTGTCCCACTTTGGGAAGTTTTGCAAAAAGGGTGTTCACGTTAACTTGCGAGATAATGTTGCAAATCTAGGAATGATGAGGATTCGGCAAGGGTTGGGGTAACCCTCATAACTGAATTGTAAATGCAGATGGTAAGGTGACAACAGCTGCTTTCTCCTTGGGTAATATTCAGGATGACACTGTCATTTCAAAGTTGCTAAATGCTAAGGAGTTGAAAGAGAAGGAGTAAAAGGACAGGGGAGGGAGGAATAAGAGGAGGCAGGAACAGAAGGGTCCGGAGAGAAACAGGGTAGAACTGGAGCAAGGGAATGAGAATTTCAGGACAGAGTCACAGATCCCACTGCAGCACCGCACTCGCTGATAACCAGAAGCTCGTCCCAGAGTCTCAACAGCCACCCAAACTTCCCAGCTTGGGGCAACTGCCCAGGCTTCCCCAGCCAGTAGGGGAGCATTTGCCCTTTTGGACCGGACCGTCTAACAACTCGCAGTTTCTCTTCTGCGGCAGTTGGAACGGCACACGATGCTCGGCTTCCACACCCACCTCCTCCACCCCCGCCTGCCCACTTCTCCTCCTCCGGCACCCGGCACCCGCAGGCGTAGCCCCTTCGGAGCGCGCCACCCCAGCTACACTGCATTTGCAAGGTTTCGGAGACAGGGAGACAGCAGCCACTTGCTGCCTAGCGGCTGGGGCTGCGGAGGCCAGCGCGGCACCCGGTGGAGCTCCGAGCGTCAGGGAGGCTGTATGGAGCCATGATCTACTACACCGCAGTGCCAGCATTAGGACGCTCCAGCGCCTGGGCTGCCACTGCAGGAGGGATCAGCCCCCACCCCACCACCACCCCCCGCCAAGGCCTCCCCACACACAAACACCCGGCTTCTAGTTCCTCCCCATCTTGAACCAAGCTGGCTGGCGCCACACACCCCTGATGCCAGTGGCGCACCCCTCCCTGACTCGCGCTGCCGCCACCACGCAGCCCTCCGCCCTGGCCTCCCTAGACTGCTCTCCTGCAGCTCTGCGGCCCTACCCAAACACCTCACACTGAAATACCGGAAAGTGAACCCGGGTACCCAACTCCCAGAATCGCCTGCATTTACATTTCTTATGTAATGTACTGCAAGTTTCCTGGTTTAGAATGGGGGCGCATAATCACCAGGAGGCTGAAACAGGGACTAACGGCCACGCTGATCCAACCCGTGGTACCCGGACGTGGGGCTTTGATACTGCTTTTTAAAGGGGGATTTTAATTACATGTATTAGGGAGTCGGGCTTGTCTTCTCAGTCTGGGGTTCCCTCCAGGCATATAAACCCTGCTGCTCAAGTAGTCCCAGTAGCAGGAGGTCTCGGAGGCAGACCCGGGAATGAGTTAACATTCAGGCACCGGGAGCATACCGGGGAGGGAGGCGGGGGCTGACGGAGGAGCAGGGCCGCGAGGGAGGGGGCATCTTTTACTTTGGGTAGAGGTAATGGGGTGGCGAATATTGTGCAAGCTAATCAGAAAGTCTAGAACAGGTTCTGGGCACCGAGCTCTGTCCTCCGACCTGCAGCAGAAAGCGAGCTCGCGGTTCTTTTTCTCCAGCAACTACCGAAGCTTCATCTGCTTCAGTCAAAACCTTAAGTCATAGCCCTTCAATACTCCACCGAACATCAGCACCCAAGTACATTTTTAAAAAACTTTCCTCCTTCCTCCTAGTGATGGATTGTGTCACAGCCAAGAGAAGCTAATACTGGTTTTCTGGCTCACAGACGCCGATCCAGCTGTTACTTGTTTATCCATGTAACACCTCTATATGCAACACTGTGCTGGTTCCGTTTCTGTTCCCCTGCCTTCCTGCATAGCAGAACTGCAGATCTAGCTCAATGAGCAAAACACAGGTTATTATGAGGAAAATAAGATAACATGATGCATATTTCGCTTACCAGTTGGGTTCTTGTTTTTCTTAAGACTCTTGCCACAAAGACACTGCAGCATATGCGTTCCTTTGCTGAAAATGTTCCAAAGAAACCACATTGATTTGGGCGAAAAGCAATCCAGCAGCTTAGACACCCTGAGAAAGAAGAGATCCTTGTGGTTGCATAATAATAATTTGAAATCAGTTCTCCTGAAGAGGGGCACCGTTTTTACCATAGGAAAAACGATAATATTCCGAATCTTCTCCCAGTTTTTTCCTCTCACGTGGTATATTTCTTTGAGACTTCTCAGTGATTGTTTTTTTTCGGCCAGGGTGAATGATTTATCCTTCTTGATCACCACTGGATAATTACCAAAGGGTTGGGGAAAAAATCCTTTTTCAGCATGAAGCCAAACAAAAAAGCAAAGAAATCCCAACTGAGACCAGAACTAATCAGGGAGAACAGTAATGCACAAAAGATCCCCAAAGAGAAAACCATAGCCTTTTACTTGATCGCTAAGAGGATGGGTGGGTCTGCAGAAGACGAAGCAGGATTCATCTCAGTGAGAGAAGACTGCCATTGTGTAGCCCCTAGGAGAGAAGGGGGGGGGGGGAGGAAAGAAAGAAAAAAAAAAGAAAGAAAAAAGGAAAAAAAGAAAGAAACCACCAGCACACACACTCACACACCAATACCACCTCCGAGATCTAGTCTGACAGCCGAAGACACAGCCTCCCTTCTCCCAGCGTCGATTTTTTTTAATAATCAATAGCCAGTGCCCAGTGGGATCGGACTGAACCTGCAGTTCTTAATCACCATGAAGAAAAGATGCAAATCTAGGTGCCTCCTCCCCTGGCCAGGCTGGTAGTGAGTAGCGAGCGCCTTCCTCCTTCCTCTCACTCTCCCAGTTTCCAACAACGGTGAGCATGGGGAAAATCTCCGCTCCGGATTCCTCGCCCAGCCTCGGACGTGAGTTACAGGCATTAGAGGGAGGAGGAGGAGGAGTTGAAGTTTGCATTGAAAAGCCTGGCTTTCCATGACGTAGCCACGTGCTTTCAGACCCGTCACCAGTGAGATGCTTCAACCCGCCCAGGGAGGGCAGTGTCACTGCAGTCTCTCCACTGGTTCCCCTCTTGAAGTCCCCACCGCTAACAGGGCACCAGCCTTGGGCCCTATCCCCCTTATGCTCAGCATGAGTTAGTTAGCTTGCCGATTGCTCTTGGAGCCATCTAACAGAGCGTTTTGTTAAAAGTGAATTTGGAAAAGAAAAATTACCATAATAATTAGTAAATCCTAAAAAAATACATGCTTAGGACCAACATTAGTTTCACCTAACATTTTCAAAAGGAGCATCTAAACCGTTAAGAAAACCTCAAGTTCCTTTAGTTCTTATTATTGAAATCCTACTTAAAGTGCTGCTTGCAAAATATAAATTAGGAATATGGAAAATATGTACTTGCAGAACAGACTGTTAAAAGGGCAACCACGAAAACCAAGGTGGCAAGATATATTTAGGTAGGGGAAGTCATTTGTACATAGGAAAATTTATACCTATTCTAGGCAGACAATTCATTATCATCAAATAAACTTTTATACAGGAAGCATTCTGCTTAAATCACACCCAATTCGTTGCTTGTTTTTGTAACCATTAACTGAACATTAAATCACCCTTATTCACTTCTTTCATTTATACAACCTTGTCATCAGCCACCAGAATCTAAGCTAACAAAACCGGCAAATTTTCTATTTTACCAACATATAAATCAGCTCTCTACTTTCCATTTAGGGCAGAGATGTTACTTATTTTGTCTTATTTGGAGAAACAATGCTATGTACAAAAATAGTCCAAACTGTTAAAAAGAATAAGTAACAAACTCCAGTGTACTCACCACTCAACATAAGTACATTAACATTTCATCATACATGTGAACTAAGAAAACTGATCACTCTCATTCTTGTTAGGTAAACGAATTAAAGTTATGCCAGCTCATTTACATTTTTATAGGAAAATTGACATAAAAATTTTAATTCTAAAAATATATGTTTAGAAGCTTCCTTTTAATTAAAACAAGTAAAATTGCTCCTACGGCCTGGAATTTCAAAATGTCTTACAAACAAATAGACATAATTTTATGTTTGAGGATAAATAGAACAAAATTATTTTAAAGAAAATTAACTCCTCAGTTATCATAAAATGAAAATGTAGTAAACAAGTTTCCCACTGCCAGAGTTTTCTAATATTTAGGAGGCATTTCGAGATGCCAAAATTTGTATCCAATATCTAGAAGCTTTTGGGAGACATCAGTCAATTTTAGATAAAATAGAAAAGGAATTTAAAATAAATAAATTATATTGAAGTAAAATAATCCAGAAGGTTAAATAATGATGTTCTCAATGTGCCAAAATAAAATAACATTATACAGCTTTTAGAAATTATCATAATTATGACTTCTAAAGAACAAACTGACAGGAACCAGAGGATCTGGGGGAGAGGGATCATGGGGGGAAATAGGTAAAGGTCCATCAAGGAACATGTGTAAAGGACACATGGACAAAGCCAAATGGGGTAGATTCGAAGGTAGCAGGCAGGGATGGGTGGGGTAAGGGGCCAAGATGAGGTGAAAATGGAGACAACTATACTTAAACAATAATAAAAAATAAAATTATTATGATTAATTAGAGTCTAAACAAAGCTTGGGATTAAAGAAAAAAGGAATACTAAGAGTTCATGAATTTAATAACAAATGACTTAGGAGAAGCAGGTTGAAAAAAAGATTGAAGACTAGAATTCTTTTCTTGAAAGGGTAAAACAGGTATAGCATTGCCAAAGAATTAGGAAAAGCATTTTGATGTCAATCAATCAGGGACAGGTACCATATGCTGCTTTTATCACAGTCTGGTGTACTGTTGGGGGAAAGGGTTCCTGAATATCCCAATCTATTACCCCTGGATATATGCCAAACAGTTGGATGAAAAAATATTCTCCACCTAGGTCTTTTGAACTCCCACAGCTCGAAGTTTCCCTAAAAGCTTGCTGAGTTCCCTGGGGTACTCACAGGTAGAGTAAAATCTGGGGAGATGTTCTATAATTACCGGATATTCTCATATGCTGTTTGTGTAAAGAGAGTATTCCTCATACCAGCTTTTCTTGTGTTTCCAAATTGGACTCTCTACATTGTAAGAGTGAATTTGTTCCCTATTACAATACATAATGACTTCCCAGAAAGCTATGGGTTGTTTTGTTATATATTGATGGAAAGCTGATTATTTTGTCCTATGACCAACATAAAAGGTAATTAACTCTGAATACTATTTATTGAGATTCTGTTATTTCAGGTGCTATATTAATTGCTTCTCATCTTTTACACTGTTTAAAGGAAGGAGAAATATTTTTATTACAATGCATAAAATTTCTGTAATTCATTTCTATATTTAGTTTACATAGGCTATTATTCACATTATGAAACAAACAAAAACGCCAAATATTTTTTGTCTAGAAAGGATAGCCTAACACTGATTCAGGTTACCTTTGGTCTAAAGGGCTATCAGTTTGTGATGAGCTCCAATTGACCCAATTCAATCATTCAACCAATACTTATTGAGCATCTATATGGAAAAAATAGCTATACAAGACTCCATATTGCATGGTAACACACAAAATTAAAACAGGTTTCCAGTTATACAATAAATAAGAGCAAGGGTGGTCCAAGAGTCAACCCAGGTTTCTAGGGGCCTCCAGTTAGTTTAAAAATGATGCCAAGACATTTACACTAACCTGAGGTCAGACCATTATTTAAGTTGGTGGTTTTTTTCCAGATCTCAAAATGTTTACTCATCCTTTGCCATGCTACATTCAAATCAATATTAGATAACCAAAAAATGAAGAGTATTAGATAGTAAATGCAAGCTTTAGAATGCATGTGAGTAAAGATAAGGAAAGCCTCATGGTAACTGTAAGAATGAATAGCAAATCTGTAGTGTATATAGGTAGAAAAATCTTAAAACTGTTTTAATAAGGCTGAAATAAGGTGAACCCAGTAGTCATAATCGAGTTCTTTTAAAATTGAAACTTACCTTCAACCATATCATAGTAAATAGGTATAAAAGTAAATGAAATGACCAGAATTTCAGGTCACAATAAAATATACATTTTATTTTAATATAGGGCACGTGAGCTTCCACAAGATTATCAAAAAATTGTTGTGACTGTCTTAGCCTGCTTTTTCTAATTGTTCCTAATAGTTACTCTTCTATTTTATTCTTCCTTTCAGTAACAAAACCCCACCCCCACCACAATTTTGGAAGGGCACATGGGTACTTAGCTAAAAAATATATAATTTCCAACCTTCATTACAGTTGAGTATGGTTATGTGACTACATTCTAACCAAAGAGATACGAACAGAAGTGACACATTGAAATTCCTGGTCACATTCTTCAAAGGAAGTTACTTGTCTCCCACTTCTCTCAATTGTCCTTTCTATGAGCTGAAATTAATGGTCTGAGAAGCTTTGACATCATGGACACAAGCATATCCTAGGAATAAAGTAATGAGATAAAAGAAACTTGTGACCTTGGAAAGAGCCAATTTATCTTGGAGTGCCTACCTACCTCTGCACTATTAGATGACAGAGAAAGAAATTTCTTTTTTTGCAGACACTGTATTTTTGTGTGAATTTGTTATAACAGCTTATCCTCTTACTATCAATGAACTGGTTTGGTATTAATAACAAAAACTTTTATTTGTTTTTTTTTCTTTAAAAAAGAATTTGAAATACCAATACATCACATAGAACCCCTGGCTTTAATTACAGTCTGATATTTTTTTATCCATTCATTATAATAGCTACTTATCTCTTAGCTGCCACTTACAAACCACTCTTACTTATTCTCACCACCAGTGCAAATACTCCATTGCCAGATCTTACTTCCCTTTGTCTCCTCTACCCTGCTCCCTGCCCATCAGATGTAACGCATGGCAGTTTACAGCTATGATGATGACATTGAAGCCTTGATAACTAAAGGGGAAGAAAGACAGATGGAAAAGTGATTGGAAGAAAGACTTGGTCAGAAAGAGAAAAAGAAGACCAGTGTAAATAAGGCTGCAGTGTCCAAATGTACCTTGTAAACATTTTCTGGAAAGATGGTACCTTTTGTTTTTTGTACACTTATTCCTTCTCTATTGTTGGTATTAACAATTATATCACTTCATAAGGAATAATTCTATTAGTCTTTAGTATCATTTTCTTTCTCTCCCCCTGTTCTTACATTGACTCATGGCATAGAAAACCTCTGCTCCTTTCTCCAGGAGGTAACAGTCTGGAAAGGTAACTCCAGTCCTTCTCTCCGCCCCTCCCAGTTTCTCAATGAAAAAGAAACGACAAGCAGCCCAGCCACTTCTTTTCTCTGTCTCTTTGGGTCTGCCTGCCTGCAAAGAAGTTTTCGGACTCCTCTGATTCAGTTCCCCTCTGAAAAAAGCATTGGGTTAGCCTTGAAGCCTACAGTCAATCTTCCAGAAGCAGGTCTGGAGATCAATTTATCTCTGAATTCATCATGGGGGTTTGTAGCAGACATCATCAGTGCCTCACATACATCCTTTTCATCCTACCATATCAGTGTGCTCTGATTGGCTTCCAGCTTCCAGTATCTCCATCTCTGAACCTGAAGGAATTTTTTCCAAACCACAGAAGAACCCTCTGTCTAGGCACTCACAGAAAAGCCTAGGAATTAACAGTCCCTCAGAGACATTTTCCAAGACTAAACAACCCAACACCCTTATCCTGCGGGAGGGATAATGATGAGGCATGTGTTTGACAGATTTACCTTGTGTAATCAAGACAGTCTCCCACCATAACAGCAGGTTTATTAACACACTATTGGTCCTCTCTCCCTCCCTATATCCATTCCCCATTGATCTGCTATTTTCTCTACCAAATAAAGTTACTAGATCCTTCATTCTCCATGGAAACTCAAACCAAGATAGGGCTAAAGAGGGAGGCAGAAGCCCTGTGTAAATGTGCATGCTCTCCAGATTCAATCTCTTCTTTGAGTGATTATTACAATTTCCAAATGTGGGGAGGGAAGCATTTAGGGAGACAAATTCTTACCTACAGGTCAAATTTCATTCTATAAAACAATTTTATCAGTAATAAGACTAATATTTTTATTATTTTTATCTTTCTGACTCATATAGTCATATTTCTTAATTAAATATGAACTCTGAAGTGGTGGGGGAAGAAGAGGCAGAATTAATTATCACATCTTAAAACCCCCAATTACTTTGTTCCTATTACATCCAGCAAGTGTAGTAATAAAACAGTGAGTAACCTGACAACAGATACAGGGAAAAATAAGTGAACTCCCTCAAGTCCTCAGAAATATGAGCTTCTCTTGACAAAATACCACAAGGACTTTCATACCTAAACAAAATTTATCTAAGCCCATATAAACATATCTGACAGTAAAGCCCCAACTCCCTGTACAGCTCCAGTAAGAGTCCAGAGGACCTTTGTGTGCAACCTTTGTGGTAGGTGGGAGTTAACCTTGAACAAGTAGGATTAGCCCTAATCAATTTGGGGACTTATGCAGTACGATCCATTTTATAAATGTCTCTAGACCTTTCCAATACATGCCTCCTATTAATAAACATACTAAATCTTCTTTAATGTGATTTAAATTTTAATAAGAATTAAATATATTGGTTAAAAGCAAACCAAATCAATGGTAACTTTTTATAGGCTATTTAAACTACACTCTACTTTCTCCACATTTATCCAAGATTTTGCTATGCCTAATTCTAGGGATGGTTCATGACTTGAAGTGTTGAAAAACACTGTCCATGATTTGAAGTGTTCTAAAGGGAAATTGCATTTCCTATAAATAGAATTCTGTTCTTTAATCTCTATAACTATTGAGTAGGATGGCTTTGGATACATTATTTTGAATTTATCACTTCAATTTACAGTACAGAAATTTATCCATTGAACTTTTTCAGTATGGGGAGAGATTTATATATTCCAAAATTTAGAATATTATTTATCCTGGACAATAGTTCACTTTCTAAAATTTGTATAAATGAGGAATATGAATAACATTACTCAATATGTGCCTAAATAGAAAAGGTGCATCTTCTGCCTGTGGTCAAATCACCACCACCACCATCCCACTCCAACTATCTGAAGAATCTAGGAATACATATCCCTGGATACCCTTTCTTTGTGGTTTCATGTTAACTCTCTCCAGTGAGAGGCCCTCAAGTAGATCTGGAAGACAGTAGAGATGAAAGGGTCCATTCTCTGAAGGCAAATCGAAAGTTAGCATGAGATTCACTGTAGATTTCCCGGTGCATCCTTGAGAACGGCAGTTCTCCTAAGAATCACAGCACCATCCCGATCAACCCTTGAGGGTGCCCACTTCCAGTTCTTCAGGCTGAGATCATGGATCATAGATGACATGACTTTCACCCCAACATTTCTAATAGTTCTCACTCCTTAATCCCCATATTAACACATTTTTGAGGAAACTCCATACTCTTTTCCACAGTGGCTGCCTACCAACAGTGTCATGTGATATTACTCATACATGGAATTTAATGAAAAAAATTAATGGATAAACAAAATAAAACCAGAGGCATGGACACATGAAACAGACTGATAGATTTTTTTTGGGGGGAGGGACTGGAAGAGATTAGCCAAAGAACATATGTGCATATATGCAAAGCCCACGGACACAGACAACAATGTGTTGAATGGGGAGTGTGTGTGGGGTCTTTGTGGAGGGGGGGAAAGTGGGGGGAAATAGGGGGCATCTGTAATAGTGTCAACAAGAAAAATTTTGTAACATTTTGAAACCAGAATCCATCAAATGCCTTCAGTTTTTCTGACTTTTCCCAGAGAACACACTGTATTTTTCCTGTTGACGTTCCAAGCTATTACAGGTACATGGTACCTCATTGAAAAACAATTCTCTTTGAGTTTGTGATGGTTGACTTAACACTTAAACTTCTAGGATGAAAATGAGACCTTCAATCAAGTATCCAGAGGTTTTATCATACCCTATTGAATATATAAACAGAGATTATTTCCTCCTATAAGTACTTGCTGATTATCCCACCCAAAATGGACTTCCAACAGACCACTTTTTAGAGAAAATCAAGTTGAATCTGCAACACTTCTTCCTTTTAATTGAATGAAAATGACTTGGTTGGGCTATTTCTTATATTTCCTCAAAAATAGGTTATGAAATCAAATTCAATTCTCACATAAAAGAATGCATGGAATTATTTTACTTGTAAACCAAAATTCCTGTCATTTAATTAAAATGTCTCATTTATAAAGCAAGTTATCAAAATTAATGTAAAAATTACACTTCAAAAATTCATCTTATTTATAACATTTAGGTTACAAAGTTAATAAAGAAAAATACCAACTCAGAGAGAATTTACTTTCCAAAAAAATAAATGGCACAAGTCTGTTAGACCATAAATTTCTAGAAGTCAGAAATTAAAGCTATATAACTTGTTTAATATATCACCCCAATATCAGATGTACACATGTTTAATTATTAATGCCTTGATTTGTAATTTTCACATAAATTTAGATTTTAAAGATTACATTGTGAGGGAAAAAATCCCATTTATTTGCTCACATCAACCGAATCTTGATTCAACCAATACTGTAGATTGAAGTGCACATGATTGAACTGCTGTCACTGCAGGTGTGAAAAAATGTCTGAAATATTGTGTTTGAACATTGATTTAATGTAATATATTATTGGTATCTGGACAATAAAGCACTTTCACTTTATTTCTTGTCTGAATGAGATGAATAATAGAATACACACATATGTATAATGGCTCAAAATAATTACTACTTAACATTAAGTTTGTTTTTTAAAAGTAAACATTTCAACAAATAATATATAATTAATTAGTCAAGCATATCCAGGCCAATATTCTGGGTTATATTTAAGAACTTTATAATTTGGATATAATTAAAATAAAAATATACAAAAATCCTATTTAACTTCACAGCCATCCACTTTCTTTTAATCAAAAGCCATTGCTCAAGCTCTGATACACATTAGGATGTATTTTTGTTTATTTATGTTCTAACTTATTAAATAAGCACATGCTTTATATAGGTCTTCCCAAGTTTTTAGATGTGTTCATGTTAAAGCTCCATTAGTAAATCGAGTCTAATATTATTCTAGTGAGGAATACTTTAATGTAAGGTTTTCAAATATGTTCAGGTTACAGAAGGCAGAAAGTTATAGTGTTCAGTGGACAGCCATATGAAATATTGTTGTAGTAAACAAAGTTACTAAGCAGCCCCTTCTGATAATACTTCTACAATCTTTATGAGATTACAATATGAACATTAGTAGCAGGCACCAAAATCTCAAGTCAATTTTGGAATTAAAAAAATCATAATTTTTCAGTTTTCTTTTCTACAGTATGGGAAAAAAGAACCATTCTTTAGAACAAAACATGATGGCTTAATTCTTTAACACTGAAACTTCAAAGGCAGCTCACCAAGGGAGACTAAGTCAGGACTACAATGCAAACTGTGCTCCATTTGTTAAGCCAGTGCACTAGGCTTTGCCTAGACTAGGAATGGCATCTTCTCCTAACTGGTTCACCCTGGAGCTGCCTTTTCTTATTGGTATCTGGAAGTAGTGCTTTTTTCTAATTAGGCAGTCCAGAAGGTAAGCTTTTACTGATGGATCAGCCCAGAAGGGGTTCCTTTTTTCCAATTTGTCCATGCAGAGAGGAAATTTTTTTTCCAATTCACATACAGCACTGGATGCATAACTTTCCTGCCTATACACCACCAGACCAAAGAGACCAAGGAGAGGTACCCACCAAAGAAACCAATCTCGAGAAAAGACAGTCTTCAAGCACATCAGATCGATCAAAGTATATAGACTCAGATTCAACAGAATACTGAATATTGAATACAATAAAAAGTTTGAAATTCAGATCATGGCTCATTTTCCCACCTTTTTCTATTTGGTCAGCTCAAAGGATAATGTGCCTGATGGTATTCCAAATAAACTGCTTAGCATTCCCTAAAACCTGAGTGGTAATTACTGGAAAAATTAACATTTCTGTACTATAGTCTATTTTCAAGCACCAGATCTCTCAACCTGTTATATAAGATCTGTCCAGAAAAAGTCCAGCCATTATTAATATAATGAGAATGGTTTGTGCGACATGATGTAACCTGGCAGCCAAGGAGAGTGGATTGGAATGTGCATGTGTGAATAATGACAACATCACTATACTAGTGAGAAGGGGGAGTAGACACCACTGAGTGAGTATGTGTACTTCGTGGCCATTTCATTCAAAATGACTAAGCAAGTAGAGCAACAAGTCTGCATCGGATTTTGCATTAAGCTTGGACATTCCTCTACAGAAACTATTTGGAAGTTTCAGAAGGCCTAAGCTGTGGGCAACCAGTGATTGGCAACTTCATCAAAACAATGTTCTTGCTCATGTATCACATCTGGTTGCAGAGTTTTTTGGTGAAACACCAAATCACCCAGGTGACTCAGCCTCTCTACAGCCCAGATTTGGCGCCCTGCAACTTCTGGCACTTCCCAAAACTAAAATCACCTTTGAAAAAGAAGAGATTTCAGACTTTCTGTGAAATCCAGGAAAATATGACAGGACAGCTGATGGCAATTGAGAGGACTGTGTGAGGTCCCAAGGTGCCTATTTTGAATGGAACTGAGGTATCATTGCCCTATGTACAATGGTTCCTGTATCTTTCATCTACTTCTATAAATGTATCTATTTATTCATATTACATGTCTGGATACCTTCTGGATATACCTTGTATGTCAGTTTCTGCACATGAATAATATTTATTTCAAACATACAAAAGTCAGCATTGAATGGCATTCAACCAAAAGTAAAGTGGACTGCTGGTCTGTATCTAATGTATTTAAGGATTAATAGTTCAATTTATTTAATAAATATTTGGATACCTGCATCATGCAGGCCTGCTGATTTTATTTCTGTTATTTAGTCAGACAATTCATTAGAAATCTGGCCCTACTTCTAGGATTGTTAGAATAGCTGTTCCTGAGATTCTAGATTTCAACTTTTTTTCTTTATGACCAATGAATAAAAGTTTTAAATTTTAGGCCACCTTCATTAATTCTCTCTCCCCCTCTCTCTAACCTCTCTAATTCCTCTTTCATCCTCTCTTTCTTTCTAACATGTAACTTGCATGGACATACAAATAAACACAGCTATTTGAACTTAATTTTTCCTAAATTGACTATTGATTTTTGTCATGTTTAAGAAAAAACTAAGAGACGTGGTGCTGTCAGCAGAAATGGCTTTGTGGGTATTTCTTTTAAAACACTGGCTTTAGGGACATAAAAATGTGGACAAGACAGAGCTGAGTAAAATCCTGTGCGGTTTGGCTTTTAGTTTTTCCACCCTGGCTGGGTAGTTCAGTTGGTTGGAGCATTGTCCTAATATGCCAAGGTTCTGGGTTTGTGGGTTCAATCCCTGGTAAGGACACATACAAGAATCAAACAATGAATGCATAAATAAGTGGAACAACCAGACAATCTCTCTCTCCCCAACCCCACTTCTCTCTCAAAAAAATCCCAAGAAAGTGTTTCCAAGGCCAATACATCATTTCTCATTTCTCATTTTTCTTACCCTCTTCCACTACCTCAATCCACATTGGAATTATAGAAAATAAGCAAGTTAAACAGCAAGTCATGAGCAAAATGCCTTATTAATCCTTTCCACTCTACAATGCTATATTTGAAAATCCAAAATTAGAACCATTTGTAGAAAAACATCATAAAGTGTATTTTCCTTTTAAGCTGTTTTTAATAACTTATAAGCTCTGTCTTTTAATTATACATCTATTATAATTTCTATCTTTTTATCATCTTTCTGTCTTGGAGTCCTCCATTATTTTCTCTTTATTATTGTTCTCACTTAAAAGTGTGGTTCTCTGAGTCCTGGGCTGTGTGGCTCACTTGGTTGGAGCATCGCCCCATAATCAGAAAGGTTGCTGGTTACATTCCTGATCAGGGCACATGCTTAGGTTGCAGGTTTGGTCTCTGGTTGAGGTGGATATTATAGGTCCCTGGTCAGGAGGCAACAAATTGATCACTGTTTCTTTCCCTGCCTCTCTCCCTCCCTTCCTTTCTCTCTAAAAATCCTAGAAGAAAACATAGGCAATAAAATCAATATTGTTGATAGATATGTATTTATTACCATTTTAGTCCTCATATTTTCTTCTCCTTCTCCTTCTTCTTCTAGCAAGCCCTTTAACATTTGTTGTAATACTGGTTTGTTAGTTAAGATTCTTTTAGCTTTTTCTTCCTCGTCTAGGAAGCTCTTTATTTCTCCTTCAAATTTAAATGATATCCTTGCTAGTTACAGTAGCATTGGTTGCAGTTCCTTGTTTTTCATCACCTTGAATTTTTCATGCCAGTCCCTTCAGGCCTGAAATGTTTCTGTAAGAAATTTGATGACAGTCTTATGTGAGTTGCCTTGTAGGTAAATAACTCCTTTTCCCTTGCAGATTTTAAGATTTTCTCCTTGTCTTTAAGCTTTTCCATTTTAATAATTATGATGTATCTTGTTTTAGATCTCTTTGGTTCCATCTTGTTTGGGACCCTCTGTACTTCCTGGGCAAGCATGTCTTTTTTCTTCACCAGGTTAGGAAGGTTTGGGGTCATTATTTCTTCAAAAGAGTTCTTGATTCCTTGATCACTCTCTTCTCTTTCTGGTATCCCATTAATACAAATGTTGTTATTCTTCATGCCATCCCCAAGGTCCCCTGAACTCTCCTCATTTTTTAAATTCTTTTTTGCTTTTGATGCTCTGCTTCAGTGTTTTTTACTACCTTGTCTTCCAATCACTAATTTATCCTACTTCATCTAACCTACTCTTTATTCTTCTAGTGTATTATTGTTTTCAGATATAACTTACTTTATTTCTGACTGGTCCTTTTTTATGATTTTGTGTTTTTATGCTGTTGAGCATCCTTTATAATCATTACTTCAAACTCTATATTTGATAAATTGCTTGCCTTCATTTCATTAACTCTTTTTCTGGAAAATTCTCTTGTTCTGTCATGGGGACCGTTTCTTTGTCTTCCCATTTTGGCTGCCTCTCTGTGTTTGTTTCTATGTTTTAGGTGGATCTGCTATAACTCTGGTACAGTGTTATGTCAGATGCTAGTTGTGACTGGCCCTGGACAACCTTTTTGGAGCTATTAGTGATCCACTACTTGTGGCTCCCACTGCTGGGACTGGCTGTGTGCAGAATGATCAAAGCTGTACACCAAGGCTGGCTTTCACCAGCACTGGTCTTGGTGGAGGGTGAGCTAAAGTCTCAGAGTTCTCAAAAATCCACCTTCACCTCCAGGTTTTCTGTTAGGCTTAAACCCTGAAAGTGCCTTCACCTGTACTCCTCAGCAGTCCAGCTTAAGGTTCACAGGGCCAGGCAAGAGAGATTCCTAAGGGTGTGCTTATTCTTCCCCCGCCAGATTATTGCCATATGAAGGGGAGTTCTCATCTTGAGAAAGATACTTTCTATAGTATGAGGAATGACTCAGCACAGGAATTCTGGCAGCTAACCCTACAGCTCTCTTCCCCAGAGCCATCATCCAGACTCCTCAGATGGTTCTAGTATGCTCTGCCCTCCCTCTGCCAGAACGCAGGGTAGGTGGCTACAAGCAAAATTTTGTGTGTTGGCCCTTTAAGAGGCTCTCTGCATCTCTAACTGTCTCTCACTGGTAGAC
Source organism: Anoura caudifer (assembly GCA_004027475.1). Taxonomy (NCBI): domain Eukaryota; kingdom Metazoa; phylum Chordata; class Mammalia; order Chiroptera; family Phyllostomidae; genus Anoura; species Anoura caudifer. The sequence continues at coordinate 231,762 of PVKU01001276.1, forward strand.
AGAAACAAAACCTGCTGCTTTTCACAGCCAGATATTATTTGGGTTCCTTTTCTTGTTCTGGTGCTGTAGGCTGAGAAGCCCAGCTTGGGGTTTAGACACCACACTTATCAGAGGGAACCCCCAGCTGCTGAAATATCCCTCTGGAACTTCAGGTGCCACCTGTTGGACACCAGCCAGCCCTCTCATACCTCTGCATTTCCTATTCATCTCTTGTGGTGATGTGGTTTTCTGTATGCCCTTTGTTATAAGGTTTCTCTCAAGATAATGTTCAACTGGTTATTTGGGATAATATTTTTAATTATTTTATTGTTGTTCAATTACAGTTGTCTGCTGCTGTAATTCAGACAGGGAAAAATCCCCCCCACCCCAGCCAAACCCACCTCCCTCTCTTGTTTCCATATCCCCCCTTGGCTTTGTCCAAGTGTCCTTTATAGTAGTTCCTGAAAGGCCTTTCCTCCATTGTCCCCTTCCCTCTCCCCTCTACTTATTGTTAGATTGTTCTTAATTTCAATGTCCCTATTTATATTTTGCTTGCTTTTTTCTGTTGTTGATTATGTTCCAGTTAAAGGTAAGATCATATGTTATTTGTCTTTCACTGCCTGACTTATTTCACTTAACATAATGCTCTCCAGTTCCATCCATGCTGTTGCAAAGGGTAGGAGCTCCTTCTTTCTCTCTGCTGTGTAGAATTCCATTGTGCAAATGTACCAAAGTTTTTTGATCCATTCATTTACTGGTGGGCATTTAGGTTGCTTCCAGCACTTGGCTATTGTAAATTGTGCTGCTATGAACATTGGGGTGCATAGGTTCTTTTGGATTGGTGTTTCAGGGTTCTTAGGATATAATCCTAGCAGTGGAATTGCTGGGTCAAAAGGTAGATCCATTTTTAGTTTTCTTAGAAATTTCCATACTGCTTTCCATAGTGGTTGTACCAGTCTGCATTCCCACCAACAGTGCACTTGGGTTCCCTTTTCTCCACATCTTCTCCCACACTTGTTTGTTGATTTGTTTATGATGGCCATTCTGACCAGTGTGAAGTGGTATCTCATTGTGGGATGATTTTTTTATAATTTAGTTATACTTCCACTTTGGTCTTGGGATGGGATTAGTGTAGATCCTACCTACTCTCCTGCCATCTTGGATCTAATGTCAAAGACTTTTACATGCATATCTTACTATTACTCTTTAAAAATATTTGTAATGGAAACAGAGACAGATTCATTTCTTTCTTCACCCTCAAATCCATCATGGGTTTTAAATAAACATAAAAGTAAAGACTATATTTGAACTCACAAGAAACAAAGACTGTATCAGTCAGTTTCTGATTCAGGAAAGAGAAATCACTCTCTTTCAAATACTCAAATCAACCAAGACTCAATCTGACCAATGTGCTTAATAAGCTTCAAATATGAATTACATTAAGAATATAATATAGAAAACTACCTGCACAAAAAGTCATTGGAACCCATGGAGGAGCTGACATTGGGGGGCTGGTCCTAAACTATTGATTCAGGGACAAAATAGAACAATGAGTTATAGAAGTATTAGGTCATCTGGACTAAAATGTCAGCAATGATTATATAGCTAGTGAATCATTTCATTAAACTATAGGAAGATTAATAAAGTATTATTAAAAACTCCCTATTATTCTTTCAAAAAATAAGAAGAAATGCAGATGAGAAATTATTCAGGTAAACATTACAATGAGTATGGAATATGGTCAGTGACTTTTGAAATTTTCAGAGCAATATCCTACTTGCTCAACTGATTTGTGTGATTTAGAATCTTGCTCCCTCATGATAAAAGGCTACTTTTTTATCTATGACCTGTGTTTTTGTAAGTTATCTCTTTCTGCCTCTTTTCCCACTGTATATAACAAAGATGACCTAATAAAAGACCTTTGCAAGTTTAGAGCAATTAATTAAGTAGAAAATCAACCCAGACTCAATTTGATCATTATGTTTAAGCTTCAGATTTGAATTCTCAGGCAGCCTGGACATAAAGAAAAACATGATGAATTAGAAGCGTTTTTACTATAGTAAATAATAAAGCATATCAAATCCTCAAGGAAATAAAATGTAGTCAACATGTGAAAAACAGAGTGAGTGTCTCCTTGAGAACCTGGAAATATGGGAATAAAAATTACTTCACTTAATAGAAATGGAAGACTAGATTATTCATTCTAACAATTTGGTTTAAGATATATTTCTCTTAATAAAAAGCTGTAATATATTTATACAATAGAATACTATGTGGCCTTAAAAAAAGAACAAAATCTTACCTTTTGAAACAGCATGAATGGACCTGCAGATTATTATGGTAAGTGAAGCAAATCAGTTAGAAAGACAAATACCACATGATCTCACTTATATATGGACACAGATAACAGTGTCATGATGACCAGAGGAAAGGATAAGTGCTGGTTGGGAGAAGGATGGCAAAGTGGGGAAAATGGGGACATTTGCAAGAGTGCCAAAAAGAAAAATAAAGAAAAATAATATAATACAATAATGTAATGTAATGTAATATATAAATATAATAAAAAATATGAAATTGCTATGCCAATATCTTGGTGCAAAAAGAAATAAGAGACTTCAGTCCTGTCTATGGCACTGCTCCTATCCTAGGGACATTTATAAATTAAGAACTAACTACTACAAAGTTGAATTATACTTGGGACAGCATTCCATAGCTATGGGAGCAGCACTCAGAGAGTCTAGAGCCAGAGGAATTCCAGCCAAGTTAGATGCATAGGTAGATATATTTTGCCTTCTCAAACAGCCAAAAGAAGGACAGCAACAAATTTAAAAACAAAAAATAACCAGAACTGCTAGAAAATAGAGCTGCATGGAAGTCCAACAACCAAGGAGTTAAAGGAGAAACATTCACCCAGACTGGTAGGAGAAGCAGTGATGGGCAGCCAGGATAGAGAGGGCTTGGGCACGGGGCAAGGCAGCAGCTAGTGGAGCAGGTGGTCCCATCTTTGCATGCAGAAAAATTGGGAGGAACAACTTAGGAACAAGACCATGCCACCCAGGGTTACAGTGCTGGGAAATAAAGCCTCAAATCTCTGACTGAAAAAACTTGTGGGGGTTGCAGTGGCAGTGGGAGAAACTCCCAGCCTTAGAGAAAGGGTTTGTTGGAGAGACCCACAGGGTCCTAGAATCCACACAAAACCACTCACCCAGGAATCTGCAACAGAAGGGCCCGATTTGCTTGTGGGGAGCAGGGGAAATGATTGAAAGCTAACGAAGAGCCAAGCAAGCAGCATTCTTCCTTCTTGGACCCCACCCCCACATACAGCACCACAATGCAGCAATGTGGGTTGCCCCATCCTGGCAAATACCTAAGGCTCCACCCCTTAGAAAATAACAGGTGCTCCAAACCCAAAAATTATGTACCAAATGAAAGAACAGATCAAAGCTCCAAAAATAAAACTAAGTGAAGAAGAGATAGCCAACCTATCAGATATAGAGTTCAAAACAACGATAATCAGGATGCTCACAGAAATGGTTGAGTATAGTCATAAAATAGAATAAGTGAAGGCTATAAAAAGTTAAATAAACGAAAATGTACAGGGAACCAACAGTGACAGGAAGGAAACCAGGACTCAAATCAACAACCTGGAGCAGAAGGAAAAAATAAACATTCAACTGGAACAGAATGAAGAAACAAGAATTCAAAAAATGAGGAGAGGCTTAGGAACCTACGGGACAACTTTAAATATTCCAACATCTGAATCATAAGGGTGCCAGAGGAAGAAGGGGAAGAGAAAGAAATTGAAAACTTATTTGAACACATAAGGAAGGAGAACTTCCCCAATCTGGCAAAGAAAGTAGACTTTCAGGAAGTCCAGGAAGCCCAGAGAGTCCCAAAGAAGTTGTACCCAAGGAAGCACACACCAAGGTACATTATAATTAAGTTACCCAAGGTTAAAGATAAGAAGAGTATCTTAAAAGCAGCAAGAGAAAAGGAGACAGTTACCTACAAAGGAGTTCCCATAAGACTATCCACTGATTTCTCAAAAGAAACCTTGCATGGAAGAAGGGGCTTGAAAGAAGTATTCAAAGTCATGAAAGGCAAGGACCTCCATCCAAGATTCCTCTATCCAGCAAAGCTATCATTTACAACAGATAAAGTGCTTCCCAGATAATGTCAAGTTAAAGGAGTTCATCATCACCAAGTCCTTATTATAAGAAATGTTAAAGTGACTTATCTGAGAAAAAGAAGAAAATCAAAAATATGAACAGTAAAATGACAACTTCACAACTATCAACAACCGAACCTAAAAAAAGAAAAACAAAAACAAAGTAATCAAACAATAGAATAGGAACAGATTCACAGAAATGGAGCTCACATGGAGGGTTATCAGTGGGGAGTGGGTCAGGAATGGGGGAGAAGGTACAGGAAATAAGTAGCAAAAATGGCAAGTAGATAACAGACAGGGGGAGGTTAAGAATAGTATGGGAAATGGAGAAGCCAAAGAACTTATATGTACACAAACTAAGGTGGGGGAATGTTGGTGGGAGGAGGTGTACAAGGCAGAGGGGAATAAAGAGGGAAAAATGGGACCACTGTAACAGCATAATAAAATATATTTTTTAAAAAGAGAGAGTCTAGAACCAACCAAGGGTTGGATTCTAATGGGTTCTACCCCAGGAAAAAGGGTGACTTCAAGGACTTTGTGACAGAAGCCTAGTTTGGGTCAACTGAATAGACAGATGATCTCAAATTATGGAATTGTATTAAAGAAATCCTTGTTAGTGCCCCAGAAGGAAAAAAAATTCTCTCCAGAGGAATATAACATCATTCTATCATTCAAAATATTTTTACAAATAATTTCATCACCTGTGTTGTCACCTAGAAACTGTACATGACAAGGAGCAAAGTGAACAAAAGCCAACAGTATCCCAGTATGTATGAAATCTGGAGGCCAAAATTGTAGAGGACATTGAAAAACAGACAGTAAGGAGATTGCTTTGGAATGTTAGGTCCCTGGGACCTGCACAGGGACCAGGGCTGCTGCAGCCAAGAAACTGCTGCAAGATCCTTGGAAGAGAGCCAAATTAATAGCTCCCTCCCCTGCCAAACAGGGAGGATAGAGCAGCACCAGGGTGGATCTGGATGCTTGAAGTCACTATGGGAAATAAAGATGAAGTGGAAGACACACAGGGGTGGTGTTCATCTGCTGAGATTGTGGATGCTGGCTACATAATTACCACAGAAATTGGGGGGCTGGGTGATGCCTGAAGAAGGGAGAAAAGTTGGGCCATGATGGACTCTGACCCGGATAGTCTCTGGTCTGGGTGGAAAGTTGGGCTGCGTGAGAGGCCAGACCCTTACTAAGAGCAGCAGGCTTGAACAGAAGGATTTTATTTTTAAAAAAAGGTTCTCAGTGGCTGTTTAGGGAATTCTTCCCGCAGCAGCTGCCCCACCACCCTGGCTATGGCCCCCACTGCTACAGCCACAACATCAGCTGCACCCTTGCACTGCCACTGCGGTGGAGGCTGTGCTCAGCCACGCACCTGCCCCCTCTGCTATGACTCCCCCCTTCCCCATCACCTCAGTGGCTGTTCTCCCACCCTCACCCATGGCCAGCCCTTGCAGCCAGATAGCTAACTAGCTAGGGAGGAGGCACCCCCCAGAGGAGAGCAGCAGGGCAGCAGTCCCCAGAAAGACTCAACTCAGTGCAGGAGCTAAACTACCCTGAAGAGATTTTGAGAGTGCCTAGCACCTAGGACATCAAAGATGGAGAAGGTGGTATGGGAGTTGCCCCTAATTGGTGCACCTCAAGGACAATACACCTGGTGGATTGAAGGTGCTCGCCTGGCACAGATGTGAGGTCACCCCAGCAGCAGCAGCGAACAGAGAAACTGGGCAGGAGGTTGGGCAACTGTGAAGATTGCAGCCTATACCTGACCAGCATCCTCCCAAAACCACAGGAAAGGAGAAAAGTGAAGCCTAACCCCCCTCAGCCTGCAGCAGCCAAGAAGACCATCAGAACTCCCTTGGTGAGTTTAAAGTGAGCAGGAGTCTTTTTTCTTTTCTTCCCCCACCCCAAGTGAGACAATAAGACCTAGAGCTGTGAAAGAACCAGAGTCAGACCCAAAGGAGGATCACAAGGCTAATCTCAACAACTGAGAAACAGACAAATTTCACTTTGCTATTACAGAGATCTTGCATGTTATTGTTTATTGTATTATTATTTTTTCATTGTTTTACTTCCTTTATTTTATTAGAATTTTTTATTTCTCTTCTTTATGTTTAGTTTTCTTCATTTTATTTGTTTATTTAATTGTATTGTTTGATTTTCCTTGTTCACTCTTTCATAGTGTATTTTAATTTTACTTCTTTTACTTCATTTGTGTTCCAATATTACACTACTCTAGGTCATGTATTTCTAATTCTAGTTATTCAGATCACATAGATTCTGTCATATTATCATTGTTCTAGTATTATTGTACATAATTGTTGTTCCATACAATTATAAATACTATACAATACCCCTCCTGGATCTTAGCCAATTTCACTATTTTCTGGAACTTTATTACTGCTGTAGTTAACTTTATTCCCACACACTACACCTATTTTCTATTCTTTACTCTCACTATATCTCATAGTCTGACCTACTACAAGTTCTCTGTTTTCTGGATTCAACTCACAATCCTTCCCTCCTCTAACAAGAGTCTTATCCCTTTTCCATCCTTTCTAAAAAGTGGCTAGTTGGGTGAAACATCATGGTTAACACTATACTTATCCAAAGGATCTCCTATCTCTACAGGTTGGCACTTTAAATCCCATAGAATACACACCCACTGTCTTAATACATTTTGCTTTCCACCTCCAACTGATCACATAAAAGAGTAGGCAGGAGTTGTGGACAAAAATATACCTACTGGAAAAGAGAACCCACCAACAAAGGAACCACCAACAGGTAATAAAGAAAAATGAAGGAAGAGTGAGTGAGAGCCACACTAATCTGCACACAGAACCAATCTTGAATTACAACTAAAGGATGGACAAATTATCCAGAACAAACAACTGAACAATGGCAAGAGAGAATCGTTATAACCTTGGACAGACAGAAGAAACGGCTTTGACACAAACTGTCCCACCTGCACAACAGCATACAAGACATAGTGAGCAGAGTGAGTGACCCTCAGTTAACCATCTAAGGGGAAGGACCCACCAAAGAAAGACAAAATAATCAAAACCCAATTACATCTAGAGAACCAACATAAAAGATATACCAAGAGCAAAAAGTTCAGAAGATCAAGGAGATGGTATCACTGAATCTCACAGATCTCTACCATAGAAGTTCATACCATAAACCCAGGAAGTCAGAACAGATCAGTTTATGAAGTGGAGGCTAACAAGAAGAATCTCACAAAAAATGAGAAGACAAAAAAAAAAACCCTAAATAAAAGGAAAGGAGGAAGATTCAGAAAGAATGCTAAATGAAATAGAAGCAAGTCAACTATCAGATATTGAATTCAAAGTAATGGTTAAGGAACTTTGCTGAGAATTACCAAAAACTACAGGGAAATTACAGGGAACTAACTGCAAACTATATCAACATGAAAAAGGAAATAGAAACTATCAACAAGGGCAAAGAGGAAATAAAGAATACAATATCTGAATTAAAGAACACAGTAGAAGGAATCAAAACCAGGCTAGATGAAACAGAGGATCGAATCAGCGAGCTGGGGGACAAAGTAGGAAAAAACTCCCAGAAAGAGCAAGAATGGAAAAAAGACTCAGAAAGAAAGATGAGCTGTTAAAATAACTGCAGGACAATGTGAAACATAATAATATCCATATACTAGGAATACCAGAAAAAGAAGAAGAAGAGCAAATAATAGAAAACCTGTTTGAAAAAGTAATGATGGAAAACTTCCCTAATTTGATGAGAGAAAAAGTCACACAAATCCAGGAAACACAGAGAGTCCCAAGCAAGAAGAACCCAAAGAGGCCCACTGCAAGACACATCATAATTAAAATGGCAAAATACAAAGACAAAGAGAGAATCTTAAAGGCAGCAAGGGAGAAACAGGAAGTGGCATACAAGGGAGCCCCAATAAGGTTAACAGCTGACTTCTCAATGGAAATGCTCCAAGCCAGAAGAGAACAGCAAGAAATATTTCAAGTAATGAGAACCAGAGGCCTGCAACCAAAGCTTCTTTACACAGCAAGGCTCTCAATCAAGACAGAAGGCCAAATAAGGAGCTTCCCAGACAAAGGAAGTCTAAAAGAATACACCTCCACCAAACCAGCTCTGCAAGATATGCTAAAGGGACTGCTTCAGGAAAAGAAAAAAAAGAGCATGAGAGAGGAACAAAGGTGTGAAGAAAGTAAAGTGTCAACTAATAATAATAATAACCTATCAACAATAACCTTAAACATAGCAGGATTAAATGTTCCAATCAAAAGACTTAGAGGCAGTGAATGGATAAGAAATCAAGACATACAAATATGCTGCCTACAAAAGACCCACCTCAGAACAAAAGAACTACAGAGATGGGAAGTGAAGGGTGGGAAAAAATATGCCAAGCAAATGGACAGGAAAAAAAAAGCCAGGGTGGCAAAACTCATATCAGACAAAAGGGCCATAAAAAGAGACCTAGAAGATCACTTCATAATACTCAAGGGAATAATCCATCAAGAAGAAATAAACACGGTAAATATATATGTACCCAACATAGGAGCACCCAAATACATAAAGAAAATCTTGGAGGACTTCAAGAAAGATATTGACAGCAACACCATTATAGTAGGGGACTTTAAAACCCCACTCTCAAAAATGGACAGATCTTCCAAACAAAATATCAACAACAACAGTGTGTCATTGAACAATGTCCTACATCAAATGGACTTAACTGATATATATAGAACCCTTGATCCCAAAGAAGCAAATTACACATTCTTTCTCAATGCACATGGAACATTTTCAAAGATAGACCACATGATAGGACACAAAACAAGTCTCAATAAATTCAAGAAAATTGAAATCATATCAAGCATTTTCTCAGACCGCAAGAGACTGAAACTAGAAACCAACCTCAAGGAAAAAACTCTAAAACACTCAAACTCATGAAGATTGAATAGCATGCTATTAAACAATGAATGGATTAAGAATGAAATTAGGGAAGAAATCAAAAAGTTTCTGGAAACAAATGAAAATGAACTCATCACATTCTAAATCTTATGGGACAGAGCAAAGGCAGTCCTCAAAGGGAAGTTCAAGTTCATAGCAATACAGACCTACCTAAAAAAGATAGAAACATTTCAAATAAACAACCTAACCCTACATTTACAAGAACTGGAGAAACAACAACAAAGGCAGCCCGGAGCAAGTAAAAGGAAGGAAATAACCAAGATCAGAGCAGAATTAAATGACATAGAGATTAAAAGCACAATTCTAAGGATCAATGAATCCAGGAGCTGGTTCATTAAAAAGATAAACAAAATCAACAAGCCTTTAAGCAGGCTCATCAAGAAAAAAATCGAGAGGACCCATATAAACACAATCAGGAATCAAAGAGGAGAGATTAAAACTGAAACCACAGAAATACCAAGGAATGTAAACATTACTACAAAGAACTATATGCCAAGAAATTTGAAAACCTAGGAGAAATGAACAAATTTCTAGAAAAACATAATTTTCCAAAACAGATTGAAGAAGAAGCAGAAAGCCTGAACAGACCAATAACAGCTGAGGAAATTGAAGCAGTAATCAAAAAACCACCACCAAAAAAAAAAAAAAAAAAAAAAAATCCCTGAACCGGACAGTTTCACAGGAGAATTTTACAAAACATTTAATGAAGAGCTCACCCATATCCTTCATGGACTATTCCAAAAAATCCAAAAAGATAGAAGATACTCAAACTCTTTTTATGAAGCCAATATCATCCTAATCCCAAAACCAGACAAAGACACAACAAAGAAAGAAAACTGCAGGCCAATATCACTGATGAACATAGATGCTAAAATCTTCAACAAAGTACTGGCAAACTGCATCCAGCAATACATTAAAAAGATTGTACACCATGACCAGGTGGGATTCATCTGAAAGATGCAAGGATGGTACAATATTCACAAATCAATAAACATAATACATCACATAAACAAAAGGAAAGACAAAAATCATATGCCTGTATCAATACATACAGAAAAAGCATTAAATAAAGTACAGCACTCATTTATGATAAAAACATCAGCAAAGTGGGAGTAGAGGGAGCATTCCTCAACATAATAAAGGCCATATATGAGAGAACTACACCCAATCTTGTACTCAATGGGGAAAAACTAAAAGCTTTCCCACTGAGATCAAGAACAAGACAGGGATGACTGCTTTCACCACTCCTATTCAACATAGTATTGGAAGTCCTAACCACAGCAATCAGACAAGAAAAAGAAATAAAAAGCATCCAAATTGGAAAGGAGGAAGCAAAACTGTCACTGTTTGCAGATGACATGGTAGTGTACATAGAAAATTCTATACACTCCACCAAGAAACTACTCAACCTAATAAATGAATTTGGCAAAACAGCAGGATACAAAGTTCAGAAATCGAATATTCTGAATCAATATTCAGAAGTTGAAGTCATTTTTGTACACCAACAATGAAATATCAGAAACATAAATCAGGGGAAAAAATCCCATTTGCTATTGCTACAAGAAAAATAAAGTACCTAGGAATAAGCCTATCCAAGGAGGTAAAAGAACTGTACTCAGAAAACCACACAACACTGAAGAAAGAAATTAAGGAAGACACAAAAAAATGGAAGCATGTACCATGTTCATGGATTGGAAGAATTAACATCATCAAAATGTCTATACTACCCAAAGCAATTTATAGATCCAATGCAATCCCTATTAAAGTACCAGTTGTATATTTCACAAATATAGAACAAACATTTCAAAAATGTATATGGAATCATAAACAACACTGAATAGCTGCAGCAATTTTGAGAAAGAAGAACAAAGTAGGAGGGAAGACAATACCTGATACCAAGCTGTATTATAGGGCCACTGTAATCAAAACAGCCTTGTACTGACATAAGAAGGGACACATGGACCAAGGGAACAGAATAGAGAGCCCAGAAATAAACCCAAGTCTCTACGGTCAATTAACATTTGACAAGGGGGAAAAGCATAAAATGGAGTAAAAATAGCCTCTTCAACAAATGGTGTTGGGAGATCTGGACAGCTACATGCAACAAAATGAAACTTGATTACCAACTTACACCATACACAAAAATAAATTCAAGGTAAATAAAAGACTTAAAGATAAGTCACAACACCATAAATGTTCTAGAGGAGAACATAGACAGGGGAAGGATTTTCAGAAACAACTATAAAGGACATATAGACCAAACCAAGGGGGTATGTAATCAGGGGAGGGAGGTGGGGATGGCTGGAATAGAGGGAGAGTTGTAGGAAGGAAATGCAGACAACTGTACTTGACAACAAAATAACAATAACAATAACAATAAAAAGAGAAAATATATGACAGGGTAGTTACTCTCTGGAATATGTCCAGTAACTGTGGCAGCTTGAGAGCATAAAAATTCATGTAATCACTTTAAAATGTTCTTAGAAGTAACACACATCAGATCTGTTCATATTTCATTTCTTATTGCAATTTGTATAACCATAGCTGGATTTGATAGAGTTGGGAAACTTCCTACAGGATGAGAGACCAGAAATTGGTAATTAGTAATATAACTTTTCCAGTCTTGTTCCTGTAAAAATAAAACATTTGTTTCCCTCTCCTTTCTCAGTGCAGAGTATACTCAACCCCTCCTTAAGAGAGATATGCAAAATTCCCATCCAATCATTGTTGAAAGCCAGATTCTCTGAGTAATTCATAATAGTTTCTCTGTCAGATCTGGATGTGATTTTTGATCTGGTAACTAAAGAAATAATCTGCCTCTCACACTCCCAAAAGACAGTGAGAAAGGAATACCAGTACAGCCTCTTTACTGAAAGACCAAATTTATGAGATATACAGAAGCTACTAGTAAGTAATAATTTCAGAATCATGCTGAGCAGATGCTACAGGAGACTTTGTATTCTTGCAGTAGGATGTACTCTGTTTTCTCTTAGTACCTCCCCAGCCCTTTGTTCTCCATACAGCTTGACTCAGCTCTCTAGAGGTCTTCTGTTTCTCACAACTTGAAAGAGCATTGAAGAATATGCCTTTCTTGAGGGCTGAACTTCTCAACCAGCTTCCTTCTGGGAAATATGGATGCTGTCTAATTGTGTTTGGGCTGCTATAATGGAACATTATAGACTCTGTGAACTACAAACAACAAAAATTAATTTCTCACATTTCTGGAGACTGGAAACCCAAGGTCAATTTACCAGCAGATTTAGTGTTTTGAGAACTCACTTCCTGGTTCATAGATAGCCGTCTTTTCACTATCTTCATGTGGCAGAAGGATCAAAGGATCTCGCTGGGGCCTCTTTTATAAGAGCACTAATACCATTCAGAAATCTCTGTCTTAATCACATTCCAAAGGTCATCTCCACCAAATACCATCACTTTGAAGATTAGGTATATATATAGTATATTATACAATATAATATTGCATGGTATATAATAGTATATTATAAAATATATTATATATAATTATTATATATAATTATATACATGTAATTGATTATGCTATTACAGTGGTCCCATTTTCCCCTCTTTATTCCCCTCTGCAAGCACACTCCCTCCCACCCACATTCCCCTGTTTAGTTCATATCCTTGGGTCATACATATAAGTTCTTTGGCTTCTACATTTCCTATACTATTCTTAACCTCCCCCTGTCTTTTTTCTATATACTATTTATGCTACTTATTCTCTGTAGCTTTTCCCCCTCTCTCCCTGTCCCACTCCCCCAGTGATAACCATCCATGTGATCTCCATTTCTGTGATTCTGTTCCTGTTCTAGCTGTTTGCTTAGTTTGCTTTTGTTTTTGTTTTTTTAAGGTTCAGTTGTTAATAGCTGTGAGTTTGTTGTCATTTTAGAGATCATATTTTTTACCTTTTTCTTAGATAACTTCCTTTAACATTTCCTATAATAAGGACTTGGTGATGATGAACTCCTTTAACTTGACCTTATCTGGGAAGCACTTTATCTGCCCTCCCATTCTAAATGATAGCTTTGCTGAATAGAGGAATCTCCAATGTAGGTCCTTGCCTTTCACAGCTTGGAATACTTCTTTCCAGTCCCTTCTTGCCTGCAAGGTCTCTTTTGAGAAATCAGCTGACAGCCTGATGGGAACTCCTTTGTAGCTAATTCACTCCTTTTCTCTTGTTGCTTTTAAGATTGTGTCCTTATCTTTAATCTTGGCTAATGTAATTATGATGTGCCTTGGTGTGTGCTTCCTTGGGTCCAACTTCTTTGGGACTCTCTGAGCTTCCTGGACTTCCTGAAAGTCTATTTTCTTTGCCAGATTGGGGGAGTTCTCCTTCATTATTTGTTCAAATAAGTTTTCAATTTCTTGGTCTTCCTCTTCTCCTTCTGGCACCCCTAGGATTCAGATATTGGAATATTTAAAGATATCCTGGAGGTTCCTAAGCCTCTCTTCATTTTTTTGAATTCTTGTTTCTTCATTCTGTTCTGGTCAAATGCTTCTTTCTTCCTTCTGTTCCAAACCATTGAGTCCTGGTTTCCTTCCCACCACTGTTGGTTCCTTGTAGATATTTCTTTATTTCACATAATGCGAGCTGCATTCCTGCCTGGTCTTTTTTATGCTGTTGAATACCCCATGAGTTCCTAGAGCATCCTGATAACCAGTGTTTTGGACTGTGCATCTGATAGGTTGGCTATCTCTTCATCACTTAGTTGTATTTTTTTTTCTGGAGCTTAGAACTGTTTTTTCATTTGGGCCTTTTTTTTAACCTTGGCATGCCAGTTACATAATAAGACATGTTCCATCAGTCACAGCAACATTCACCAGGGTGGGGCAATACAGATTGCAGTGTTGTGATGGTGTATGTGGGGGAAGGGTCAGAGAGGGAACAGTGCTGCCAGTTTTCAGTCACTTCCCCTGCTACCCACAATCAAATTGGGCCTGATGCTGATTCTCATATGGGTGGGTTTGTGTATGTTCTAGGACCCTGTGGGTCTTTCCAATGAACTCTCCTGTGAGGCTGGGAGTTTCTCCCTCTGCTGCTTCAACCCCCACAGGTGTTTTCAGTCAGAGGTTTTGAGGCTTTCTTTCCCCACGCTGGAACCCTGGGTTGTCCAGTCTGTCTTGCTCCCCAGTTGTTCCTCTCAGTTTGTCTGTATGCTAATGTGGAACTGCCCAGTTTGCGAGCCACCACATGGCCTGGTCTGCCAGCTGCCACCTTGCCCATCCTGATCCTCCAGCCCCAACCTTATTGCGAGTCCTCTCTACCTGGCTGCCTGTCTCAGGCCTTCCCATCAGTGTGGATGAATGTTTCTTCTTTAACTCCTTGGTTGTTGGACTTCCATATGGTTTGATTTTCTGTCAGTTCTGGGGTTTTTTGTTTTTAAATTTGTTGTTGTCCTTGTTTTGGTTGTGCAAGGAGGCACAGTGTATCTACCTACAACTCTATCTTGGCCAGAAGTAGAAGATTAGGTTTCAACATATGAATTTTGGGAGGACACAAATATTTAGCATGTAGCGGGCATCTAAGTGGCTTCTTAACTATCAGTCAAAATCTTTTTGAGTCCACCCTGCTGGCTCTTTGTGTAGTAAATTCTCTGAAAAATTTAGTCAGTTTTTTATCTACTTTTCCAATCAGTTTTTTTTTTGTCCCATGTCCCACAGCTGTATAAATGCAGCTATATTGTGTTTGAAAGGCATTAATGGGAGAGCCACACATTTAGTCTCTTTTTCTTGAGCTGCTTTGTCCAACTATGGTTTGGTTAAATGGTTCCTTTTGTTTTTTTTCTGTGAGATGACTCTGGTAGGGATTAGCTGTTTTTAATTTCATTCAAAACAATTTTGTTAGATTGTATTGTAACAGCTGTCCCAGGAAGCATTTTTAAAAAACTTATTAAGATTGAATTTTTGTGTAGTCATTTTAATTTTGAAGATGGAAGGAAATATGCAACATTTTTGGCATACAATGCTTTATTATTTTAAGAAAAGTAAAAACACAACTGAAATGCAAAAGTAGATTTGTGCAGTGTATGGGAAAGTTGCTGTGACTGATGGAACATGTCTAAAGTGGTTTATGGAGTTTCATGCTGGAGATTTTTCTCTGGATGATGCTCCACGGTCAGGTAGATCAGTTGAACTTGAGAGTTGTCAACTGGAGACATTAACTGAGAAACATAAATGTTATACCACGTGGGAGATAGCTGACATACTCAAAATATACAAGTCAACAAAATTGTTGGTGAAAATAAAAAATGTGTCTTATATTTTATGAAAAAAAAAAAAACCTAAATGGACTTTTTGGCCAACCCATAATAGTACTTACTAGGATGTCTGAGTCCATTCAAAAATTTTAATAGTTGATGTGATAACCATACTCTTAACTGATCCTTACCTTAAGACTGATTTTTAATTAGTTTTTGACAAAGAACTCCTCAAATTTTCTTTTACTGTTTGAATTTTAGAAGCATTTTCTCAACAGACAAGTCCCTGAATTTATAGACTATCTCTATTAATTTTCATTCTTGCTTGCATATCAGACAATATCGTTCTGCTCATTTCTCTTTCTTATAATAAACTTTCAAATGCAGCCAACACATGCTACCAAAATTCTGTTTCTCTATGAAGCTACAAGATTATTAGGTATGTAATTGGATTTCTAAATTAATACAACAACAGTTTGACCAAGTAATTTGCCACTACATAACATTGTCACCATTCTTCTAGCCTCCATTATCAATTTCCTTGCAAACTAATGCCTAACCCACAATTCAAAGCTACATATTTCAGGTTGTTTGTTACAACCTAACAAATCAGAATGACAATTCTGATTCCAATTTCTATTTCAATCAGATGGATCTGATTACAGTGCAGCAATAAACAACTCTAGAATTTCAGTGGCTTAAAACAATGAATATTATTTCTATCATGTTACATGTCCATCACAGGTAGAATGGTGACACTCATTCTCATTACTATTGTCCTTACTCTGCATTGCAGGCTGATAGAAGAGTCACTCTCTAAAACATTACCAATAGCCACGGCATAAGAAAAAAGAGCATGATGAAGCATGTACTTGCTCTGCCTAAAAGTGACACACATAACTTCTGCTCCCATGTTCACACACACTTAAATTCAATGTGGTAGGTATGTATAATCCTAAGGCAAAAAGTAGAGCTAGATATTGGTAGAAAATGTTATAATCTATCCTTAAAGTATATCAAGTAAAACAAATATATTTATTATTATGAAAGGACATAAAAGCTGAGCTTGAAAATTTCATCAGCAAACTGGAAAATATGAAAAGTGACACATGATATATGAATAGAAGTAGGTATAAAAGAATTCTATAATTAAAAAATGAAGATAGTCCTGACCAGTGTGGCTCAGTTGGTTGGGTGTCATCCCACAAAGTAAATGGTTGCCGGTTTGATTCCAGGTCAGAGCACATGCCTGGGTTGCAAGTTTATTCCTAGTTGGGGCACATTTGAGATTGATGTTTCTCTCTTAGATGGATGTTTCTCTCCCTCTCTTTCTCCCTCCTTTCCCCTCTCTCTAAAAATAAACAAATAAAAGCTTTTTTAAAAAATGAAGATGAGCCCTGGCTGGCATGGCTCAATGGATTTAGCACAGGCTGCAAACCAAAGGGTCGCAGGTTCGATTCCCAGTCAGGGCACATGCCTGGGTTGTGGGCCAGGTCCCCAGTGGGGGCCACGCGAGAGGCAACCACACATAGATGTTTCCCTCTCTCTCTTCCTCCCTCCCTTCCCCTCTCTAAAAATAAATAAATAAAATCTTTTAAAGAATGAAGATGAAAGTAAGAATTAGAGGAACAGGTTATGAGCACACAAGCCATGCTTAAGAAAGAATATGTGAAACTGGAGGAAAGATTCTATCCAGCATGTTAAGTAGAAAGACAAAAACATGGCTAAGAATCATAAAGGATGCTGTGAATTCTCTATTCACAAATCTGTATTAAAGAAAGCAGTAAATAGTATTTTCCAAGAAGAAATAAAATTATCACATAATGGAAAGTTGGAGATGTAGGAATAAATAAAGAGCAAATGAAGTGAAAAGATAAAAAGTTAATCTAAATGACTGCTGGCTCTAAAACAGTAACAATAATGAAAACAGGGTTTATTTTCTATAAAAAGAGAAATAAAATACATAATGGCTACAGTATTTGAGCAGGTAAGAGATAAATGGAGAAAAAGTTTTGTTAAATCCATTCCATTTCTTGGAAGAAGAGGAAACATATCAATTAGCATTGAAGTTAAAAATGCATGTTACTGTTTCCACAGTAAGAAATAATAAAAATAGTATATAGCTTTCTAAATAATAGGAAAATAAGATCATAAAAATTGTCAATACAAAAGAAGGTAAGGAAGAAAACAAAAAAAATTTGGTAGAAAAAATGTAATACAAATAAGATAAAATTTTAACCCAAATACATTGCTAATTATACAGGGTGGACCAAAAATAGGTTGCAATTGTATGTCTAAAAAATAATTAATAGTAATTAATAAATAATAAAACAAGATTAAATTTTGTGTTTTGCATACTCGCAACTGTAAACATACTTTTGCAACACCCCATATTAAGTTTAAGTGGATGAAAAAAATTCAGATAAAAACTTTCAGATTGGATAAAACAATAACAATTATAAGTTCCTTATGAGAGACACACTTGCAACATAAGGAATAGAAACAAAAGTAATAATAATAAAAATGTACCATGTAGACATTAAATAAAAGTTTCATTTCATAGTAATAAAAGGTACAATGTATCAAGAACATAAAACAAACTTTACATTTGTGTGCACATACTAATGTGGATGCAAAAATATTAAAAATATACAGATATACAAGGAAAAGTTGAGAGACACAATTATAATGAAAGATGAATACTCTGAATAAAATAAGCAGACAAAAATATCAATAAGCATATAAAAATATTTAAACAGCATAATTGACATTAACAGATACAGATATATAAATATATAATCCTGCACCCAGCAATGGACAATACATCTTCTTTACAAGCAAGTATAAAACATTTGTAAAATATGTCCTTATGTACATGCACAGACAAGGTTTTAACAAATTTCAAAAAATGAAATAGTACAGAGTATGTTCTGTAATCATACATTTGTCAATCTAGTAACAAATTACAGAACATAAGTATAATCTCCACATGTCATATTAAGAAATACACATTTAAATGACTCATAAATAAAGAAGAAATCACAATGGAAATTAAAAACACTCAACAAACAATAAAATACACTGCATATTAAAATATATGGGATATAGCTGAAATAGTAATTAGAGGGAAATTTTCAATCTAAAATACTCATATTCGAAAAGAAGGAAGGTTGAAATTTTAATGAGTTGAGTCAATCACAAAAAAACATTAATAAAAGAATAGGAAACTGACCAAATAGTATGGAGGGAATAAAGGAGAGGAATTCCATAAAATTGAATATAAAAATAAATTAAAGAAGATCAACAAGCTTTGAAAACCTGACCAAAATACATAAAGAAAATCTTAGAGAACTTCAAGAAAGATATTGACAGCAACACAATTATAGTAGGGGATTTTAACACCCTGCTGTCAAAAATGGACAGATCTTCCAAGCAAAATATCAACAAAGATATTGTGGCATTGAACAACACTCTAGATGAAATGGACTTAAATGATATATATAGAGCCCTTCATCCCAAAGAAACTAAATACACATTCTTTTCAAATGCACATGGAACATTTTCAAAGATAGACCACATGATAGGACACAAAACAAGCCTCAACAAATTCAAGAGAATTGAAATCATACCAAGCAATTTTACAACCACAGGGCACTGAAACTGGAAACCAACCCCAAGGGGAAAATCCCAAAACACTAAAATCATGGAGATTGAATAGCATGCTATTAAACAATGAATGGGTCAAGAATAGAATTAGAGAGGAGATCAAAAAGTTTCCAGAAAAAAATGAAAATGAACTCACAGTGACCCAAAACTTATGGGACACAGCTAAGGCAGTCCTCAGAGGGAAGTTTGTGGTACAACTTCCTAAAAAAGTGGTACAGGCCTACCTAAAAAAAGATAGAAACATCTCAAAAAAACAACGTAACCCTACCCCTACAAGAACTTGAGGAACAACAACAAAGACAGGCCAGAGCAAGTAGAAGGAAGGAAATAACCAAGATCAGAGCAGAATTAAATGACATAGAGACTAAAAACACAATTCTAAGAATCAATGAATCCAGGATATGGTTCTTTGAAAAGATAAACAAAATCGACAAGCCCTTAAGCAGGCTCATCAAGAAAAGAAGAGAGAAGACCCAAATAAACAAAATCAGAAATAAAAGAGGAGAGATTACAACTGACACCACAGATACACAAAGGATTGTAAGAAACTACTATGAAGAACTGCATGCCAAGAAATTTGAAAACCTAGGTGAAATGGACAACTTTCTAGAAAAATATAATCTTCCAAAACTCAGTGAAGAAGCAGAAAGCCTGAACAGACCAATAACAGCAGATTAAATTGAAGCAAAAAACTCCTGACACAAAAAGCCCTGGACCAGATGGTTTCACAGGAGAATTATACAAAGCATTTAAGGAAGAGCTAACCCCTATCTTTCACAGACTATTCAAAAAAATCCAAAATTATGGAAAACTCCCAAACTCATTTTATGTAGCTAGCATCATTCTAATCCCAAAACTGGCTAAAGACACAACAAAGAAAGAAAATTTCAGACCAATATCACTGATGAATGTGGACACTAAAACCCTCAACAAAATATTGGCACACTGCATCCAACAATACATTAAGAAGATCATACACCATGACCAAGTGGGATTCATCCCAGGGATGCAAGGATGGTACAATATTCACAAATCAGTAAATGTAATACATCACCTAAACAAAAGCAAAGACAAAAATCACATGATCATATCAATAGATGCAGAAAAACCTTTTGATAAAGTACAACACCCATTTATGATAAAAACACTCAGCAAAGTGGGTATAGAGGGAGCATTCCACAACATAATAAAGGCCATATATGAGATATCTACAGCCAATATCATACTCAAAGGGCAAAAACTAAAATCTTTTCCACTAAGATCAAGAACAAGACAAGGTTGTCCACTTTCACCACTTCTATTCAATATAGTATTGCCAGTATTAGCCACAGTGATTAGACAAGAAAAGGAAATAAAAGGCATCCAAATTGGAAAGGACAAAACAAAACTATCATTGTTTGCAGATGACATGATAGTGTACATAGAAAATCCTATAGACTCAGCGAAAAAACTGTGTGACCTAATCAATGATTTTGGCAAACCAGTGGGATACAAAGTCAATATCCAGAAATCAAAGGCATTTTTGTATGCCAACAATGAAACAGCAGAAGCAGAACTCAAGAAAAAAAATCCCATTCAATATAGCAAAAAGAAAAATAAAATACCTAGGAATAAACCTAACCAAGGAGGTAAAAGACAGGTATGCAGAAAACTACACAACATTGAAGAAAGAAATCAAGGAAGACACAAACAAATGAAAACATATACTGTGTTCATGGATTGGAAGAATTAACATCATCAAAATGCCCATACTACCCAAAGCAATTTACACATTCAATGCAATACCTATTAAAGTACCAATGGCATATTTCACAGACATAGAACAAACACTTCAAAAATTTATATGGAACCATAAATGACCTCAAATAGTTGCAGCAATTTTGAGAAAGAAGAACAAAGTAGGAGGGATCAGAATACTTGATACCAAACTGTATTACAAGGCTACTGTAATCAAAACAGCCTGGTACTGGCATAAAAACAGGCACATGGACATGTGGAACAGAACAGAGAGCCCAGAAATAAACCCAAGCCTCTATGGTCAATTAATATTTGACAAAGAGGGCAGCACATAAAATGGAGTAAAAATGGCCTCTTCAACAAGTGGTGTTGGGAGAACCGGACAGCTACGTGCAAAAAAAATGAAACTCAAGCACCAACTTACACCATACACAAAAATAAATTCAAGATGGATAAAAGATTTAAATACAAGCCGTGATACCATTAAATTCCTAGAGGAGAACATAGACAGGAAAATCTCAGATATTTCACACAGCCACATTTTTACTGATATGTCCCCTAAAGCAAGGGACATAAAGGAAAGAACAAACAAATGGGATCTCATCAAAATAAAAAGCTTCGGCACAGCTAAAGAAGACACTATTAAAATAAAAAGAGAACCAATTATATGGAAAAACACATTTGCCAATGATACCTCAGGCAAGGGTTTAATCTCCAAAATATATAAAGAACTTACACGACTCCACTCTAAGAAGACAAGCAACCTAATAAAAAAATGGGCAAAGATCTCAGTATTGCTAGCTATCAGAGAGATGCAAATTAAAACCACAATGAGATACCACTTCACAGCAGTCAGAATGGCCATCATAAACAAAGTAACAAACAACAAGTGTTGGAGAGGTTGTGGAGAAAAGGGGACCCTAGTGCACTGTTGGTGGGATTGCAGACTGGTACAACCACTGTGCAAAACAGTATGGATTTTTCTAAGAAAACTAAAAATAGATCTACCTTTTGACCCAGCAATTCCATTGCTAGGGTAATATCCTAAGAACCCTGAAACACCAATCCAAAAGAACCTATGTACCCCAATGTTCATAGCAGCACAATTTACAATAGCCAAATGTTGGAAGCAACCTAGGTACCCATCAGTAAATGAATGGATCAAGAAACTATGGTACATTTACACAATGGAATTCTATGCAGCAGAAAGAAAGAAGGAGCTCCTACCCTTCGTGACAGCATGGATGGAACTGGAGAGCGTTATGCTAAGTGAAATAAGCCAGGTGGTGAAAGACAAACACCATATGATCTCACCTTTAACAGGAACCTAATCAACAAAACAAACAAGCATAATATAACCAAAGACACTGAAATTGAGAACAGGCTGACAATCACCAGAGGGGAGAAGGGAGGGAATTCCAGGAGAAAAGGGGAAAGGTTTAGAGCAACAAGTATAAAGGACACATGGACAAAAACTAGGGGGCTGGAAATGGGAGGGAGTTGGGGAGGGCTGGGCAGCGGGCTGGGATGGGAGTAAAAGACAGAAAACTGTAGAAGAACAACAATTAAAATACAATTAAAAAAACAATAATAGGAAACCTAAAAAAGAGAGAAAAAAGAAAACCTGACCAAAAATACTAACTCTGCCTTCTCACAAAATAAGTAAATAAATAAATAAATGGAGGAAGCTCACATTCCCACACACGCAGTGTTAGGAATGAACAAGGGGCTATCACCACAGATCTTGCAGATATTAAAAGGACTTTCTTACACCACACACAGGAATAAATTCAAAATGGATTGAAGACTTAAATGTTAGACCCAAAACCATAAAAATCCTAGAAGAAAACATAGGCAGCAAAATCTTGGACATTATTCATAGAAAGTTTTGATGAGATATACCTCCCTAGGCAAGAGAAACTAAATAAATGGAACTACATTTATTTAGAAAATAAAGAAAAAATAAATAAATGGAACTACATCAGACTAAAAAGATTTTGCACAGTGAAGGAAATCATCAACAAAATAAAAAGACAGCCAACAGAATGGGAGAACATATTTGCTGATATATCTGATAAGGGGTTAACATCCAAAATTTATAAAGTACTTACAAAACTCAACACCAAATAACAAACACCCAATTAAAAAATGGGCCCAGGACCTGAATAGATACTTCTCCAAGAAGGACATACAGATGGCCCACAGACATATGAAAATATGCTCAACATCAGTAGCCAAAGGAGAGATGCAAATAAAAAACACAATATCACCTCACGCCAGTCAGAATGGCTATCATTAATAAATCTACACACAACAGGTGCTAGAGAGAATGAAGAGAAAAAGGAACCCTATTACACTGTTGGTAGAAATGCAAACTGGTGATGCCATTGTGGAAAGTAGTGTGGAGATACCTCAAAAAATTAAAAATGGATCAGCCTTTTGATTCAGCAGTTCCACTCCAGGGAATATACCCAAAACAACCCAAAACACTAGTTTGAAAGAACATAAGCACCCCTATGTTCATTGCAATACTATTTATAATCCCCAAGATATGGAAGCAGCCCAAGAGTCAACCAATAGATGAGTGGATAAAACTATGAGGATATTTACACAATGGAATTCAGTGAGGCTGTTAAAAAAAAGAAAATGTGGCTGCTGACCAAGATGGAGGCATAGGTGGACACACTGTGCCTCCTCGCACAACCAAAATTAAGGACAACAAAGATTTAAAAACAAAAAAACAACCAGAACTGATAGAAAATTGAATTGTACAGAAGTCCAACAACCATTCATCCACACCAGTAAGAGGGGCGGAGTCATGGCAGGAAGAACTAGAAGTGCAAACCTAGGCATGCAGGCAGCAGCCTCTAGCAGACCCCAGGCACACAGGCAGTGGTTAGCAGACCCCAGTCATGGGGTGGCAACTGTGCAGACACAGTGAGGCTGTGCAAGGTGTCTGGCTGACCAGGTGGTCCCACATTCCCACACAGATAATCCAGGTGAAGGGGAAGCAGTGCAAGGGACTGGAATCTGAGAGAGAGCAGAGCAAGCATCATTGTTCCCTCTCAAACCCCACCCCTACATACAGCATCACTACCCAGCGACTGGGCTGCCCCATCCTGGGGAACACCTAAGGCTCCACCCCTCACTATGTAACAGCCCAGACCAGAACAAAACAAAAACAAAAACAAAAACGGCTCAAACGGGAGAACAAATCAAAGCCCCAGAGCCAATTCATCTAAGCAACCAAGAGATAGCCAACCTATCAGATGCACAGTTCAAAACCCTGGTGATCAGGATGCTCACAGAATTGGTTGATTTTGCTCACAAATTAGATGAAAAAAAAATGAAGGCTACAATAAGTGAAATGAAGGAAAACGCACAGGGGACCAATAGAGATGGGAGGAAAACTGGGACTCAAATGAAAGGAGTGGACCAGAAGGAAGAAACAACCAACCAAACAGAAAACAAGGAAGAAACAATAATTCGAAAAAATGAGGAGAGGCTTAGGAACCTCTAAGACATCTTTAAACATCCCAACATCTGAATTATAGGGGTATCAGAAGGGGAAGAAGAGCAGCAACAAGTGGAAAACTTATTTGAACAAATAATAAAGGAGAACTTCCCCAATCTGGCAAAGGAAAGACTACCAGGAAGTCCAGGAAGCTCAGAGAGTCCCCAAGAAGTTGGACCCAAGGAGGAACACACCAAGGCACATCATAATTCCATTACCCAAGATTCAAAAGAAGGAGAGAATTCTAGAAGCAGCAAGGGATAAGGTCACAGTCACCTACAAAGGAGTCCCCATCAGACTGTCAGCTGATTTCTCACAGGCAAGAAGGGGCTGGAAAGAAGTATTCCAAGTCATGAAAGTCAAGGACCTACATCCAAGATTGCTTTATCCAGCAAAGCTGTCATTTAGAATGGAAGGGTGGATTAAGTGCTTCTCAGATAAGGTCAAGTTAAAGGAGTTCATCATCACTGAGCCCTTATTATATAAAATGTTAAAGTGACTTACCTAAGAAAAAGATAAAAAATATGACAGTAAAAAGACAGCAAACTCACAAATATTAACAACCACACCTGAAACAAAAGCAAACTAAGCAAACAGCTAGAACAAGACAGAAATACAGGAATGGAGATCACATGGAGGGTTAGCAACAGAGGAGTGAGAGGAAGAGAGAGGGGGAAAGGTACAGAGAATAAGTAGCATAAATGGTAGGTAGAAAATAGACAGGGGGAAGGCAAGAATAGTGTGAGAAATGTAGAAGCTAAAGAACTTATGACACATGGTCATGAACTAAAGGGGGGTATGTGGGTGGGAGGGGGTTGCAGGGTGGAGGGGAGTGATGGGGGAGAAATGAGACAGCTGTAATATCATAATCAATAAAATATATTTTAAAAAAGAAAATGTTACTCCTTCCAACAGTACAGATGTACCTGGAGAATATTATACTAAGTGAAATAATCCAGTTAGAGAAATACAAATACCATCTGATATCACACATACATGGAATCTAATGAACAAACTGAACTAACAAGCAAAACAGAATCAGACTTATAGATGGAGAGCAGATAACAACAAATGGTGGGGTGGCTGTGGTGGACGGATTGAGCAAAAAGGATAAAGGACTCATGGATGTGGACAATAGTGTGGGCATCCTGGGGGGGGGGGGAGATGGTATAAGAAGACTAAATGGTAATAAAAAAATACAATAAAGTTTAAATCAAATGAAAAAATAGAAGGATAAAAAGAAAAAATTATGAACAACCTGGTATGGTTGTTCAAAAAAATAAGTTTTCAATGTTACTTATTTGCTTGACATAGCTTTATGAATTATTGCCTTGTACCCACTTCATGAACCAAGAAAAAGAACCCAACCAGCCCTTACCCTGGAGCCTTCAGTGTGTGCCACCAAGCACAATTTCCCTCCAAAGGAACTACTCTCCTAACTTTTACAGCATTCACTTCCTTGCAGGAGATTTCAGGAAAGGAGCCTGAGGAAAATCTTCCAATAGGGAGAAGGGAATTTTGGAGTAGAATGTAATAAAGTCAAGACAAGAGAACTGAGGTAGATAAATAAAATGATAGTGGATGGAAGAGTAAAGGGACCAAGTATTGTCAGATGGGTGGTACCAAATATCACTAATACTCATGTGGGAATGGTCCAATTAAAAGAGAAACAGGTAAAGTTGTACAGTGAAGAGTATGAAAGTATAGCCTTGGCTGGTGTGGCTCAGTGGATTGAGCACTGGCTTGTGAACCTAAGTGTCACTGGTTCAATTCCCAGTCAGGGCACGTGACTGGGTTGCGGGGCAGGTCCTTAGCAAGAGGCATGTGAGAGGCAACCATACATTGATGTTTCCCTCCTTTTCCCTCTTTCTAAATAAATAAATAAAATCATTTTTTAAAAGTGTGGGAAGGTGGCTAAAAGGGAAAAGATGCAGAACCCAAATGAAGGATTGGAGGCATTGAACTTTTACAAAATGTACTCCCTCCTTTTGGAAGGAAGAAGTACATGAGTTTCGATGAAGATAAGTTTCCGGACTTGGAAGTCAGAAGATGAAGAACTTTCTAGCTGATGATTTTAATATTTTAGTGAAATAATAGTCAAGGTTAAGAGTAGGGATTCAAGTATAGTAAGGGAGAATGAGTTTATGGAGAAAGGAAATGGAATAAAATAGTTAACTCAGACAAGGAGAAAGCAACTTACAAAACAAATCCAGTTGACTTGTCAGTCAGGTTTGAGGCTTTTTGTGGAGTTTCATATGATTTATTTAAAAGTAGACCAACCTGCCCAACTAGATTTCTTTCCTCCTGCAATGTTCATCTGTCTGTAGGTAAGCGCAGAAGTTGTGGTTGGAGAGCTAAGTCATCACGGACAGGGGTTTTACCAGGCCAAAAAAAAGGGGAGCGGGTAGAAGAACATTAAGAAGATTGAACAGAGTAGTAATAGTGATAAGCCATGGGCTCTAACTGCACAAAGAAGAAAGTGAAAACAGGAGGGATTGTTAGATAGTAGGACAATGTTGGGTTAGATTAATTGAAGAGAATTAATTGATACAAATTTTTGCAGTAAGATTAGTTGAGCCATGAGCTGTTTGGAAAGGAGGTTGTTGCAGAATTGGGATAAATTGGAGATTTCAAAGGAAGTACAGTATCTACAAGTGACAAGTTCCAGGTTGGGCTGTAGGAATGGAAATCTGAGGGAAGGAAAAATGACTGGAAAAATATTGGTCAAGGAACTGAGAGGCCAGCATGTTGGTTGGGACATGTACCAGGATGCCAAAGTGAGTGAAAAGGATGGCATGAGTCTGGGAGAAAGAAAAGCCTATATCAGGGAAACTATTAATGAATGAGAATGAGAGGCCAGGTGGTCAGTAGACAACAGCAGTGAGGGAGAGAAGAAGATGATTGCACTACTTGGTGTCTCAGAGACTCCAACATGAGATATGGAATAACTCCAGAGGATCCCTTGCCCTCTAGTTTCCGGTTCAGTCATTGAGAATCTCTCTGGAAATTAGAGGCAGGTAGGCCTGAGTGCTTATTCCCCAGGTTGCATCAGAGTAACTGTGTACCTTGATGAAGGCACTAATTGTTCAAGGCAACTAACCATACATGATTCTGGATTTTGATAATAACTCCTCCTGCCTCCCTTGAGGTGACCGCTTTTTACTAGCTTCCAGTTCCTGCCCTATTCCATGTGATTTCTCTACATTCTGCTTGTACTATTAAAAATGCTCTCTTTTTAAAATCCTCTGAATTTTCCTACTTTGAATGCGCCATCTGTTTCCTTACTGCAACTCTGAATGATACCATGATAGAATCCAAAACACAGTGTTTCAGGGGAAAAAAAAAAGGCCTAAGGATCCAGAAGTCATGACAAGGATTAAGAAGAACATTACCCCATCACATGGCCCAGAACTATGACCTGTTCAGTTGCAAACATGCACTTTTCATCAAGACAACAGAAAAATGACCTCAAAGGCCTGAGATAATCAGGGCTACCTCCTCAGTTTGAACAGGCGAAATGGCAGTCACCTGGGACTCAGCCCATGCCCACCAGAGCAGCAGAGGCAGGACCCCTGCACCAGTGAGTCTGAAAGACAGAACATTGAACAAAAGATTATTATTCTTGAGTTTAAAATCTAACAATATTTACTTCTTTGGTATCTATCACCTTTTCCTGCTTTCCTATTTTCTCCCTTCTTGGATTGGGAATGTCTGCCCTACCATTGTATTCTGGAAGTACTTGACTCACCTGGTTTCACATATTCACAGCCAGAGATGAATTTTGCCTGAGGATGAATCATATGCTGATTTTTATACATTTCTTTTACTGAATTTATTGGATTGACACCAGTTAACAAAATTCTACAGGTTTCAGGCACATAATTCCACAGCACATCATCTGTACACTGTATTGTGTGTTCAGCTCCCCAAGTCAAGTCTCCTTCCATCACCATTTACCCCCTCCTATACTTTTCTCTACTTCCTTCCACCCTTCCCATCCCCAGCAATCACCACACTGCTGTCCATGTCCATGAGGTCTTTCTCCTTTTTCTTATTCTTTGCTGAATTCTTCCAACCCAAATCCCAAACCCCCAAACATCCCCTGAGACTTACAGAGAGCTGTCAACCTGCTCTCTATCTATAAGTCTATCTCTATTTTGCTTGTTACTTGATATTGTTCATTAGATTCCATATATTAGTGAAATAATATGTACTTATCTTTCTCTAAATGGCTTATTTCACTTAGCATAATTCCCTAGATAATATTTAGACTTTGGACTTTAAACTTTCGGGTTGATGATAAGTTAAAACTTTTGAGGCTATTGGGATGAAATTAATGTAGTTTTCACAGGAGGATAACATGGATTTTGGGGACTCAGAAGCAAAATGTATGAACAAAATGTTTGAGTCACTCCAAAATTCATGTTGAAGTCCTAAACCTTATGTGATGGCATTTGGAGGTGCAACCTTTGAGAGGTAATTAGGTTTAAGTGAAGTTGTGAGAGGGGGACCTCCATAACAGGATTAGTGTTCTTATTAAAGGGAAGGACTGAAGCTCATTCTCTTCTATGTGAAGACACGCTGAGAAGGCAGCTGTCCACAATCAGGAAGAAACCTCCCATGAAGAACAGAATCTTCCAGCACAATGAAGTTAGACTTCCCAGCCTCCATAACTATAAATGTTTGTTGTTTAAGCTACACAGTATATGGTTGCTTGTAATAACATCCTGAGCTGACTATGACAGAGGAGAGATGGCCAGTCACAACAGTGGGAATTCCAGGGGGAAGTTGCAGACTGAGACAGATTAGCAGTATACAGAGAAGAACATAAAGGAGATTTCAGGTGGTAGTAAATGTTTGCAATGGTTTGGACTTTGTGAGTAACTGAAGGAAACGGGGATTCAAGGGACATACGATTAGAAACAAACTGGTTTGGGGTTGTAGCATTGCACTATGGCCCCTGAATATTTCAATTGTTGATATTGTGATTGGTCACTAAGTTCATAAGCAGTGTGTTGGGAGGCAACAAGGCAAGGTCACTACTGTAAGCTTTGGTCCAGCCTCAGATGAAGGACACTATTCTCAGAATGCAAAGATTATTTGGCAAGTGATAGCTTTTTTTAAGAGAGAAGATATTAGAATGTGTTTAAAAGCAGGTGAAACAGAGATCAAGACACAGCAAGAGGTTGAAGACACAGAAGAGAAAGAAGGTAATCAATGAAGTCTCAGAGTTAGTTGGATCCTGAAAGTAGGTGTTGGGACCTCCCTCTTACATTCTGACAGGAAGCAGGTATTTTGCTAAAATGCCACAAAGATTTGTGAGAAATGGCATGTAGTTTACTATGCAACTCTAAGTTAATTAATAATAACACATTGAAGTAACAAGCCCTAGGCTGGGCAAATCTATATCTTCCTCAGTGTGTTACTTGTTCCCAGTTTGACCTGTCCTGTGATATCTGCTTCTTTCCTTTGACCACTATGAACGTTATCAATTGTTTTTACCTTTGAGCATAGCCATGCAAGGCAGCATGTCTTCCATGTGCAGGAACATGCAAAGTAAAAAATAATAATAATAAGGGCTTCTTCTTTGCCCTCTTGGTATAGCAGAAACATTCTCTGTGCTATGATGATGTTAAACATCTGAAACCTCCTATGATGGAAGAAGTCCTTAACTGCCTGGAGTGAAACATTGTACTTGATGTTTCTTATAGAACAGCACTGCACAAGTCCATGCATTATCAACTAAAGAGATAACTAGTTACAGTAGCCCCCATTAAAGCAGTAACCATATAGCACCCTGGGAACAGAGATGGAAGAGTCAAAGTCAGGAGATCAGAAGAACAAACAAAATGAAAAGGGGGAAGTAGAAGTATTTGACTAAATGACCTCAAAATTGACACCAAGTAAAACCAGGCAGATCCCGTTTCCAAATCTCAGCTCCAAGGGAGGCAGAATTTAAGCTAAAGGGAGTATGGACTGAGCCAGTCTCTAATGTACAGGATAAGGACAATGAGACTATCCAGGGTTCTGTTACAAAATAAGAAAGTGAAACATAAAAGGAGAAAGGGACAGAAAAGTTTTCCCAGAAAGTCTACAAGGATGTCCTGCAGGCATAGATCCATGAGGAATAAGGGAAAATCCCCAGAAGAAAGAGAAAAGAAATATCCATACCAGTTGGGAAGGAAGAGTGGAGTGAGGAGAGGTCACCAGCTGAGAGTATAGGAGAAAGCCTGGTACCTCCTCTTGAGCACAGATCAGCATCTTTTTCCAAATAATTTCTGGGACAAATGCTATTGATATTTTACCATTAGTTTAAGGGATACTTAATTAACTAGGGGCTCAGAGGTGGGGTTCTCTTCTGTAGGGATAGTCATCTTCTCACACCACAATGATCTGAATATAGTCATATCTCAGTACTTGTTCGCTTCAAATCTTGTCAAACCCTGTACTCATTACATTTTGACAAGATAAAAATGTTTGAGCACTCAGCACTTGCTTGTGACACATTGCACTTGCTAGAACTTGTGAGTCACCACCCAGCAAAAGAAAATGCTTTCAGTACTCATAGATTTTGGCACTTGTCACGAGTTCCAGAACAAATGAACGATGAGTACTGAGGTATCACTATATACATACAATAAATATATACCTTGAAAAAACTTGATTAATGTACATAACCAGGTGTATATTTCTTCTAAACAAAATATCTCCCACTCAAGGCACAGAAGGTGAAATTTTCTGAGGGAGGAAAGGGTTTATTTTACCCTTGAGACTCAAGGATGCTAGGTTGAAAACATGGGTCTCTGATTCCATGAGATGGTGAACCTGATCAGCTGGGTGGAAGGCTTGAACCTGGATGAGTAGCTGTGTGCATTTGAGTAATTCTATCACTATTATGCTACACTATGATGCAGTTTCACATCAGTTTAATGTTGACAAATTAAACTTAATTTGGCTTGGCACCCAAATGCCAGATTGGCAAAAAGTCCATTCTTAAACTACTGGGCTTTTCCCACTCTCACTTGGATAGTCAAAGAAATTACATATCTTACATGATTCAAAAGGTTTCCCCCCTAATGTACACTTATAAGAAGGGGAAGTCCCCTTCTGACTTTGGTTTTCCAACTTGCCCTCCTGATGTCAACAAAACAGAGAAGTCACCAGCTTCAGGCTCAGGCCAGACAAATCCTTTGAAGGCTGTATATCAGCCATAGCACCTGGGTGTGGTGCTCAGGTGTGTGCACCAGCAATTCTTCAAACCTGGGGCCACAGCAGCATTGCAGCAGAACATGTCATCTGCTTATAATAAAAACCCATGCTCACCTCCCCCTTTCCTACTGAAATTTT
The DNA here is from genome assembly GCA_004027475.1 of Anoura caudifer. Taxonomy (NCBI): domain Eukaryota; kingdom Metazoa; phylum Chordata; class Mammalia; order Chiroptera; family Phyllostomidae; genus Anoura; species Anoura caudifer. The sequence continues at coordinate 263,356 of PVKU01001276.1, forward strand.
TGGTACCTTGAAAGTAAGGCTACTTTTATTTTTGACCCCTGAAATACCAGATCCTTCTCTCTAGAGAGAAAATAGTTGCTCAAAATAAAGTCCTGGACTTTTGAGACACAAAGAAAATTTTCTTTTTTCTGAGGAAAAGATCTAGACTTTAAAACCATAAAGGCTTTTATGCCCTCTCTGAAAGTGGGGTTGGAGGGAATACTCTCCATCCTTCATTCTTTCTGTATGAGTAAACTGGCTCACTGACAAAAAGAAAATGTCTTTGGCTGAAAGAAGGAAGAAATAGGTAAAACTATCTTTACCAAATCACCCCCACTACATGTCTACACTCAAGAAGCTGCATTACCAATGAGCATAGATGAACCTAGATGCCTGATACGTAAGGAGGTCTAAAAGTCTGTGGGTTATGTTTGCACATGTGGAGCAGGTAGTTCAAGAGCCTATGTGTCATGTATGTTTATATAATGAATGATGGTGATTTAGCTTCATGGAAAGAAGTGTCTCAGTGGAGGAACCAAGACAAATAACAGCCAGGTATTGCATCAGATTTCCAGGTAAGCAGATGGTTTAAGGAGGAGATGTTGAGGTTGGGATGCTCATGCCCAGTTTGCAGATAAAGGAGACAGCACTGGGGCAGGTGGTCAGCTTGTGTTTCAATAGTGACACCATGTGGCAGCAATGGCTACACGGCCAGGAGATCAGTAGACTTCTGGTTTTCTCTCAGACACTCTTTAGTATTGACTAAGGAGACTGACACTTCAACTGAGAAAGCCCCTCATATTCTCACACCTGTCACATATGTGCTCTGAGCAGGGGAGTTCATAGGAGTGAAATCCCAGAGGCAAGGAAAGAAAACCTTCAATGATGAGGAAAGAAGGACTGGATTCATTTAATTTGAAAAATTTTAAAGAGATACAATTACTTTATTCCATTGGTAAAACAGGTTACTAACAGCTATGAGATAGGTCTTATTTTGTAATATCCATGATACCCAAGAGCCCCTCGGATTACACAGTAAAATCATATTAAGTCAGAACAAGTTACAAACACTATAGAGAAGAAAGTGTGGATTTTGGTGAAGTCAACTTCAGTTCAAATCATAGCTTCTCCATTGATTAAGCAGTGTGACCTTGGACACATTTCTTAAAATATCTGCACATCAGCTTCCATACCTACCAATGGATATAAGGTACAGGGTCAGTGTGATTGTTATAGTCATCTGGTTCCCATGCTGTGAAATTTCACATCTTTTTTCCCTTCAAGATATCTTGATTTGATGCTTGGCTGTCAGCATAAGAAAAACAATACACGATTAGAATTGGCTATATCTCTGAGTTGTTTATAACAATGACAAATTTGTATTAAACCACACGAAAGGAAAATGATTAAGTAACTATCAAATCATATTAGGAAATACTAAGCAGTCATTCAAAAAGAAGCCTTCAGTGAATTTCAATGGCATTAGAGATTGTTACACTAGCTTTAGTTGAGTTCTGGTAACCCACTACCATTGGACCAGCCTACATTAGAGATTGTTGTCAGAGTAACATCAAGTGAAAAAGAGAATGCTTAAAACCTCATGTCATATGTAATTTAACCAGGATTATATTTAATTTACCCTCCTATAGAATTCAGAAATGCATATATGCATCAATATGGAATTCATATAAGCATTGAGACAGATACAAAGGACATACAAAAATATTAATGATTTTTGATGCCTCTTCATGATTTTTAAGTGTTTTTAAGGAGGTATATTCTGATTTTATCTTTATTAAGTGCAGCCTTTTAAAAATAAAATTATGTAACAGTACTACTTTATGGCTTTCTCAATGTAATTTTGACTAGCATCTTATGAGCTAGGGTTTCATCTTCTCTTCCTTATGCCTCTATTTTAGATAAATGTATGGAGGAAGAGGGTGAATTTATTTTATTTTAAAAAAGAGGGGAGAGAGGAAGGGGAGGAGGAAGACATTTCAATCTTCTTGGCCACATCCTGGTTGGTCTTAGCATTTTGGGGGGTGGCATATTCTGCTCCCCTTCAATGTGAAGAATACTGTCCTACAACTCTATGATTTTGCTTGGATAATCTAGATCACTCCTGGAGAAAAAATAAAAGATCAATGTTCTGAAAAAACATAATATTTTATAAAGTTATCTTAATTGCTTTCAATATAAACAATTTATGCTAAATATAAAGTAGTAATGTTATATTAATATAGATATATCTATAATAACAAGAAAGACCTCTACAAGTAAAATAAAGCACCTACTAAAGAATAAAATATTTCAAGGTCAAAATAGGGGTCTGCAAACTATAGTCCAAGAACCAAATTTAGCAGGCATCTGTTTTTTAGAGCCTGCAAGCTAAGAATTAGGTTTTACATTTGCAACAGGCTTTAAGAAAAATTAAGATGAGATCATGTGTACCCCTCAACGCTTAAAATGTTCCCTACCTGTCCCTCTAAAGAAAAAGTTTGCTGATCACTCATGTAAAGGGTAAGTTACTGAGTAGCAATTATCTACTAATGTATTATGTATTAATATATTACCTACTAATGTATTAATGTATTTGCATAATACTATGCAAACATTATGTATTTCAGAAACATGGAGTGAAAGCTTAAATTTACCTTGTTCAAAGTTGTCTCATTGGTAATGATCTTGTATATGTATGTTTACATTTTTGTTTCAAGCTATGAGAATCAAACAGTGAAACTATTATATTAGTTCTTAAGGGGAAAGATACGATTTTTGAGAAAGAGGTTTGTATTCTAATTAAAAGAAATGTGAGGTCAAGTCAAAGAAATATCTAAAGTAATGTCTAAAGTTAAAGTAACATATCATGCTCTGTTAGATTGTCTGCACAGTTTGGTGGGTTGATAGATATTTGGAAACTAACCATCTTCCAAAATATGTTGATATATGACAACAACTTGCATAGCTGAACTTGCATGCCAACATCAGCTTCCCACGAGCTGCCCACACTTAACTGTCTCCCCAGACAACTCTTCTGCCCACCTCTCTTGACCTCTTTGCCATAGTCAATAATGTTGATCCCTTCCTCTTTCCAAAAATACTCTCTTGCTTTGTCCTCATGACTCCATACAACCCGTTTTCCACTTATTTATGCATTCTCAAACCCTGTAACCATACTCTCTTCCTCTACTTGGCCTGCAGGCATTCTCTGGCTGCTCTTCTTTCTTCTCCTGGGGGATCTGATTCAGCATAGGCTGATGCCTCCCACCTCTCTGTTCTGGTCCATCCAATTCATTCTTCTCAGCTTAAAATCTACTAACTCCGCTTATTCTCATCTCTGATCAAATGTGAGTCTGTTTAGTGTTTATTTTTCTTCTTCTTAACAAGACAATGACAACCATTTTTTTCCTTGTTTAATCTGATATCACCCTGCCTTTTTCCATGGCTGGTAATTTTTAAATTGTGTATCCAACATTGTGTGTAAAATAAGGTCAGAGTCTCCAGACGGTGTTATATTTTACCAGAGAAGTTCCTCCTTTCATATGTTAGGTATATAATGGTATGAAACATTGATCACCTCAGTCTCATCAGGAATTGGGGTGGGTTGGAGCTGGATTGAAGTTTTGGTAAGACTCAATCTAGATTTGACTTCACCTCAATTTTAGATGGTGATCCTCCTGACTTTATGTTGAAAGCCACACCTGCATTTTAGAAGTTTTCAGCTCAGCTCTGTAGCCTCCCATCCCACACACTTCAAAAGTTGGTCAATGAGTTGAACAGGATACCAGGTCTCTCTTGCCTCTTACACAGCATCTCACATGGCCCAGACTCAGCAAATGTCCTATAATCAGTGTGTTTGAGGCCCCACATTTTTAATTTGTCATTCCAGACCAGTATTACTGCTAAAGGCTTTACTAAGTTTACTCTCCCAACAGAGATCTTTACCTGGACCAATCTTCAGCCCATACCCAAAAGCAACAAATATCTTCAGAGGAAAAAAACCTCTGGCATATATTAGCTACACATGCAATGGTTCTCCCTGTCTGATGCATTTAACAAATCATGCACTTGAAAACTTGATTTAAAAAAATTAGTTAGAGATCCCAGATGGTAGAGGAGCAAATGGAAGCTTACAAACCTCTTCCAAAGACAAAAGTGGAATTACAACTAAATCATAGAGAAATCATCCTGAATAACCAACTGAACACTAGCTAGACAGAAACCTTATATCCAAGGACAGACAGAAAAGATCACTTCACCCCAATGAAACAAGTGGGGAGTACTAAGTAGCCAGCAAGAGGGCTGGCTGGGCTCCTACTCCCACAGGTGGCAGCTGAAGTTCCAGAAGGGATATTTCAGTGGCCAGGGAGTTCCACTTGAGAAGTGTAGAGTCTAAACAGCAAGCTGGGCTCCCCAACCTACAGCACCAGAGCTTAGAATGGAATCCAGATAACAACCAGCTATGAAAAGCAGTAGGGGTTTCTGTTCACCAGAGAGAGATGGCTAAAGATGCAGAGAGACTCTTAAAGGGTCAATGCAGAAAATACCATTTGTAGCCGCTTACATGGGACTCTGGCAGAGGGACGGAAGAGAGGACTAGAAACACTTGAGGAGAGTCTGGGACTGGTGGCTCTGGGGAGAGAACTGAAGGAACAAGTGCCAGGATCCTTGTGTTGAGTAATTCCCTATACTGCAGAGGCCAACTTTTTCAAGCAGAGCACTCCTCTAAAGTTGCATCAGCCTGAGGGGAAGCAATAGTTCCACCCACAGGAATTACTCTGCCCCACCATGTGGAGCTTAAGCTGGGCTACTAAGGAGTACAGCTAGAGGCTATATCAGATTTAAGTTTAACAACTAAGGTGGGTCTCTGAGAGATCTGAGACTTTAGCGGACCTTCACCTAGGCCCAGTTTTGGTAAAAAGCCAGTCTTGGTACACAAAATGGTTTTTTCTGCACACACTCAAGCCCAGCAGAGGGAGCCACAAGTGTGGATCACAGATAGCTCCAAACAGGTTGCACAGGTCCTATAACAGGCAGTATCTGACAGAAGACTAAATTAAAGGTTTTGAAGATTTAACACATAGAAACAACACAAGGAGCCAGACAAAATAGGAAGACAAAGAAACAGGGCCCAAATGAAAGAAAGAGAATCCTCCAGAAGAAGAACTAAATGAAAGGAAGGCAAGCAATTTATCAGACATAGAGTTTAGAGTAGTGATTATAAGGCCACTCAACAGAATGCAAAAAAGATATAGAACCAATAAAAAAGGACCTGTCATAAACAAAAAATGCAATGTCTGAAATAAAAAATACACTGGAAGGGATAAACAATAGGTTAAATAAAGCAGAAGATAGAATCAGTGATTTGGAAGACATGATTAAAAAAAAAAAAAAACTCCCAAGCAGAGCAGCAAAAAGAGAAAAGAACTAAACAGAATGAGGAGAGCTTAAGAAACCTTTGGGAAAACACAAAGTGTAACAACATCTGCATCACAGGAATACTAGAGAAAGAAGAAGAAAGCAAGCGAGGGATTGAGAACCTCTTTGAAGAAATAAGGGCCAAGAACTTCTCTAGTCTGGTCAAAGAAAAAGACATTCAAGTCCAGGAAGTGCAGAGTCCCAAACAAGATGGACTCACAGAAGCTTACTTACACCAAGATGAATAATAATTAAAATAGCAAAGCTTAAAGACAATGAGAAAATCCTAAAAGTTGCAAAAGACAAGAAGTTAGTTACATACAAGGGAATGCTAATTATGCTGTCATCTGATTTCTCCACAGAAATATTTGAGGCCAGAAGTGATTGGCACAAAATATTCAAGGCAATGAAAAGCAAAGACCTACAGTCAAGGAAGGCTACTTTACTCAGCAAGGTTATCATTTAAAATTGAAGGAGAAATAAAGAACTTCCCAGATAAGAAAAAGCTAAGGGAGTTTGTTAATACCAAACCAGTACTACAACAAATGTTAATGGGCTTGTTTTAAGAAGAAGAAGGGAAAAAAAGAAAAAACAGAGAAAAATAGTTTTAAAATAAAATGGCAATAAATACAATATATCAATAATCATCTTAAGTCTAAATAGCATAAATGCTACAACTAAGAGACATAAGATAGCTGAATGGATAAGAAAACAAGACACATATATGTCTCAAAAAATTAATTGGCAATAAAAGCATCCTGTCATTTCATATTATTTTAGGAAAACCATATTCTGTTAATATTTCTGTGGGAAAATATAAAATCATAGATACATGTAAATAGATAAACAGCAAGTGTTGGCAAGGAGGTACACCAGGGGTCCAACCTTCTGGCATCTCTGGGTGACACTGGAAGAAGAAGAGTTATCTTGAGCCACACATTAAATACACAAACACTAACAAAAACTGACATGCAAAAAAACTTTAAATTTATAGTTTTGTGTTGGGCTGCATTCATAGCCATCCTGGGCCTCATGCTCATCGTGAGCCATTGGATTGAACACCCCTGATTGACTGTTGGTGGAAATACAGATTGGTGCAGCCACCATGAAAAACAGTAGAGAGGTTCCTCAAAAAATTTTTAAAAGAACTGCCTGATGACCCAGCAATTCCACTTTTGAGTATAAATCTGAAAAAAAAAAAAAACAAAATGCTACTTTGAAATGATATATGAGTAATCATCTCTGTGTTCATTGAAGCATTTACAATAGCCAAACTATGCATGCAACCCAGCTGCCCATCAATAGCCAAGTGGATAAAAAGCTATGGTATACATATATAATAGGATATTACTCAGCCATAGAAAAAAATGAAATCATATCATTTGCAACAGCATGGATAGACCTACATGGTATAATGGCAAATAAAATAAGTCAGACAGAGAAAGACAAATACAATATGATTTCACTTATATGTGTAATATAAAGAACAAAATAAATGAACACTCAAAATTAAAACAGATTCATAGATGCAGAGAACTGATGGATGGTTGCCACAGGGGAAGAGATATGAGAGGTTGAGGAAAAAAAGGTGAAGAAATTAAGAAGTACAAACTGGTAGTTACAAAATAGTCATGGCGATGTAAAGCCAACCATAAGGAACATAGTCAATAATATCATAATAAATATGTATGGTGTCATGTGGGTACTTGCAATATCAGGGGATCACTTTGTAAACTCTATGATTATCTACCACTATGCTGTACACCTGAAACTAATACAAAATAATATTGAATGTAAACTGTAACTAAAAAATAAATTTTATTTTTTAGAGGTCAGCAGTTCCCTCAAAGATATTCAATGGAAATCTCATCCCATAGACAAGTAAGAAGGGTTCATAGTTAAATACGTTCCATAGTTAGTTCTTACCTCTATGTAAAATAGAGTTTTGTGCTAATAGTTTCCTTAATAGACCTTTATAGGAATTTCTTGGTTTTATTTTCTGGGGTTGTCCCCACATTTTTTTATTGTTATTCAGGTATAGTTGTCTCCATTTTTCCCCCACCCCAGGCATACCCACTTCCTACCCTTGATCCTATGGCCCTTTGGCTTTGCCCATGTGTCCTTTACACATGTTCCTGAAAACTCTTTCTCCCCCAATTATCCCCACTTACTTCCCCTCTGGTAACCGTCAATTGGTTTTTAATTACAAAGTCTCTAGTTATATTTTGCTTGCTCGTTTGTTTTGCTGATTAGGTTCCACTTATAGGTGAAAGCATAAGTTATTTGCCTTTCATCACTTGGCTTATTTCACTTAGCATAATGCTTTCCACATCCATCCATGCTGTTGCAAAGGGAAGGAGCACCTTCTTTCTTTCTGCTGCATAGTATTCCTGTATAAATGTACCACAGTTTTTTGATCCATTCATTTACTGATTGGCTCTTAGGTTGTTTCTGGCACTTGGCTATTGTAAATTGTGCTGCTATGAACATTGGGATGCATAGGTTCTTTTGGATTGGTGTTTCAGGATTCTTAGGGTTTAATTCCAGCAGTGGAATTGCCAAGTCTAAAGGCAGTTCCATTTTTTTGTTTTCTGAGGTAATACCATACTATTTTCCATAATGGCTACACCAGTCTGCATTCCCACCAACAGTGCACTACAATGCCCTTATCTCCACAACCTCTCAAGCACTTCTTGTTTGTTGACTTATTTATGATGGCCATTCCCACTGGTATGAAGTGGTATCTTACTGTGGTTTTAATTTGCCTCTCTCTGATGGCTAGTGATGCTGAGCATCTGTTCATATGTCTCTGGGCCCTTTGAATGTCCTCCTTGGAGAAATGTTTGTCCAAGTCCTTTGCCCATTTTTTAATTGGGTTGTTTGTCTTCCTAGAGTGGAGTTGTGTGAGTTCTTTATATATTTCAGAGAACAAACCCTTGTCTGTATATCATTGGCAAAGATATTTTCCCATATAATTGTTTTGCTTTTCATTCTACTGCTCTTTTCTTTCACTGTGCAGGAGCTTTTTATTTTGGTAAGACCCCATTTGTTTATTCTCCCTTTATGTCCCATGCTCTAGGGGACATATCAGTGAAAATATTGCTGCATGGAATGTGTGATATTTATCTGCCTCTGTCCTCCTCTAGGTCTTTTATGGTGTCATGAGTTATATTTAAGTCTTTGATCCACCTTGAATTTATTTTTGTGTATGGTGTAAGTTGGTGCTTGAGTTTCATTTTTTTACATGTAGCTGTCCAGATCTCCCAACACCATTTGTTGAAGAGGCTATTTTTACTCTATTTTATGCTTCTTCCCCTTTGTCAAATATTAATTGACCAGAGAGACTTGGGTTTATTTCTGGGCTCCCTGTTTTGTTCCACTGGTCCATGTGTCTGATCTTATGCCAGTACCAGGCTGTTTTGATTACAATGGTCTTGTAATACACATTGATATAAGGTGTTGTGATCCCTCCTACTTGTTCTTTATCAAAATTGCTGCAGTTATTCAGTGTCATTTATGGTTTCATACAAATTTTTGAAATATTTGTTCTATATCTGTGAAATATGCCATTGGTACTTTAATAGGTATTGCATTGAATCTATAAATTGCTTTGGGTAGTATAGACATTTTGATGATGTTAATTCTTCCAATCCATGAACATGGTACTTAACTTGATTTGTTTGTGTCTTCCTTAACTGCTTTCTTCACTGTTGTGTAGTTTTCTGCATACAGGTCTTTTACCTCCTTGGTTAGGTTTCCTAGGTACTTTACTTTTCTTGTTGCTATAGCAAATGGGATTTTTTCCCCTGATTTCTGTTTCTGATGTTTCACTGTTAGCGTACAAAAATGTCTTTGATTTCTGGATATTGACTTTGTATCCTGCTGTTTTGCCAAATTCATTTATTAGGTTGAGCAGGGTTTTTGTGGGGTCTGTAGGGTTTTCTATGTACACTATCATGTCATCTGCAAACAGTGACAGTTTTGTTTCATCTTTTCTAATTTGGATGCCTTTTATTTCCTTTTCTTGTGTGATTGCTGTGGACAGGACTTCCAATACTACGTTGAATAGGAGCACTGAAAGTGGACAACCTTGTCTTGTTCCTGATCTTAATGGGAAAGCTTTTAATTTTTTCCCATTGAATATGGTGTTGACTGTAGATCTCTCGTATATTGCCTTTATTATGTTGAGGAATGGTCCCTCTACTCCCATTTTATTGAGTGTTTTTATCATAAATGTGTGCTGTACTTTATCAAATGCTTTTTCTACATCTATTGATATGAGCATGTGATTTTTATCTTTCCTTTTGTTTATGTGATTATGTTTATTGATTTCTGAATATTGTACCATCCTTCCATTCCTGAAACAAATGTATGATATTTTTAATGTATTGCTGGATGTGGTTTGCCAGTACTTTGTTAAGGATTTTAGTGTCTATATTCATCAGCAATATTGGCCTGTAGTTTTCTTTCTTTGTTATGTCTTTATCTGGTTTGGGGATTAGGATGATACTGGCTTCAGAAAAAGAGTTTGGGAGTCTTCCATCTTCTTGGATTTCTTGGAATAGTCTATTGAGGATAGGGGTGAGCTCTTCTTCAAAATGTTTTGTAAAATCATCCTGTGGAACCATCCAATCCAGGGCTTTTGTGTGTCATGAGTTTTTCATTACTGCTTCAATTTCCTCATCTGTTATCAGCTTCAGCTTCTGTTCAGACTTTGTTTCTGCATTCAGTTTTGGAGGAGTATATTTTTCTAGAAATTTGTCCATTTCACCTAGGTTTTCAAATTTCTTGGCATACAGTTCTTCATAATAATTTTTTAACAATCCTTTGTATTTCTGTGGTATACATTGTAATCTCTTTCATTTCTGATTGTGTTTATTTGGGTCCTCCCTCTTTTTTTTGATGAATCTGCTTAAAGGCTTGTCAATTTTGTTTACCTTTTCAAAGAACCAGCTCCTGGATTTATTGATCCTTAGAACTGTGCTTTTAGTCTCTATGTCATTTAATTCTGCTCTGATCTTGGTTATTTCCTTCCTTCTACTTGCTTTGGCCTGTCTTTGTTGTTGTTCCTCCAGTTCATGTAGGTATAGGGTTAGTATGTTTATTTTAAATGTTTCTATCTTTTTTAGATAGGTTTGTGTTGCTATGAACTTCCCTCTCAGGACTGCCTTTGCTGTGTCCCTTAAGTTTTGGAATGTTGTGAGTTCATTGTCATTTATTTCTAGAAACTTTTTGATTTCTTCATTGATCTCATTCTTAACCTATTCAATGTTTCATAGCATGCTATTCAATCTCCATGAGTTAGAGTGTTGTAAAGTTTTTTCCTTGAGGTTGGTTTCTAGTTTGTCTCTTGTGGTCAGAAAATGCTTGATGTGATTTCAATTTTCTTGAATTTGTTGGGGCTTGTTTTGTTTCCTTTCATGTGGTCTATCTTTGAAAATGTTCATGTGCATTGAGAAAGAATATGTATTTTGCTTCTTTGGGATGAAAGATTTTATACACACACACACACACACACACACACACACACACACACAATCAGTTAAGTCCATTTGATCTGGGACATTGTTCAATGCCACAATACCTTGGGTGATATTTTGTTTGGAAGATTTATCCATTTTTTACATCGGGGAGTTAAAATCCCCTAGAATAAGTTTTGTTTTTGTTTTTGTTTTTTTTTTTTTTTGCAATACTTTTATTTCAAGTCTTTGTCAAAACCACAGCCTTTCAGGAGAAGGAAGAGGCGTAAAGAAGAAGGGGTTTGGGAAAAGCTCACTTACCTGCTCCAGTCCTGTTCAGGACTGGCTTTTTATACTCATTTAAATGATGTATTTGAAGCTGAAAGTCCTGCCACAGGATAGGCATTTGCCTTTTCATCTCACACACAAATCCTGGCAATGGGACCATTTAGGGTCAATGTGGTAGAGTCTGACTGAGCAGGAACATGTAGTCTGTTTACAACTTTGATAGGTAATATCCTGCAGTCAGTAAGGGTTGTAAGACTTCTGATAAGTTCTGCAAACCTTAGTAAAGTAAACCTTATTAGTGCCCTGTACACACCACATGTAGGCACTTTACCATTGGATGTTGCGGTCCTTGCAGTGATGGTAGACATATTCCGGCTTCAGGTTCCACAGGGACAATCTCATGCCCTCAGTGGTCTGGACTCCCTGAGCCAGTTGTTGGCTGTTCCAGGCTCTCAGACATGCCCCATGGGGCAACCTTGTCTCCCCAGGTCTCCCATGGCTTCCAGCTCGTCCCCACCATAGACCCAGCCTCAGTGGACTCTTCCTGGGACTGCTGCAGTTGAGTCTAACTCATTACCAACCCCTCTCCCTGCTGGGTGTCTGGGGGCCTTGGAGATGGTGGCCCTCCTTCCCCATCCAATACCCTGGTCCTGTTGCTGTCTATATCTTTCTGGAAGTCATCATGATTTTTCTTATATATTTGGGAGCTCCTATGTTAGGTGCATATATGTTTATGATGTTTATGTCTTTTTGATAGATTCTTCCCTTCAGTATTATGAAGTGACCTTCAGTGTCTCTTTTTATGGCTTTTGTTTTGAAGTCTATTTTGTCAGATGTAAGTATTGCTACCCTGGCTTTTCTTTTTTTTCCTGTCAGTTTGCTTGGAATTTTTTTTCAACCCTTCACTTCCAGTCTACATAGGTCTTTTGTTCTGAGGTGAGTTTCTTATGGGCAGCATATGTGTGGGTCATGTTTTCTTAACTATTCAGCTACCCTTTGTCTTTTGATTGGAGCATTTAATCAATTTCCATTTAAGGTTATTATTGATAAGTACGTATTCACTGCCATTTTACTCCCTTTGTACCCTTCCTCTCCCTCACACTCTTTTTCTTTTCCTAAAGCAGTCCCTTTAGCATGTCTTGCAGAGCTGGTTTGGTGGAGGTGTGTTCTTTCAGCCTTCTTTTGTCTGGGAAGCTCCTTATTTGGCCTTCCATTTTAATTGAGAACCTTGCCAGAAAGAGTAGTCTTAGTTGCAAGCCTATGTTTTTCATTACTTGGAGTATTTCTTGCCATTCCCTTCTGGCTTGTAGTGTTTCCATTGAGAAGTTGCTGCTAACCTTGTCAGGGCTCCCTTGCATGTTACTTCCTGCTTCTCCCTTGCTGCCTTTAAGATTCTCTCTTTGCCTTGGAATTTTGCCATTTTAGTGATGATGTGTCTTGCAGTGGGCCTCTTTGTGTACCTCTTGACTGGGACTCTCTGTGTTTGCTGGATTTGTGTGACTCTTTCTCTCATCAAATTAGGGAAATTTTCCATCATTACTTTTTCAAACAGGTTTTCTAACCCTTGCTCTTCCTCTTCTCCTTCTGGTATCCCTATTATACAGATATTATTATGTTTCATGTTATTCTTCAGTTCCCATACCACTTCTTCATTCTTTCTGAGTCTTTTTTCCTTTTTTCTGCTTTACTGAGGGTAACTCCACCTAACACATTTTGTATGCTGTTGTGCAGGTGCTGCCAGAGAAAAAAAACACAAAGCCTAGGGAACAAACCCACATCTGCAAAAATTTCTCACCCCACCCCCCCAATCTCAGTATCAACAGCAAATGAACCAGTGTTAGTAATGGTATAAAGAGATTAAGACTATTATAAGAAAGGAGAGAAATAAACCACAGTATAAATTCTAGTGACTTAATATGCACAAACTCACTGGACAAGAAATGAATATTAAAAAGCTATGGAGGAAAGAAAACATCAGTAATCATGGAGAAGACCACAGTAGATTTCTTCTCAGTAGCCTCTAGTATTTACCACTGTTTTTTCTCTTTCTGTATCCATCTCTGGTGATGTCAGATGTTGACCCTATCTGACCTTAGGCAGCCTGCTCTGAGACTGCCAGAGATCTGCTACGTATGGTTGTCTCCTTCAGTTGTTAATCTAGTCACTTTGCACTCAGCAATCAGGCTTAAGCCCCATAGGGCAGGGCAGAATTCTTCCTGGGTTTGGGTCTATTGTTTCCCCTCAGGCTGCTGCTGCTTAAAGGGGAATGGTCTGTCTGAGCAGGATAGCTGCTGCAGTATGGGTGACCACCCAGCACTGTGATCCCAGAGCCTGCTCTTGGTTCTCTCCCCCAAGCCTCCATCCCCAGTCCCTCCTCAAGCATCTCCAGTCCACTCTGCTCCACTTTGCCAGGGGTCTATCCCTGTGGTTGTCTCATTAAGTTATTAGTCTAGTCACTCTGCACTCACCAATCAGGCTGAACCACCACAGAGCTGGGGCAGACTCTCTCCTAGGGGCAGGGCTGTTGTTTCCCCTCAGACTGCTGCTGCTGAGGGAGCGGTCTGCCTGAACCAGAGGGCTGCTGCCCTCTGAGGGATGACTCAGCACTGGGATCCCTGTAGCTACTCTCTCCCCAGAGCTTCCGTCCCCAGTTTCTCCTCAGGAATCTCCAGCCCATTCTGCTCCTGCCTTTGCTGGGACCCCAGGTGAGTGACAGCAAATGAAAATTTGTGCATTGGCCCTTTAAACAGCTCTTTGCATCTCCAGCTGTACATTTCTGGTAGAGAGCATCCCTTCCATTTTTCACCACCAGTTGTTATCTGTGTAATTTTTGGGCTCTGGCTCTAAGCTGGGGATCCCAGCTTAGGGTTTAGACCCCATTCTTCTCAGGGGGATCCAACCAGCCACTCCTTTATCCCTGTGGCACTGCTGCCTATGGACATCCAGCCAGCCTCCTCAAGTCTCTATCGCCAGCCTTACCAGACAGATTGTCCCAAAGGTGATTCTTCTGTCTGTCCAAAGTTATAAGGCTTCTCTCTCGCTATTGTTCAGTTGTTTATTCTGGGTAATTTCTCTGCAATTTCATTGTAATTCCACATTGGTCCTTGGAGGAGGTTAGTGTGGCTTCTGCCATCTTGCCAAAAATTGAAAAAAAATAAAATTTTAAAAAATCATAGAAATATATGTACTTCTATGTATCAACTAAAGAAATATCAAGAAAAATTAAAATTGTTATTTATCTTTTTTATGTTAAAAGGTAAATGTTTTGAGTAATATGGTCTGCCTTCATTTCTGTCTTACCAGCATTTCATAAAATATTGTTTAAAAATAACAATTTCAACACAAGTGAACAAACAGCCACATGTATCTAGTAACCACTTGAAATGTGGCTAATGCATATTAAGATGTTCTGTAAGTGTGAAATACCCACCAGGCTTCAAAAACGCAGTCTTAAAAGATAATATAGAATTACTCAGTAGTCATGTTTTTATATTGATTATAAGTTGAAAAATATCTTTTAATATATTGGGTTAAATAAAACATTGTTAGGATTATTTTCACCTGTTCATTTTATTTTTGTTAATGTGGCTACTAGATAACAAAGTAATTTAGCTTTTGCATTATGTTGGGACAGCACTGATTGAAGACTACCAAAAGAAATATTTTAAACATTATCAAAAACAGGAGGGTTCTGACCTTTGTGGGCACAGAAAGTGGGCTGCATGGAGGAGGTAACAGGCACAGCCCAACTATTATTGAATGGCAGCCTCTATTGCTCATGGAGTGGGCCTATTACCAAGAACACCAGGGCCTATCCACGTGGTGCTTCAGTGAATGACCCAACAATTAATGCTGAAAGAAGCAGATCTGTATTTACAATGTTCCAAACTTGGGAGAGCTTAGAGCACCGCAGCTCGGAGCCCTCATTTCCCATGAGATCCAGCACTTCCCAAGCTATCCACCAAGCTGCTAGCCAAAAACATCCCCCAAAGTTCCCATGTTCTTATCTGATCTTTAACCAGGCTGCACAAGCAGCTCTCCAGTCCCTCTGGAAGAGGGTACCAAAGTCATCATCCTCACATAGCAGCTCTCTCCTTCAGGATCTGGCATACTTGGTCATCAGCCTCCATATAATAATCCAGAAAAAGCACAAGTCCCAAGAGTCCAGGGGAAATCCAGGTGTAGCATATGAGGATCTTGCAAGGAAGTCCTTTGCAGCTCTGGAGTCAGCTAGAGCAAGTATGATCACAGCAGCAGCATCTACTTTCTTATTAGTCCATGCCACATGTCCTCCTTCTTTACTACAAACTATCTACTGTATTTTGCTGTGTATAATGTGCACTTTTTGCCCAAATTTTTAAGGGAGAAATAAGGATGCACATTATACATGGGTAGTACCTGAAATATCTTTTACCTGCTTTTGTGTTTTATAAGTATTTGTTGCTTAAAATTTCATGTACCATAATATGTTAAAAAATAAATGCTAAAATTCCTTTATAATAAAAAACAAGTATCTAAATATAAATGAATAAATAAATAATTGAATTAAAAAATTAAAATGAGAGATTTTTTCCCCTGAAAGTTTGGGCCAAAAATGCTGGTGCATGTTACATACAGGAGTGTATTATACATAGAAAAACACAATAGCTGCTTACCTATTTCTCCCTTCTCACAGCTGTCTTTCAATCCTCAAAAATCCCACACTATAGACAGCATGCTTCCTCCCTCCATACCACTCGTGGCATGGCCAAGAGCAGAGATCAAATGACTGCCATTCTTGAGCTTAAATCCTGACCCTGCACCTCCTTTGTATCCCATTTCCAACTCCTCCCACAGTAGGCTACATCTGCTCCTTCCCTATATCTTTTTCCTGCTGCCATTATTAGTACAGACAGGCATGGCTCCTTAACACAGGGCAAACTGCCTTCAAGCTCTCGCAAAGGTGGTGTAACCAGGGTACCACCTCCAAGCTTAACACATGACCTGTAAACTCCCAGGCTAAGTCACAAGCCAGGATACATTCAGAAAGTCACACCCATCTTCCCTTGCCTTGAGCAGCTGACACATCTTTTTAACATAACTGGGAAGCTAGCCAAGTTGCCATAGTTATGTAAAATCTCCCAATTGCTGCTCTACTTCCCCCATCCCTGAAGCCATAGCTGTGGAGGTTTTGAGTACTTCTCTGTTTGGGGTACTTCTAGCTCAACACCCCATTTTAGGCCCGCCTGCCAGATTTATCTGCCCAAACTGTAGATAAGCTGGTTTTATACTAGACCTTCCAGAAGGGACCAGGAATGCATTGATTCCAGCTCTGTAGCAGCCTCCTTGGATAAGAGCAGACAACCATTTGAGGACATGGATCACCACCTGCTCAGGCTGCTTTTGCATCTTTGATGACAGCCTCAAGATGCCCACATCCATGCCTTGAGTGCAGTCCCAAGATGGCAGAAACCCCAGGGACCCGACAGCCAGCCTGAGAGGGATACCCAGTCCCAACTCCAACCACCCTCTTCAAACTCAGCCTTCTGCAATAGCTTCCAAAGGATTTCTGTGTCTACAGTTCCCCCTTTATTTCTAATGTATCCTTTATACTTTCAATAAAAGTATTTCCTTAATCTTAACAACTCTGGCCAAAAATCTTTATTGTGTCTCCCTTAGAGTAAACGTGTGAAGCAAAATAACACAATAGCCATATAATAAATTTTCCTTGTTGAAAAATTTTCTGTATGGATAAAAAGACTTAGACTTCAGACTTTTTTAAAGATTTTATTTATTTTTAGAGAGAAGGGAAGGGAGGGAGAAAGAGAGGGAGAGAAACATCAATGTGTAGTTGCCTCTTGCACACCCGCTCCTGGGGACCTGGCCTGCAACCCAGGCATGTGTCCTAGACTGGGGAATCCAACCAATAACCCTTTGGTTCTCAGGCTGGAGCTCCACTGAGCGACACCAGCCACAGCAGACCTCAGACTGTAAATAACAAATACTGAAGGAAGGACAGGTTCTACAGTAATTTGAAGTTGATATTAGCCATGACCACTAGGAATAGTAAATTATGGTTTGGGTCATTACCAGAAGATTTACCAATTTTCTCCTCTCTCGATTGTGTTTAATCTGTGGGTGCAGGCTAAATTAATTATATTTTGTCTACACTGATAGACTGAAATTTTAGAGAATATTAATTCATGTTGTATATATCTTTGTACCTCCAGAGTTCAGCATGTCACTGCCAAAGTACTTTTAAAATGTTCCTGAGTGAGTGAATAAATGAATGAATTGATTAATATCATTCATTTAGTATTTACTTACCTAGCTCTTGGAAAAGAGGCAGACAGTATAATGGAGCAGGACTCCAAAAAAAAAGTGTCAATTGCTAACTGCAAGCATGGTTACTATTGGCAGAGGGGTAGATGGGAATGCCCAAAGGACAAGATCCAGAAACCTGTTTCATTTTGCAAGCCAGATCTCACCTGAGTTTAAAAATAGTTTGGCTTAAGTTATCTCACTAACTGCATCCTCACAATCCACTAGAAAAATCCTGCCTAAATTTTCACAAACTGGCCCTGGCTGGTGTAGCTCAGTGGATTTAGCATGGGCTGCAAACCAAAGGGTTGCCAGTTCAATTCCCAGTCAGGATACATGTCTGGGTTGCAGGCTGGGTCCCCAGTGGGGGACACATGAGAGGCAACCACATATTGCTATTTCTCTACCTCTGTTTCTTCCTCTCTCCCCCTCTCTCTAAAAATAAATGAATAAAATCTTTTTAAAAATTTCACAAACTGTATCAGAAAGATGCTTGCTTGTAAGTTTAAAGTTTCCCTTTTTTCCACCAGTAGTTTACTCATAATAATTGGATCTAGGCACCTATGAAGGTCAGCAGTGCTATTCACAAAGTATTTCCAATTCTTTCCCTTTTCCGGCCACCCAACTTGAAACTAGTCATGATCATGTGACTAGCTTTAGACAATAATGGCTGTTCTTTACAGTCAGAACATTTAAGTGCTTTTGTGCAATTGCCACAATTCTTTCCCTCAATGGCACTGTGATCTGCAATGTTCTATATAGTGACCAGGACCTGGAATGGGGACAATAAAGAGCAGAGCTCCCAATCATCCCACGGTGGACATATAAGTGAGAAATAAACCTTGTTTATAGTATACTGCTCAGATTTTGTGGTTGTTTGATGGTGGTATAGCTTATAAAGAAAATAATAGATTTTTAAAAGAAAAAAGTTAGATTGTTTTTCTAGATTGGTCAACATTTTTCAGCCCATTAGCCCTTACTGAAATCAAATCCAGTTTCCACTATTTACTAGCTGGCTGGCAGAGGATAAGTCATTTAAGCACTCTGTGCCTGTTTCCACAAAAATAGCTAACTTCAGAAATTACCATGAAAATTAAGTGAGTTTAATATCTATAAAACTTAGAGCAATGCCTTGTACAACATAAGTGTGATATATCCGAAGGCAATCATTATCATTTTAAGAAGTTTTGGACTAAATATTCGCCTCAAGTTCCATCATCCCAATTCATTCCATAGCTATCTAGTCAAAGATCTCAGAATATAGCCCTGTGAATGACTTGACAATTAAAAGCTACAGAAAAAAATGGAAGTCTAAAATTAACAAACAGGACAACAATAACAACAAAGCAAAAATGAAAAACTTGGGAGTCACAAGAAGATGGTACAATGATTCACTAAGAAGTAACAACAGTAAAGATTCAGTTTATAGTATATTAGACTTACACACCTTCAACACTAAACAAAATATCTTAAGAATTATTTTTATATTGATTCTAACACTTTCTACTCACTTGATAGTCTGACCTTTTCTATAGCTAAAGACTTTTTTGTAGGAAAAAAGATTGACTTGTTCATAAATGGTCATGTAATAGCTCCTGGGTAAGACTGAAAGTTGCAGAACCATACATCATAACTGGGATATTAGGGAAATGCTAGACCTTTGCACAGGACTATCATTTGTATAAGAAATTCCAAAACTCCTGAATTTCACATTCCTTTTATATGAAGATAACAATAAGAGATCTGGAGAAACAGGAAGGGAAAGAATGCACTCAACTCATGAGAATGGAGGATTAAGTTCATAAGTGGAATAAGAATTAACAATAAAGTCATAATTATTTATTTTAAACATTATTTTATTACTTCAAAATAAAGGTAGCCTAAGAAAACTAAGTAACCTTACAAGTTTAGAATAAGAACAGCTAGTATAGGAAAAAAGTATTGTCAAATTGAGATCTCCAGCTATTACAATTGGGATTATCAATTTTCTAAGTATTCCAGAATGCCTAATGTCAAATATATATATTTATACATACACACACATACATACACCTATAATAAGATTTCTGTCTAAGTAACATATCACTCCTTTGCTCTGAGATGGAATTGTATAAAGATATATGGTAACAAGTAGTCCAAGACTTTGGAACAAGAAAGATCTGCATCCAGGACCCAGTTTCATTTCTGTGTAAACTTGGGTGAGTTATATAATTTTTTAGCCTGTAAAATGGGTACCTCTGTATTTACGTAGTAAGGTGTTTGAAAATATTAAATGAGATAACATGTAGAGTGTCTAGTATAGGTAATTCACGTTTGATCACATAGTAGGAAATTTTAGATTCTGTGAAGGAAATAATAATAATGAAGGATCCTGGGTGGTGAAAACAGCGGGAACTTTAGTTAGTTAAGTGAAGCCCCAGAATACTTGGAACTACCTCAGGGGCATCTAGAATCTATATAGGCCACACTTAATGCCAGAACAATGCAACTAGAAAAGCTCTGCTTGTATCTGTTTTATATACTCATGCAATGCATGTAATTTATAGGATTTTAGTGAATATCAGCAAAAAGGTCTTGCTGCTATTGAAAAACAGTTTATTAGCCATTTATTTAGAGAGGGTAAAATATGTATTCAATGTTATTTTTTCATTTAATAACTTCACCTTGGCCTGGCATCATTTCACCCCTTTCTCAATCCCCAGGTGGAAATTTCTTTGGGGATTTTGGAATCTTGCATTAAAAAGTAGGAAAAAAAGTTTGTGCCATCACAAAAAGGCATTTTTATTAATCCAGTAGCACATTTGCATGTCATCAAGGCTTTGTCACCATTAATTACTGAGTTCCCAAATGTAGTCCATCAAAGTTAATCTAATGACAATGCAAGGGAATCCTGATAGGATATGGTGATGGGAAAACAAGGAGAAAACCTTTGTCACTGGCTGACCATGCTGTAACAAAGAAAAGTGATCACCATGGGTATAAGGAAACTAATTTATTCTCAACAAATTATTTTACAGACTAATACTGAGGTCTTGAGCAAAAACCACATGTTTTTTTCTCATTACTCACCCACCTTAACCACACATTAGAACTCACCAATAATGAGACAAAATATACCCTACAAGGGTAGCAAAGAGCTACATACATTGGCTGTGGCTTCTAGGACTGGGGATTTATTGCTGTACACAAGAATATCCAAAATCAGCATTTGTTCTCCAGCATTATTTATGTTTTGCTTTGTTTTGTTTTTTTGGTTTTGGTTTTGGTTTTGTTTTTTGTTTTTTGCTGCTCTGGCTTATAGTCTAGTGAGAAGGTCCCAACTCAATAATAATTGTAATACCTGAAGACAAAGTAAAACTTATCAGACCAAGGAGGAAGATGGCAGCATGGTAGGAGAGAGCGGATTCCACTTCCCCCTACACACGGGAGAAAAACCTAGCCAATCTATGGAGGAACAGAGCAAACAGCCAAGAGTACCCCAGCATATATGAAAATAAGAGACCAAAAATTGTAGCGGACACTGAAAAACCAGATGGTAAGGAGAGTGATTCAGGACAATAAGGACAATAAGGTCCCCAGCATATATGAAAATAAGAGACCAAAAATTGTAGCGGACACTGAAAAACCAGATGGTAAGGAGAGTGATTCAGGGACCAGCACGAGGACCAGGGTGGCTGCAGCCCCAGGCCCAGTGCCTGCCAGGTGTACCACAGGATTCTTGGGAGAGAGCTTGGTCAACTGCTCCCTCCCCTGCCAAACAAGGTTTGAGCAGCACCCGGAGAGACCTGGCTCTTTGAGTTACACAGAGGGGAATAAGGGCTAAGTGGCAAACAAACAGGGGCTGTGAGCGCGCACGAAGTCTGTGGATTCTGGTTGGGGAGAGTTGGGAGTCAGGCAATGATGGGCTCTGACCCCAGCAGTCACCAGTCTGGGTGGAGAATTGGTCTGTGCCAGAGACCAGGCCGTTCTACCAAGATGCAGGACTGAGTAGGAGGAATTCCTCAAAAAGAAAAAGTGAAAAGAGAGACACTGTTTGAGGAATTCTCCTGTAGCAGCCACTCTGGCTAGCTCCCCACCCAGCCAGGCAGTGATCCCGAGGTTGAGTGGAAGGTCCTGCGCACCCCCATAGCACTGGGGAGGAAGAGTATGCTCCCAAACCCATAGGACCAAGGCAGCCTGGCCAAGTGCAGAAAAGCCATACCAATTGCCCCTCAGCCTGCTGCAGCCAGAAAGACCAGAAAAACCAGTTTGGCCAGTTTGAAACCTAGAGGCTCTTGGGGTTTTGTTGTTGTTGTTGTTGTTGTTTTTTAAGTAATTTTTTATTTTTTAATTTTTACTATTTTTTATCTTTGAATTCCTTTTTCCTCTCTTTCCTTTTTTCTTGATTTCTTCCTTCTTCCTTTCTTTCCAATTTCATCTCATCTTCCTTCCATTTTCTGCTTTTTTTTAAATACCTACAAGTGAGACAAAAACCTGGAACTGTGAAAAGACCAGACTTGGACCCAAAGAGGGGGCATCCAAACAGCTGTGACAGTGAGAAAAATTTCACTTTGCTATTACAGAGAACCTACAAGTTATTGCATATTTGTATTATTATTACTTTTCCATTATTCTTATATCTTTTATTTTAATAGTATTTTTGTATTCCTTTTCTTTCTGAATAGTCTTGTTTGCTTGACTGGTTATATTGTATCATTTGACAGGTTTCCCCTGTTCTCTCTTTCACAGTGTATTGCCACCTTACTGTCCTTCATGTCACTTGTGTTCCATTAGCACACTACTCAAGGTCCTATACTCCCTATTCTTGTTATTTAGATCTCATAGATTCTGTCATATGATGGTTGCTCTAATATTACTGTAAATAATAGCTATTCCATACAACCGTAAATACTTCACAACACCCCTCCCAGATCTTGGTCCACCTTCAGGGTTTCCTGAACTCTATTACTGTAGTGGTTAACTCTATTCTCTCACACACTATACCTATTTACTATGCTTTACTCTCACCTTACCTCAGAATCTGATTTCCCACAACCTCACTGCTTTCTAGAACCAACGCACAATACTTCCCTCCCCGACAGAAGTCTCATCTTCTTTCCATCCTTTCCAAAAAGTGGCTAGTTGGGTGGAAGATCACAGTTAACACTATACATAGTCAAAGGATCTCCTATCTCTTCTCTACTGGCTGCTACTGTAAATATCATAGAATACACTCTTGCTGTCCTAACCCATTTTGCCTTCCCCTCCAACTGATCACAAAATGAGTAAGTGGAAGTGGTGAATACCAGGATACCCACTGGAAGAGGAAACCCAACAACAAAGGAACCACCAACAGATAACAACAGTAGAAAGTGAAGGAGTGGAAACCACAAAAATCTCAAGCCAGGACCTATCTGGAAATACAACTAAATAGTGAAGAAATTACCCAGTATAAACAACTGAACAAGAGCAAGAAAGAATCCTCAAAACCTTGTACACATGGAAGAACCAGCTTCAACACAACCTGCACTCACCAACAGAACACAATACAAGAGGGGGTGGACACAGTGACCCTCAGTTAACCAGCTGGTGGGAAGGACCCACCAAGGAAAAACCTGACAACAATCAAAACCCAAAGAAAAACAAAGAGCCAACTTAAATGACAGCCCAAGACCAGTGAGCTCAGGAGATCAAGGAGACTGGACCACTGAATGTCACAGGTATTCTACCATAGAAGTTCACACCATAAACCCAGGGAGCCAGAACAGATCAATTTGAGAAGCTGGGGCTAACAAGAAGAGTCTCATAAACAATGGGAAGACAAAGAAACAATCCCCAAATGAAAGGAAAGGAGGAAGCCTCAGAAAGAATGCTAAATGAAATAGAGGCAACTCAACTATCAGATATTGACTTCAAAGCAATGATTATCAGGAAGCACAATGAGCTCACAATGAGCTACCAAAAACTAGAGGGAAGCTACAATGAACTCACTGCAAACTATATCAACATGAAAAAGGAAGTAGAAACTATCAACAAGGGCCAAGAGGAAATGAAGAATACAGCTGACTTCTCAATGAAAATACTCTAAGCCAGAAGAGAATGGCAAGAAATATTCCAAGTAATGAGAACCAGAGGCCTGCAACCAAGACTACTTTACCCAGCAAAGCTCTCAATCAAGATAGAAGGCCAAATAAGGAGCTTCCCAGACAAAAGAAGTCTAAAAGAATACACCTCTACCAAACCAGTTCTGCAAGAAATGCTAAAGGGACTGCTTTAAGGAAGGAAGGAAAAGAGAGAGAGAGAGAGAGAGAGGAACACAGGTATGAAAATGGCAATGAATAAGTACCTATCAGCCCTGGCTGGTGTAGCTATGTGGATTGAGTGCGGGACTGCAAACCAAGGGATCATGGTTCGATTCCCAGTCAGGGCACATGCCTGGGTTGCAAGCCAGTTCCTGGCAGGGGACCCATGAGAGGCAACCACACATTGATATTTCTCTCCCTCTCTCCTTCCCTTCCCCTCTGAAGAGAAAATAAACAAAATCTTTAAAAAAGTACCTATCAATAATAACCTTAAACATAAATGGATTAAATGCTCCAATAAAAAGACATAGAATAGATGAATGGATAAGAAAGCATGACCCACACATATGTTGCCTACAAAAGACCCACCTCAGGACAAAAGACCTACACAGGCTGAAAGTGAAGGGGTGGAAACAAATTTTCCAAACAAACGGTCAGGAAAAAAAAGCTGGGATACCAATACTCAAATCAGACAAAATACACTTCAAAAGAAGGGCCATAAGGAGAGACCAAGAAGGTCACTTCATAATACTCAAGGGAAGAATCTACCAAGAAGAGATAAACATTGTAAATATATATGCACCCACCATAGGTGCACTCAAATCCATAAAGAAAAGGGGACTTCAAGAAAGATATTGACAGCAGCACAATTATAATAGGGTATTTTAACACCTCACTGTCAAAAATGGACAGATCTTCCAAACAAAATATCAACAAAGATATTGTGGCATTGAATAATATCCTAGATAAAATGGACTGAATTGAATATATAGAGCCCTTCATCCCAAAGAAGCTAAATACACATTCCTTTCAAATGCACATGAAACATTTTCTAAGATAGACCACGTAATAGGACATAAAACAAGGCTCAACAAATTCAAGAAAATTGAAATAATATCAAGCATTTTCTCCAGCCACAAGGGGCTGAAACTAGAAACTAACCCCACAGGGAAAAACCCAAAACACTCAAAATCATGGAGATTGAATAGCATGCTATTAAACAATGAATGGGTCAAGAATGAAATTAGGGAAGAAATCAAAAAGTTTCTGGAAACAAATGAAAATGAACTCACAACATTCCATGACTTATGGGACACAGCAAAGGCAGTCCTCAGAGGTAAGGTCATAGCAATAGAGGTCGACCAATAAAAGATAGAAACATTTCAAACAAACAACCTAACCCTATGCCTACAAGAACTCCAGCAACAACAACAAAGACAGCCCAGAGCAAGTAGAAGGAACGAAATAACCAAGATCAGAGCAGAATTAAATGACATAGAGAATAAAAGCACAATTCTAAAGATCAATGAATCCAGGAGCTGGTTCTTTGAAAAGATAAAAAAAATTGACAAGCCTTTAAGCAGGCTCATCAAGAAAAGAAGAGAGAAGACCCAAGTAAACACAATCAGAAATGAAAGAGGAGATTACAACTGACACCACAGAAATACAAAGGATTGTAAGAAATTACTATGAATAACTATATGCCAAGAAATTTGAAAACCTAGGTGAAATGGACAAATTTCTAGAAAAATATAATCTTCCAAAACTAAATGAAGAAGAAGCAGAAAGCCTAAACAGACCAATAACAGCTGATGAAATTGAAGCAGTAATCAAAAAACGCCCAACACACAAAAGCCCTGGACCAGATGGTTTCACAGGAGAATTTTACAAAGCATTTAAGGAAGAGCTAACCCCTACCTTTCAGACTATTCAAAAAAATTCAAAGTGATGAAAGACTTCCAAACTCCTTTTATGAAGCCAACATCATCCTAATCACAAAACCAGATAAACATACAACAAAGAAAGAAAACTTCAGGCCGATATCACTGATGAACATAGATGCTAAAATCCTCAACAAAATACTAGTAAACCGCATCCAACAATACATTGAAAAGATCATGCACCATGACCAAGTGGGATTCATCTCAGGGATGTAAGGTTGGTTCAATATTTGCAAATCAGTAAATGTAATACATCAAATAAAGAAAAGCAAAGACAAAAATCACATGATCATATCAATAGATGCAGAAAAAGCATTTGATAAGGTACAGCACCCATTTACAATAAAAACACTCAGCAAAGTGGGAATAGAGGGAGCATTCCTCAACATAATAAAGGCCATATATGGGAGACATACAGCGAACATTATGCTCAATGGGCAAAAACTAAATTCTTTTCCACTAAGATCAGGAACAAGATAAGTTTGTCCACTTTCACCACTTCTATTCAATATAGTATTGGAAGTTTTAGCTACAGCAACTAGACAAGAAAAGGAAATGAAAGGCATCCAAATTAGAATGGAGGAAGCAAAATTGTCATTGTTTGCAGATGACATGATAGTGTACATAGAAAATCCTATAGACTCAGCTAAAAAACTGCTCGACCTAATAAATGAATTTGGCCAAACAGTCGGATACAAAGTCAATATCCAGAAATCAAAGACATTTTTGTATACCAACAATGAAACAGCAGAAGCAGAAATCAAGAAAAACATCCCATTCAATGTAGCAAAAAGAAAAATAAAACACCTAGTAATAAACCTAACCAAAGTGGTAAATTCCTATATGCAGAAAACTACATAATACTGAAGAAAGAAATCAAGGGAGACACAAACAAATGGAAACATACACTGTGTTCATGGACTGGAAGAATTAACATCATCAAAATGTCCATACTACCCAAAGCAATTTACAGATTCAATGCAATACCTATTAAGTTACCAGTGGCATATTTCACAGACATAGGACAAACACTTCAAAACTTTATATCAAACCATAAACAACCCCAGATATCTGCTGCAATTTTGACAAAGAAGAGCAAAGTAGGAAGGATCACAATACCTGATACCAAACAGTATTACAAGGCCACTGTAATCAAAACAGCCTGGTACTGGCATAAAAACAGGCACATGGACCAGTGGAACAGAGCACAGACCCCAGAAATAAACCCAAGTCTCCACGGTCAATTAATATTTGACAAAGTGGACAGCAACATAAAATGGAGTAAAAATAGCCTCTTCAACAAGTGGTGTTGGGAGAACTGGACAGCTATGTGCAAAAAAATGAAACTCAAGCACCAATTTACACCATACACAAAAATAAATTCAAGGTGGATAAGATAAAACATTTAATTATAAGCCGTGACACCATTAAAGTCCTAGAGGAGAACATAGGCAGGAAAATCTCAGATTTTTCTTGCAGCAACATTTTTACTGACATGTCCCTTAAAGCAAGGGACCTAAAGGAAAGAATAAACAAATGGGAGCTCATCAAAATAAAAAGCTTCTGCATGGCTAAAGAAAAGAGTATTAAAATAAAAAGACAACCAACTGTATGAGAAAACATATTTGCCAATGATACCTCAGACAAGGGTTTAATCTCCAAAATATATAAAGAACTTACACGACTCCACTCTAAGAAGACAAGCAACCCAATTAAAAAATGGGCAAAGGACTTGAACAGACACTTTTCCAAGGAGGACACACAGAGGACCCAGAGACACATGAAAAGATGCTCAATATCGCTTGCTATCAGAGAGATGCAAATTAGAACCACAATGAGATACCACTTCATACCAGTCAGAATGGCTATCATAAACAAAACAACAAACAACATGTGCTGGAGAGGTTGTGTAGAAAAGGGGACCCTAAGCACACTGTTGGTAGGATTGCAGACTAGTACCACCATTATGGAAAACAGTATGGAATTTTCTAAGAAAACTAAAAATGGATCTGCCCTTTGACCCAGCAATTCCACTTCTAGGATTATATCCTAAGAACCCTGAAAAACCAATCCAAAAGAACGTATGCACCCCAATGTTCATAGCAGCACAATTTACAATAGCCAAGCGTTGGAAGCAACCTAGGTGTCCATCAGTAAATGAATGGATCAAAAAACTATGGTTCATTTACACAATGGAATTCTGTGTAGCAGAAAGAAAGAAGGAGGTCCTACCCTTTGGAACAGCATGGATGAACTGGAAAGCATTATGCTAATTGAAACAAGCCAGGTGGTGAAAGATAAATACGAAATGATCTCACCTTTGACAGGAACCTAAACAGCAAAACAAGCAAACAAGCAAAATATAACCAATGACACTGAAATTGAGAACAGGCTGACAGTCTCCAGAGGGGAGAGGGGAGGGAATTTCAGGGACAAAAGGGGAAGGGTTTACAGGAACAATTACAAAGGACACATGGACAAAAACTAGGGGGGTGGAAATGGGAGGGAGGTGGGGACAGCTGGGGCGATGGGCTGGGATGGGAGTAAAAGGTAGAAAACTGTACCAAAAAAACAATTAAAATAAAATTTTTAAAAAATAATAATAACTGTAATACCTAACAACACTTACTGTTTTAAGTAACAGAATTCAATCCCAAGCAAACTTGATTTCAGAATCCATAAACCTAACTATTACTCCTTACTGAGAAAAGTGTCACTTTATAGGGAAAAGGAAAAAATAAGAAATTTAATTGTAATTCACAGGCCTATGACTATCCTAAACAAAAGGGATTGTCACATTATCTAAACAACCCTGAGGAAGTCGTGCATACATAGGGACTTAAGGTCCGCTCTCAGAGTAAAATAAATGCCCCTTTTCTGGGCAAGGGTCTCTGCATGTGTTTCACTCAAGAACCTCGAAGGAAAGAATAACTGATCTAGGACAGAAATTTATTCCTTTTCCTCCTAGCCTAATGCCATCTTGATCTCATTCTTCTCATTTTCTAAATAGATCCTGAGGCACAGAGTCTGAAAGAGGGAAGGCAAGGATCTGTCCACCTTGCTGCCTAGCTCAGGAGACAGCAGCATATGAAACAAAAGGAACACAGCCAAAACAACACCGGCTTAAAAATACTAGAACACTAAAGATTTGGACTTGTTTCTAAATTCTGAGAAGATTCTTTGCTGTGGGAGGAGTCGCAGAAGGCAGGACAGAATGTGCATGAGTCCAGTCACTAACATTGAAATCCAGTCTTCAAAACTAACAGATGGCCTCAGCCAAAAGGCCTTGAGTATATTTTTGAAGTACACATTGTGAGGAGTTCTGACAAATAAAATGTTTTCTGAGCACTGACAACTTTATATGTGGCAACTAGTGCTTTGAAAGTTACTTGTTAAATAGTTAAGGAAATTAGTGAAATACTCCCTATCTGAGAGTGTCATGGCAGAAAGTGGAAAACAAAGCAGAAAGGAGCTCCATTTGTCTAGATTCAAATAAAGGCAGTGTTCAAGTTGCGGAAATCAAATAATTTGATACATATTGATACACAGAAAAAGTTGAAAGAATGGGCCAAAAAGAAGCCCTGTTTCTAACTATTCTCTTTCTTTCAGGAAAGACTGGTATTTCTGTTTTGTTTTATTTAGACTTGGCATTTTTCAGCGAAGACTCTTCTGGTTTCTTTGTAAATGTGTCAGAGCTTTTCTCAATCTCTGTTGATCACTGGGGAGCTCACAGTCTTTATCTTTGTATATCTGGTTGCACAAATTGATACAGTAAGAGATATTTTTCTTTTTGCCCAAAATAAAACTCAGCTACTGAAGTACACTCAGGAGATCATTGTATATGTAAATCAGAGTTGTTGATGATATAAACAATGATCCAAGGCTTTAAAAAATCTTAGTTGGAATAGCACATGTTGTTTAAGATTCACTTACCATGAATGAAATACAGAACTCCATCACTCTAGAAAATGTGGAAGGGCATTAGCTAATATATCTTCAGTGTCATCATTCCTTACCATTTAGATGACAGTGGACTTGGCTCTTTGAGGTTTTGATTATATCACCCCCCAGAGGTGTTTGGGAGTCCATTCTCACAATCTCCCTTGATAGTATTGAAGAACCCTTTTACCTGAACTTGCCTCTTGTGGTTGCTCTGTTATCTCTGTGCTGACCTACTGTAACCAGGCAGTATGGGGTATGGCTACTTATTGCCATTTAAACACATACTACTAAGACTTGTGATGCAGTAAACAGGTTTTTATTGACAGGAAACCCAGTTTGGGAAGGCTGGAAGCATTCTGAGCCAACCTCATTTGCAAAGCACCTTAAACCAGCCAACTCCAGGAAGACTCAAGTCCAAAATCAAACCCAAAAGTTCCCCATTATTGCTTATCTGTCTTATTGGAGCTTAAGCTGGCCACACAAACAGGTCCCCATCCTCTTTGGAATATCCATCTGTGGGTTTCAGAGTTGCCACCGTCTCACAGCAGCTGTCTCTCTCAGGGTCTGGAGTACACTGCTACATCACTCCAGATAGCAGTGCAAGGGGAGCTCCATTTACAAGGAACTTCCCAGCTGAGGCCTCCATGTGCTGCCTTCAGTCTTTGTGAGCTGCTTTCTGCGTGAGGGAAGACAGCTCAGGATCCAACATGTTCTGCTGTACTGAGTCTTACAGCCCCAAAGACTGGAGTCCAGTGACTAATGCATCCCAGCTGGGACCCTGCCTCCAGGGAGCTGGCTTCCAACCATGTGAGGCTTAAGCCCCAAACAGTCCCAGTGTCTGCCACTCCTATGGGCAGATTGGCAGCGACCGCAGGAGCTGCGTTAGCAGGGCTCACGCTGGAGAAGCTTGCAGGCAGAAAGCGGTCCTGTAACCGTCCGCACTGGAACTGCCACAGCTTCCCTTCAGGGAAAGAGGAAGCCCTTTTGATCTGCACTGAAGGTATGGGTCTCAAGGGAGCAGCAACTGCTCAGGCCTCCAATGTGGGAGAGGGGGAAGTGGCAAGTCAACAGACCATGCTTCCTGATCCACAGGCCTGAGGCTCCTCCCCTCCCCTCTCAATAGAATTTGTCGTGGACGGGCGGCACTGGAGCGCACAGAAGGGGCCCAACTGCTCCCAGGCCATATGGTCCCCAAGGCCCAAGGCTCAAGGCCTATGGCCCAGGAACCTTGGCCCTGGAGGGCTGGGAATGAGGGGACAAACCAAGTAAGCAGCATTTCCACATGCTCTTTTTTTTTAAAAAGTGCCTCCCCTATCCCTTGCATAGGCAACACTCATCACCCTGGTTGACAGAGCGACCTGCGCTGGTTCTGCAGCCAATGCTGTTAATGTGCCATCCCTGGCGTTCCAAACCCTCCCTCATTATGTGGTAGCGGGGTTTCCCTTTACACTACCACATATAAAACACAACCCCTTTTCCTCTGCTTTTCCCTAAACAATCCACTCAGTACTTTGTGGATGGAGTACTTTGCTAAAGATGGGAGGGCAAAAGAAGGGCTTATGGTACAGGAATGCAATCAACTTCAAATTGAGAATTAAACATCTTAATTGTTAACGTTACCTTCCTGTTCCTCAGATTACACCCCAACTACTTTCTGGGAAGGCCAGGCCTCCAACCACGCTGTGGCTTCCTGCCCTTCTCTGACCACTTCCACCTCCATGCTTCTCCCCTCTCTACATTTCTGTCTCCTGTGCTCCCTAATGTTGGGACTCTGTTTCTCTTACCTGGAAATTCAAATAAAGTCATTCTTCACCTACTATGAAACTCTGGGTCTACTATTGCATATCTTGAATATTAACATTTCTACTCAAAGAAATGGCTTTCTAACCTCAATCTCACCCAACGGCAATATAGATTGGCTACTATCAAAAACCGGAAAGAATAGAGGGGTAGTAAAGACCAGGCTGGGGGAGAAAGGGATACTTTTACGCTTCTCCTTCTTAACAAATGGATTTTGTTACATGCGTATGTCTGAAAGTTTTCAATGTTTTGTTTCTTTTGATTTTCCCCAACATTTGACTTCCAATACCCTTCTGCTAATTTCTAACTAAGGAATATTTTGCTATAATTACCTGATTACCAGAGAAATTAATAAACCTTTTTAGCTTGGCTCATAAATCAAAAATTTCTATAAATGGGAGGTTTTCAAATA
The DNA here is from genome assembly GCA_004027475.1 of Anoura caudifer. NCBI lineage: Eukaryota > Metazoa > Chordata > Mammalia > Chiroptera > Phyllostomidae > Anoura > Anoura caudifer. The sequence continues at coordinate 294,956 of PVKU01001276.1, forward strand.
AGAGGCAAAATCTCATTGCCTAGTCACTCTATTGTATCCATGAATCAGTTTTAGAATCTAACAGCACTTCATGTTCATAAGCATATGAAAGTACTGACTTTCTCTGAGATGAACATTACGTTCTAATGGCCAAAAGTGATAAATACTGTATTGAATGAAAGTAAGACAAGCCCAATATTTCAAATGACTATAAATCTTTGTTTTTCCAAACAAAAGTGCATTCCTATTTTATTACAAGAGAACTATTTGAAAGATGTGATGAAGACACCGGCCCGCAGTGTCATTATGGATGAAATAAGACATTCGCACGGGCTACCGAGTCTCATGGAGGAAAAAGGACAGCATGTCTTTTCTCTCAAGGAGAGCAAAAGCCCGCAGCCTCCGCCATGAGAGCCCTTATTGGGTTTCCCCACACATTACATCATGGTCCTCATTTACTATTCACAGGTTCACTTTGGGGGTTACCTTTTACAGACAACAAAGGAGCCAATGCCACTAATCACATCACAGAAGAAGGATATTTGCAAATGAAAAAGGAAAAAGTGGTCGAACTGGTTACACTCATCCTAGGAAGGTTTAGCATGGATTTTAGGAAGTTACAATAAGCACTTGCTGTCTCAATTCAGGGTGAGGGAGTTTTAGCAAAAGCAAAACTCAAAGTGTCTTAGGTACAAATACAGGCCTGATTCCCCATGGAAGAACCCATCTATGGGCATGGGTCCTGAGCATCTCCAAGTGGGAGCTGGGCCCACACCATGCAGAACAGTCTCCTACAAAGATGCAAACTACAAAAGAGACTGAGTAATATTATGTCTGGTAAAAGAGCTTGGACATTATTATACCCAACAGGGTTTATGGCTTAAGAAGTTGATATTAAAGAAACATGAGTGGGTGCCAGATTCAGTTCCTGAACCAAGAGAAGAAACTATCAAGGGACATCCAGTGTAGCACCAGGTTGAGACATTCTTGGGAGCTGCTAAGGACAATAAGCAAGGATTATTTACTGAGAAAGCAAGTGTTTTTGGAACACAAGGAGCAGTGGCTGCTATTATTCAGTTTTCTATTGTGTGAATCCTTTTTCAACAATGCAAGTTGAATGACATCCTATTACCTATTACCTGAACCACTTAGCAAGCTAAATTTAGCTAGCTAACCTCATAATTTTTTCCCCTACTCTTATACACCTTTGGCATTATTAAGTAAAATTCTATAAGAATATGCACTGGCACCTTTCGAACCAATTATTTCTCATTTCAATTGGTGCCAATTCAGGGCCATTGGAGTGCTTAGTCAACTCCATCTGTAATTTCCTTTAGAGGCCTTTTCAATATACATAACTGATTTTGCAGAAGGATGGCCATATCTCTAACTTAAACTTTTATGAAAAAATGGTAAAATATAAAATACATCAGAGTGATACCAGAAAATAACAGGCTCACTCTCCTTAATCCAAATACAAAAAATAATCCCTGGGAAGAACTCTGGCTTGGATCACATACCCATCTTTGATGACAGAAAGACCAAATACTATAGGACTGGCAGATTCCACTAGAACAAAAATTTGCAAGTAAAGATGAGAAGTAATTCTCCCCCCCCCCTCAAAAAAATACCATTTTATTCTCAGGTGGAAAAAAAAAAAGATTTTTTCCATAAGCACATGCTGCAAGTTTGGGGTATATAATTAATGAACCTCTTGAACTGTCTTTGAGTTTGGAACTGATTGGGAGATAAATGCAAGCATCTAACAAACAGAGATTAAATTTCCTGTGTTATAGGTAATGCTAAATTGGAGGGAACAGCTCAGATCTACAGCCAATATCTCAATATCTTATACTTGACCCCATGCCTAGATCTTGTGATTGCATATCCAATGGAGATTTTCAATCTTTGAAACAGATACACTTACCAAAATAGCTGCCTCCCACCAACAAACCTGACAGTAAGGACAGAGGTAAACGTTTTATGAAATGATGTAATTATTGCATGAACAACATGTAGAAGTAAACAGGGATATTTACAAATAAATATAACCCATTCAACAAACATAAAATTACTATCTTCTATGTATAAGGCACTGTACACAGTGCTTGGCAAACATCAATGAACCAAGCACGAGACATGGTGGGGGTTGGGGGAGGAGGAGAGAATACTAGCGCCAAGGATTACCAGGGAGCACAGAACAAAGAAATAGAGTAAAATGAACTTGTTAAAAATCAAATCATGAGTTTATAAGTTAACAGAATAAAATAACTAATATATCCTGGGTAAAGAAAAGGAGAATTTGACATCTATCTAACCATGAGGAAACAGAAACTATCAATAAAGGGAATGAATTAAAAAAGAAGTATGAGAATTTTTGTGCTGAGCATTCCATGAGTCAGAGTTCCACTGAGAAGCAGAACCAGTAGGAAATGAACATTTGTTGAAAGGCACTGGATTCTGCACTTGTGGGAGCTGGGTCGGCAAGTCCAAAGTCCATGGGAAAGGCTGTCAGGAAGAGCACAGGCTGTAGCTCAAGTCCAGAGGCAGAATTTCTCAGGGAAGCCTCAGTTTTAACTGATTGAATCAGGCCCACCCAGATTATCTAGGATAATGTACCTTACTTAGGGTCAATTAGTTATGGACTTTACATCTAGAAAATGCCTTCATAGCAACACCTAGATTAATCTTTGATTGAATAACTGGGATGATGGACTAGCCAAGATGACATATAAAAGTGACCATCACACGTACGAAGTTCACAAAAAAGGACCCTGCTGAATCAATGACTGTGAGAGTGAGATAATTTAATAAATGAAACAGATGAAGCCCACTCCCCAACAAAGTGAAATGGCTGCCTTTAGTATCTGTCTACTGTGTCACACAGAAATATGCCTGAAACCTGTAATGAGTTTGAAGTTATTATGGAGCAGGAACCATAAAATCCATAAATTTATCATTCACATTATATAAACCACAGCAGTTAGAGGCCAATAGCAGTTTTTTCTATATAAGCAGTACCCTCTACTCACTGTTCTGACTTCATACCTTGGGTTCTTGGCTCTTCTCTTTTGCGATCTATGCTCTTCCTTCCCCTAAGAATGACCTTACCAGCTCTTCACTTCCTAGCACACTTCTTAATCTACTACCCCTTAACCTATGTTAATTCTTGCTGGACTTATCACTTCCTTATTTTTATAGTATTCCTAGTGTACATCTTGCCTCCTCCACTAAACTGTAACCTCTCTGAAGCCCTAATTTTTACTCAACAAAGAATATACTGCACATAGCAGAGAGCCAAAATAAGTAAAGCCATAGAGAGACAACATATAATATACACATGAACACATATGTGTATTTCATCAAAACCATACACATAATCTGAATTACTAACTTTTGTAGAGAAAGCAGTTGCTTAAGGTATTAGCTTAAGGTTACAAACTTAAAACTTTCACAAAATTCTATGACCTTCACAACATTTTACATTTTACAACTCTCATATTTTCAAAAACTGTTCTACCCATTCAGTAATAACCATTTTTACAGCAACCAATTTTCTTATTTTTTCCTCAAAACTATCTCTGTTACAGAACCCACCCACCCCCACCCCGCCCACCGCTGGGAGTCTTGCGTTACTCTAGGATTTTTACGCCTGCTGCTGTATTAAGAACTGTGGCTCTCAATGCCAGAGTTGGTAAAAAGGAAAGAAATTATTTAATTAAAAGTTATACAGGTTTAGGGTAATGGAGGGATTCTGCTGTTAAATCTCATTCCCCTTAGAAACAAAGAAACGCCCACAAACACAGTCGTGGCCTCGCCCCACCCCACCTCTGCTGGGTCAGGCCATCCCGGAGCAGCCAGCCAGAAGTACCGCCCTCCAGAAGAAAAAAACAGAACTCCACAGCTCACTTCTCCGGTCCTCTTCGTAATCTGTGCTCAGCTGGGCAGGTCTCCCCGGGTTTCCAGCACTATCAGCTGTTTCCCTGCAATCTCCAGATCTTAATCTAAAAACACGAGGTGCCAGTAAGAGTCCTTTCATCCCCTTCTTACCTGAAGGGTTGCGCCAGGTCCCACAATGTCCCCATCCCACACTGCCGCCCGCCTTTTTGTTTAAATCCTGGCCTGGATCCTCCTACTAACCCCATATCTGACTCCTCCCACAATCCACTACACTTGCCAGCATTCCTGCATTTTCCACCCTTCTGGGCTGCCATAGTTAGTCAGGTGGGGCCCGAGGCCTGGAGCAACCATCTCCAAGCTCTGGCTGCATGCACTCTGTAACCCCAGGAGCTGCCTGCCAGCTACACCACAGGTCAAAGTCTAGCCCATCTCTATGGCTTTGGAACAAAAACATATCTCAAAGTAACTATCTCATTTATAGCTTTTAGATCTACAAATCTCAATCCCTTTTCAATTTGTTTCTTAACTAAAAGTACAAGAAAACTACAGGGGCTTACACGTTAAATTATGGTTTCTTTTTAAGTAATCTTGAATAATGGTCTTAATTCCAGCTAGTGCATCAGGTCCTGAAAAAATATTGGTGAGTATTAAGTAGAGGCAAATGATGACCAATATTTTAATAGGAGTAGCTGACTTGATCTTGCTGATATTTTTACTGGAAAAGGCCCAAAATTGCTTTGGAATATCCTACAACAAACATTCAGTCTCAAACTTATGTTTCTTTTGTGGAAGTTTCTTTAAAACCACTTGGTTCAGTATTCTATTTATTTAGTTCTAAATACATTTCACCCTTCTGGGGAAAGGATGTGTAGGTATTATGGGTTACGAGAAAATCTCACCCTAGTCCTGGCTGGTGTGGCTCAGTGGGTGAGTGCCTGCCTGCTAATCAAAAGTGGTAGGTTTGATTCCCAGTTGGGGCACATACCTCTGTTGTGGGCCAGGTCCCGGGTAGGGGGTGTATGAGAGGCAACCACACACATTGATGTTTCTCTCCCTCTCTTTCTCCATCCCTTCCCATGTCTAAAAATAAATAAATAAATAATAATAAAATCTTATAAAAGAAAGAAAAAGAAAATCTCACCCTATCAAGTGAATTGGGGCCAATTTGACCAGCAAAAGTATGCTGCCTTGTAACATTCCCTACCTGAAAGGGGACAGGTTCTGATTTAAAAACAGTCATTGATTAATTCTGTTTCTTTTTTTATTTCTGCATTTCATTTTTGTCCATAAGCCTTTTTAAGATGGAAAGACTCCTCTACAAGAGCTTCCCAGGAAATCTTATTTAGTATTCTGGTGCTTCTCTTCCCAAAACCAGTGGTTTTATTAATTGGAATAGGACCCAATAACCAGGATCACATGTTTTAACAGTTAAATTAAATTCCTTCCCAAGCCTATCAGGGTCCTGTAGAAAACGGGGGGAACTTTTAGGTAGATTTTTAAATTCTGTTCGAGTTTAAGGAACATATACAGTCATTGGTTACCCTTTTTCTGAGATTGGCTTTTCTTTGAAGAAAGTTGGTAGAATTTCTGGATTATCCCCGTCTGGATTTCCACGTTCATTTTCCCTTAAGTCGGTAGGGAGTGGTAGCTGAGGAGATACACAGGAGACAGAGGAGAAGAAAGAGAGAAAGGGCGGGCAAGCACAGATGAGAACGCTCGGAGAGCAAAGGACACAGCAGAGTTGTAGAAATTGGAGGAACGGGCTCTCTGGCCAATCACTTTGCTGCAACACTGAGAGCCCCACCCCCTTTCTCTGCAGAATCACCATGTTGACTGGGACCCTTTACTTGTGCCCTGAAAACTGGGGAGCCTTCCAAGCCATCATTGCTGCTCAGTACAGCGGTGCTCCGGTCCGCCTTCTGTCCTCGCCACCCCATCTTGGCCAAACAAATCGCACCCCCAAATTTCTCCACATATTTCCTGCCGGCAGGGTTCCAGCATTTGAAGAGGGATTCTGTGTCTTCGGGAGCAATGCCATCGCCTACTACTACGTGGGCAATGAGGAGCTGCGGGGAAGGAGTCCAGAGGCAGCGGCCCAGGCGGCACAGTGGGCAGTTTTGCTGACAACAACGTAGTGCCCCCAGCCGGGACCTGGGTGTTCCCCACCTTGGGCCACTTGCGCTACAGCAAGCGGGCCACAGTGAACGCAGAGGGAAAAGTAAGGCGAGCTCTGGGGCTGTTGGGTGCTCGCTTGAAGACACAGACTCCTGCGGTGGGTGAAGTGTGACACTGGTGACATCACAGTTGTCTGCACCCTGTCGCGGCCCTATAAACACGTCCTGGAGTGTTCCGTCTGCCTGGCCTTCCCCAACACCAACCGCTGGTTCCTCGCCTACATTCAGCAGCCCCAGGTCCGCGCTGTCTAGGTGGGGGGCGGTGAGAAGATGGCTCATTTCGATGCTGAGAAGTTTGCAGAGAGCCAGCCTAAAACCGACAGCCCTCGGAAGGAGAAGAGATTTCGGGAGGAGAAGCAGAAGCGCCAGACTGGGTGGAAAAAGGAGGAGATGGACGAATGTGAGCAGGCGCTTAAACTAGTTTTAATATTAAATACTTTGTTCAGACCATGAGATCTTGTTCAATTTATATAGGAATTTAATCATTTTTCGCTAATAAAATATTATACACTATTTATGTCACTCAGAGGCAGAAAATGCACCACACAAAATATACAGATGAACATATGCTATATAAATATCATATGCATAATTGGAATTATTACTTCTTGTAGAGAATGCATACAATTTTTTTTCATTTGTTTTTGACAACTTTTAAGGAACCTGGTGAAAGGAAGGATATTAGGCAAGGGCAAATGTAGCTTCTTAAGGTTTTAAAATGGCATCTTTTTACCTTCAGTTATTTTTGTCTTGTTTGTCTTTCTAATGATCTAGCAGGAAGGCCTGCTGAGACTCAGTAATAAACTTTGAGGGCAGTGAAAAATCTCAGCTTTAATCCAAAGAATTAAGCAACAAAAGAGAGCATAAGGCGGAGAGAGCTGCTCTGGTTCACTAGAGATACAAGAAAGGCGAGAGTAGAGGCAGGACTCCCTAGCAATGCTATAGGAAAGAAGTGAGCCTGGGAGGGGCTGTTTTAGCTCCCTAAAGTTTACATAAAATAGAAGGGAGGCTGATCTTGAATAAAGTCTTTTTTGCCTTTTTAAACTTGTATGATGCATCTTTTACTCTGACATCTCCTAGTTATAATTAGCTGATCCTGTCATCTTGTTCAGTGTCCATCCTTACCTTGTTTTCAAATCTTGCATTTTTTCCTTATCTGGCTACAATCATTAGGGCCCCAGGTTGCTTCCAAGTGGCCCCTTTCCCAGGATGTGAGAAAACTGCAGGTGTGAAAAGGCCCAACTTTGCAGCCTCCTAATCATCAACAGGGTTCTAATTCTGCGCACATTCTTACTGCATGTTCATGAGAGAAAGTTGCGGAGATTTTAAAAGATACTCTGTCCTAATACTCAAAAACTTCAGTAAACCTGCTGGTCCCTGTCATGTCAGCCACCCACAGACCTGCACTGGGGGACACTGTCCCTGGCCCTCTGTCACCTACAGATCAGACCAGACATTAGTGTCCTCGTTCTTTGCTTTCTCTATTGCTTTTGCAAACTCCACGTGCCTGATCATGGAGAGTTGAAAACTAGAACCTGTGAAATGGGAAATAAATGTTCCCTCTGGTTCTAGTCCTGTCCTGATCTGTGTGGCATCTTGGGTATTTGGCCGGAATCCTTGGAGAACCGATCATTGGTGGATTATTTGTAAGCAGAGGTGGGCCTAGAAGGGGGCAATGAAGGGACAGACGGAATCTGCTTGGAGGCGGAATGAGAAATTCTAAAGTCTCGAGGTTTGGGGGTGTTAGGCATTCTACAGGTCCAAGGTGACGTAAGGGTGCCATGGAGGCTTTTTTTGGAAGGCCTCAGGATGGAGCTGAGAATATTGAGTGAGGGATGGACCCACCTGCTGAGGGAGTAGCCACTGGAGCTGGTGCAGTGCAGTGGGGAAGCCATTTACACAGACTCTGATGGGTGTGAGGGCTGAGACACAAGGTGGGGAGGAAGGAGAAGGTTCTGAATGACTCAGATTAGTGCCCTGACATTGGGACAGAATAGAATAGAGCACCAGACATACCTGAAGGCAGGGTTTATGGAACAGGGGACAAAAGATAGTGGACAAGGGAGAGAAAGATGGGGATCCCATGGGGACTAGGAGTTTGGAGAGTGATGAAGGATTTTAGGATTGGGAACATTATGAATGCAGAAGATGAACTATAGGAGTTTGGAAATTTGAGTAAGGAAAAGATTTGGGGTATGGAATATCGGACTAGAATAGAGGTTAGGATGAAGCCTAAGGAAGGTGGAGAAAGCAGGGCAGGCTCAGGGGACTGAATTAGGACCAGAGATGTCTAGTCTCCAGTTCTGACCCAGTAGAGATGTGGCAGCTGGCTCTCAATGCATGGTTTGGAGGCAGCAGTTTCCACATGGCCCAGGAGAGCTGTGAAAAGCCAAATCTCACTTCCGTATCAGAAGACCAGCCTCAGTTGAGTCAACAAGTTAGTCAAGTTTCAGGGGAATTTGTTAGTGAGTAAAGCTGACCTAGGGAAAAAAGTGGGAGAGAGAGAGAGAGAGAGAGAGAGAGAGAGAGAGAGAGTGTGTGTGTGTGTGTAAGAAGGGATTAAATGTTGGGATAGACTCTACTGAGTGGGACTTTATCCTTCTTTGTTGACTGGTCAGAATGAACTTTCTGTATTTCACTCTGTGACAGGTCACAGTGTGTATGGCTTCCATCTGTGATGGATGCTGTTCCCCCCACAAAACTTTATGCTGGTGGTTGTAATGGAACCAAGAGCATGATCAGGGGGTCTGGCTACCCCATTACCTTAGAGACTGTGTTCAAAATGTCTGTCCATCCTGAGGATTAGAGCTGGTCAGGAGCTGGGTTTTGATGGCTACAGAAGAAATGGCCTTTTCTGAAACTCTAGGTGTCTGCCTGGAAATCTCTTATTAAGTCTCACCAGGGGATTTACAAGCACTTTTTATCCTTTCAACACCAGTTAGATTGAGGTTCAAGTACAGCAATTGTTCTTGGCTCTGGAGGGTACATCCAGCATGGCCCAGACTATTGAAGTCATAATGACCTGATAGAGGTGGCAGGTCCTTCAATAGTTGAAGATTGGAATGTCCCTACAGTAATGTTTTGTTAAACTTGCTGATGACTCGAGCTCACTTTGTCGCTGCTGTCACTGTCATCACTGATGTCCTTGTCTGAGAGCATCCACATGAGCAGGTGCCCACTTCAATTTTTTGGAGCACACAAGTTACTAAGGTGTTTAGAAACCTTGCCATTTTTGTCACATTTAGTGAAAAGCCTCTAGTTCTCACCATTAAGGATGACATTAGCAGGTCTGTAGGGTTTTATGACTTAAATTTGGCCTAGAATTGACTCAGAGGATAAATATATATATTTCCCCTGCTGGCTTCATGGGCTCTCATTTTGTGCAGTCTCTTAGGAGGGCCTGTGTTAAGTTTAATAGTTGCTTCAACCATCCTAAAATTCTTAATGACTTTTGAACAAAGAGCCCTGCATTTTCAGTTGACACTAACTTTTCTTGGTTCTGCCCCTAGGAGTGACCCTGGGTTATAAAAAAATAGTTTGACCCTATTGGGGGGTGCAATTTGTACTGTGACCACCAGATGGCAGCACAACCACAAGGTAATCTAGAAGGGCTGTGAAGGGCTGGGGAGGAGTTTCTGGCATTTTTCTACTCCGTTTGTGTCATTACCGGTGTCTAATGAGCAGGAACACCTCTCCGCCACCTCTGTAGCTCACAGAAGGAAAGTCCTTTTCTGATGTGCTTCAGAAATTCTGATTTTAAGAAATCACAGCTAGTTGGCTCAAGTGTGAAAAACATTAAACAAACAGAATAAAGTCCACACTAATTATTTTTTCTTTAGAAAATTACTAGAGAACCAGGATGAGCAGAATGTGTGTGTGTGCGCGCGCGCGAGTGCTGGTGATGAGAAAGAAATCAGCAGAGTCCTCATCTTTCAAGAAAGAAGACCTTGGATTTGATAAAGCCCAAACGTGACAAACAGGGAAGTAGCCTCAAAGTACGCTGAGTGCAGAAGACTGGTTCTTCGGGGGAGCTGCTACTGTTTGGGGCAGACGTCTTCAGTATGGCTCAGATAGAGGAGCCAGAACCTTCCTCCCATCGCTTTGAACGAACACACGCAGAAACAAGGCTTGTCACGGCCACGTCCTTTGTGGTCACAAACACAAGAAATAAAACATCCAACAGGAAGAAGTCATAAACTGGCTTTGCTGACAATTTGAGTATCAGACGTAAGATTACAATTTTATGTTCCACCAGCAGGGGGAGTTAATATATTTTGAAGGTTGTAGGTGATCACGTCAAAACAAGATGCCTTATACACTGATTAAGATTTGTTCCAGAGGGGAGAGGGGAGAAGGGAGGGAATTTCAGGGGAAAAGGGAAAGGGGTTACAGAAAGAAGTATAAAGGACACATGCACAAAAACTGTGGGGGGGGGGAATGGGTGGGAGGTGAGGAGGGCTGGGGCAGTGGGCTGGGTAGAGAGTAAAAGACAGAAAACTGTACAAGAACAACAATTAAAATAAATTTTAAAAAATAAAAAAATTTTCAAATTTAAAAAGAAAAAAAGATTTGCCCGAGAAGCCCAAACTTCTTTTTAAAATATATTTTATTGATTATACTATTATAGTTGTCCCATTTCTCCCCATCACTCCCCTCCACCCTGCACACCCCCTCCCACCCACATACCCCCCCTTTAGTTCATGTCCATGTGTCATAAGTTCTTTAGCTTCTACATTTCCCACACTATTCTTGCCCTCCCCTGTCTATTTTCTACCTGCTGTCTATGCTACTTATTCTCTGTACCTTTTCCCCCCTCTCTTCCTCTCACTCCCCTGTTGCTAACCCTCCATGTGATCTCCATTTCTGTGTTTCTGTTCCTGTTCTAGCTGTTTGTTTAGTTTGCTTTTATTTTAGGTGTGGTTGTTAATATCTGTGAGTTTGCTGTCTTTTTACTGTCATATTTTTTATCTTCTTTTTCTTAGATGAGTGCCTTTAACATTTCATATAATAAGGGTTCGGTGATGATGAACTCTTTTAACTTGACCTTATCTAAGAAGCGCTTTATCGTTCCTTCCATTCTAAATGGCAGCTTTGCTGGATAGAGCAATCTTGGATGTAGGTCCTTGCCTTTCATGACTTGGAATACCACTTTACAGCCCCTTCTTGCCTGGAAGGTCTCTTTTGAGAAATCAGCTGACAGTCTGATGGGAACTCCTTTGTAGGTGACTGTCCGCTTATCCCTTGCTGCTTCTAGAATTCTCTCCTTCATTTTAATCTTGGCTAATGAAATTATGAGGTGCCTTGGTTGTGTTCCTCCTTGGGTCCAACTTCTTTGGGACTCTCTGAGCTTCCTGGATTTCCTGGTAGTCCTTTTCCTTTGCCAGATTAGGGAAGTTCTCCTTTATTATTTGTTCAAATAAGTTCTCCACTTGTTGCTCTTCGTCTTCCCCTTCTGGCACCCCTATAATTCGGATGTTGAGATGTTTAAAGATGTCCTGGAGGTTCCTAAGCCTCTCCTCAGTTTTTCAAATTCTTGTTTCTTCCTTGTTTTCTGTTTGGTTGTTTCTTTCTTCCTTCTGGTCCACTCTATTGATTTGAGTTCCAGTTTTCCTCCCATCTCTATTGGTTCTCTGTGTGTTTTTCTTCATTTCACTTATTGTAGCCTTCATTTTTTCATCTAATTTGTGAGCAAAATCAACCAATTCTGTGAGCATCCTGATCACCAGGGCTTTGAATTGTGCATCTGATAGGTTGGCTATCTCTTCATCACTTAGTTGAATTGGCTCTGCGGCTATGATTTGTTCTCCCGTTTTTGTTTTTGGGTTTTTTTTTTTTTTGGTCTGGTCTGGGCTGTTATGTAGTGAGGGGTGGAGACTTAGGTGTTCCCCAGGATGGGGCAGCCCAGTCGCTCGGTGGTGACACTGTATGTGGGGGTGGGGTTCAAGAGGGAACAATGGTGCTTGCTCTGCTCTCTCTTGGATTCCAGTCCCTTCCACTGCTTCCCCTTCGCCTGGATTATCTGCATGGGAATGTGGGACCACCTGGTCAGCCAGCCACCTTGTGTGGCCTCACAGTTGCCACCTCATGCCTGGGGTCCGTTAGCTGCCACCTGCATGCCTGAGATCTGTCAGTAGCTGCTGCCTGTGTGCCCAGGTCCGCCCCTCCACTTTTTCCTGCTGGGACTCCACCCCTCTTACCGGTCTGGATGAATGGTTGTTGGACTTCTGTACAGTTCAATTTTCTATGAATTCTGGTTGTTTTCTTATTTCTAAATCTTTATTGTCCTTAATTTGGGTTGTGAGAGGAGGCACAGTGTGTCCACCTACGCCTCCATCTTGGCCGGAGGTCCCCAAACTTCTTAGCTTTCTGCCTGAACATGACAGGCACTGACATATTCTGTTTGTTCCATTTGGTTTCTGATGTCAGGAGCATATAAATTAAAAATTATATTCCTCTATTCATGGACCAGTCTATAAATGATCTGTTTTCTTTTGTAGAAAACAAATACTTATTTAATTACTTTTTATGTATTTGGCAGCAGACTAAAGTTGAAGCTTCCAGAATGATCACTAAGGACAGGAGTGGAGAATTGCCTTGCTAAAGAAGCTTCTGAAAATTATTGAATGAAAAACAGAAAAATGGACAGACTGCATTGCTCTTGAGCTGCAGCACCTTTGCAGCCTCTGCAGCAACAGTCTAGCATCTTAGAGCCCCCAGGTCCACTGCTCTGAGTGCTGGGAGAGGCATGATGCACACCTCACAGACCATTTTTCTCTTCCAGAGCTCACACATTAAATCTGTCGTCAGAAATTCTGACAATTGCTGTCTTCAGCTTCTCAGTATTTTAAAAGGGGCTTTGAAGAGAATGAGCTAAGCCAATCTGAGGTATCTATTTTAGACATCATTGGGCACCTCTGATATAACATGTTCACAACCAATATCTTTTCTATTCTTTCCACCTCCCAAACTGATTCTCCCAGATCCTTTTTTGTCTTACTGAAGGCCTACTTTGTCTTTCCAGTTGTTTTGTTTGAAAATCTTGTCATATTGTTAATGTCTGTCTTGCTCTTGCACTAACCTCTAACCCATCAGCACACCTGCAATCTGTTCACGGTTCTCCCTTCTCCACCCTCCCATCTCAGGCCTCCCTTCTCCGACTGCTCGTCTGGGATCTCCCATCTCCGACCTCCAATCTCTAAACCCCAGTCGACCTCCAATCTCTAAACCCCTGTCTCCCGCCTCCTTACTCCGACCACTCATCTCCGACCTCCGATCTCCAACCGCCCTTCTCCCACCTCCCATCTCCGGCCTCCTGTCTCTGACCTCCCAGCTCCATTCGCCAGTCTCCACCCGCTCTTCTCCAGCCTCCGGTCTCTGACTGCCAGTCTCCAGTCTCTGACCACCTTGTGCCTGACAAAGGCTTCCCATTTTGAGTCCCTGTTATCAGGTTGTCTTCAATACTGTCTTCTCCAGAAAAACCACTATATTACTTACGGTTACCAGTGGGAAATAGCGTGTTGAAACCGAAAAGGTATTTATTTTAGGTTCTGGGTAACCCAGCGGTTTCTGCAGGGCTTCACCTTTGGCTTTAGACAACCAGGAAGGGCACCCTGTCGTCTCCCAGGCGCAGTCCCACAGTGCCTTTAAGCCTGGTTTCGGAGCCTCCCCACAGCCACCTCCCAATGAAATAGATGCCTCAGCAAGCTCGGGGGACGCCTCCTCATCTTGGGTATTTGTCAGAGTGGGCTGTCATACAAAATACCAACTCAGTCCGGGGCCTGCTTCAAGGAAAATGTGTTTCTCACAGTTCTGGCGCTGGGCATCTAAGGTCAGGGTGTCAGCTGGGCCGATTCCTCTTGGGTCCTCCTCCCACCCCCGTGACCTGCAGATGGCCTTTTCTCCCCTTATAAGGACATCAGTCCTATTGGATTAAGATTCCACCTTAAGACTTCATTTAACCTGAATCACCTCCCTGAAGTCCCTGTTTCCCAACAAGTCACATTAGGGGTTAGGGTTTCAGCCTACGGATTTGGGGGGACATAACACCTTGCTCGCTATCAAGTGCAAGCCCTCACCGGGGCTCATCTGCCTGGCTGAGATGAGGATGCATGCCTGGCATCTAGCCTCCAGGTATCCCAGGATAGCAGATTTTCTGACGTCCACTTTGGAAAAGCAACACAATATGTCACCCTGTGAGGAAGGTGATCAAAATATTAAACAGCTACAAATGACAAATGTTTACTCCAGCAGACAGGCAGCTCAATGCCGACCACAGTCCCCAGCAGCATTCTAAACCTTTTCTCCGTTTCTATCGGCTGCTCCAGATACCGCCCTCTTCGGAGGCATTGGCCTCCTGGCCCTGTGGGCCGTTCCCCCAGGGGGGCCCTTACACAGACCACAATGTGACTGACCACAGTGGTGCTCTGGGCAGTCCCGTGGCCAAGTTTGCCAGTTTCTGGACCCTGAGTCCTGTGATTTCATATGATAATATCTTTATGTTTTCGGTTCAGGTGTGAGAACATGTTTACCTTGACTTTGAGATGGTTATGCATTCCAACTGTTTTTAAAAGATGTTTTCTGAAGAACCAACAAGATAGCAGAAGTGGAGCAGAAGAAGAAGCGGACCTTCTGCAAGTTCACCTACCGCAGCGTGGAAGAGGCACTAACTGTCTTCATTCCATTCTAGATGGAGGCAGGCATTTGTTTTGGTTGCTTGGGATACTTTCCTTCCTTAGAGGTGCTAATTATCCACAAATACTCAGTAATGGTTTGTCGTTTTTGTGAGTTTACATTTGGTACGCATCTTGGACACCCTCCCCCAACAACTGGGTCGTGTGTGGCTGCAGGTGGCAGAGGGCTGATTTTGCCCCCTATGGATCATTCATTGTGCTCAGGGAGCTCCTATTTGTAAGCCTGAAATCCCTCTACCCATCATCAAACTAAGAATTTTCCCTCTGCTTTTCAGTGGAGATAAAACTAAATAACAAAAACTAACAAATATATTATGCCAAGGTTTATGTATGCCTTTTTCAAGCAGATAAACTGCACGTGATGATTGTAAAGTTTCTGGTTAAAAGTATCACCAGCCAACCGCATAATGACCCTACTAAAAAACAAAATGGGGTTTGTCCACAAAAGCTGCCCCAACTGGGCACTGGAGTAAGGGCCAGACTTCACCACTGCCCACTTTGAGGCGGTCATTTAGGTGCCAGCTACTCTTTTGGGCCAGCTCTAGCAGGCAGGCTACCAGAATCTCGTGTAAAGGGCACCCAGAATTGTTTCTGGGTCATCTCTCAGTTCTGGAGCCACCCAAAGTGCACCTATGTTATCATGGAATAGCACTTGATAATCTCTCTAATTCTGCAAGTTTTCCTTAAATTATTTGATTTACAATTTATATTTAAGTAATTCTTAGTTATATTCCATTTTTAAATCTCTTCATTTAATATCTAAATAATCTTCCTAGGGATTTCACCTTCACTGAGTCTCTTCAAAAGTTCAATCCCTCCATGTTATCTTTTTTTTTTAATTTTTTATTATAATTGTTGTTCTTGTACAGTTTTCTATCTTTTACTCCCGTTCCAGCCCACCACCCCAGCCCTCCCCACCTTCCTCCCATTTCCACCCCCGCTAGTTTTTGTCCATGTGTCCTTTATACTTGTTGCTCCAAAACCTTCCCCTTTCCCCCTGAAATTCCCTCCCCTCTCCACTCTGGTGACTGTCAGCCTGTTCTCAATTTCAGTGTCTTTGGTTATATTATGCTTGTTTGCTTGCTTTTTTTATTAGGTTCCTGTTAAAGGTGAGATCATATGGTATTTGTCTTTCATCGCCTGGCTTATTTCACTTAGCATAAGGCTCTCCAGTTCCATCCATGCTGTCGTGAAGGGTAGGAGCTCCTTCTTTCTTTCTGCTGCATAGAATTCCATTGTGTAAATGTACCATAGTTTCTTGATCCATCCATTTACTGATGGGCACCTAGGTTGCTTCCAACACTTGGCTATTGCAAATTGTGCGGCTATGAACATTGGGGTGTATAGGTTCTTTTGGATTGGTGTTTCAGGGTTCTTAGGATATAATCCTAACAGTGGAATTACTGGGTCAAAAGGTTAGATCCATTTTTAGTTTTCTTAGAAAATTCCATACTGCTTTCCATAGTGGTTGTACCAATCCGCAATCTCACCAACAGTGCACTATAGTCCCCTTTTCTCCACAACCTCTCCAAGACTTGTTGTTTGTTGCTTTGTTTATGATGGCCATTCTGACTGGTGTGAAGTGGTATCTCATTGTGGTTTTAATTTGCATCTCTCTGATAGCTAGTGATATCGAGAATCTTTTCATGTGTCTCTGGATCCTCTGTATGTCCTCCTTGGAGAAGTGTCTGTTCAAGTCCTTTGCCCATTTTTTAATTGAGCTGCTTGTCTTCATAGAGTGGGGTCATGTAAGTTCTTTATATATTTTGGAGATTAAACCCTTGTCTGAGGTATCATTGGCAAATATGTTTTCCCACACAGTTGGTTCTCTTTTTATTTTAACACTGTTTTCTTTAGCTGTGCAGAAGATTTTTATTTTGATGAGGCTCCATTTATTTATTCTTTCCTTTATGTCCCTTGCTTTAGGGGACATATCAGTAAAAAAATGTTACTGCATGAAATATCTGAGATTTTTCTGCCTATGTTCTCCTCTAGGACTTTAATGGTGTCATGGCTTATATTTAAATCTTTTATCCACCGTGAATTTATTTTTGTGTATGGTGTAAGTTGGGGCTTGAGTTTCATTTTTTTGCACATAGCTGTCCAGTTCTCCCAACACCACTTGTTGAAGAGGCTATTTTTACTCCATTTTATGATGCTGCCTCCTTTGTCAAATATTAATTGACCATAGAGAATTGGGTTTATTTCTGGGGTCTCTGTTCCATTCCACTGGTCCATATGCCTGTTTTTGTGCCAGTTCCAGGCTGTTTTGATTACAGTGGCCTTGTAATACAATTTGCTGTCAGGTACTGTGATCCCTCCTACTTTGCTCTTCTTTCTCAAAATTGCTGCAGCGATTCAAGGACGTTTATGGTTCCATATAAATTTTTGAAGTGTTTGTTCTATATCTGTGAAATATGCCATTGTTACTTTGATAGGTATTGCATTGAATCTGTAAATTGCTTTGGGTAGTATGGACATTTTAATGATGTTAATTCTTCCAATCCACAAACACAGTATATGTTTCCATTTGTTTGTGTCTTCCTTGATTTCTTTCTTTAGCATTGTGTACTTTTCTGAGTATAGATCTTTTACTTCCTTAGTTAGGTTTATTCCTAGGTATTTTATTTTCTTTTTGCTATATCAAATGGGATTTTTTTTCTTGACTTGTGCTTCTGCTCTGTCATTGTTGGTATACAAAAATGCCTTTGATTTCTGGATATTGACTTTGTATCTGACTGTTTGGCCAAATTCATTTATTAGGTAGAGCAGATTTTTGGCCAAGTATATAGGATTTTCTATGTACACTATCATGTCTTCTGCAAACAGCAATAGCTTTGTTTCCTCCTTTCCAATTTGGATGTCTTTTATTTCTTTTTCTTATCTAATTGCTGTGGCTAAGTCCTCCAATACTATATTGAATAGAAGTGGTAAAAGTGGATAACCTTGTCTTGTTCCTGATCTTAGTGGAAAAGAATTTAGTTTTTGCCCATTGAGTATGATGTTGGTTATACGTATCTCATATATGGCCTTGATTATGTTGAGGAATGCTCCCTCATTCCCACTTTGCTGAGTGTTTTTATCGTAAATGGGTGCTGTACCTTATCAAATGCTTTTTCCACATGTATTGATATAATTATGTGATTTTTGTCTTTGCTTTTGTTTAGGTGATGTATTACATTTACTGATTTGCGAATGTTGAACCAACCTTTCATCCCTGGGATGAATCCCACTTGGTCATGGTGTATGATCTTCTTAATGTATTGTTGGATGTGGTGTGCCAATATTTGGTTGAGGATTTTAGTGTCCATGTTCATCAGCAATGTTGGCCTGAAGTTTTCTTTCTTTGTTGTGTCCTTATCTGGTTTGGAGATTAGGATGATGCTGGCTTCATAAAAAGAGTTTGGGGGTTTTCCATCTTCTTGGATTTTTTGGAATAGTCTATGAATTATCGGAGTTAGCTCTTCCTTAAATGCTTTGTAGAATTCTCCTGTGAAACCATCTGGTGCAAGGCTTTTGTGTTTGGGGAGATTTTTGATTACTGCTTCTATTTCATCTGCTGTTATTGGTCTGTTCAGGCTTTCTGCTTCTTCTTCATTGAGTTTTGGGAGATTATATTTTTATAGAAACTTGTCCACTTCACCTAGGTTTTCAAATTTCTTAGCGTACAGTTCTTCATAGTAATTTCTTACAATCCTCTTTATTTCTGTGGTATCAGTTGTAATCTCTCCTCTTTCACTTCTGATTTTGTTTATTTGGGTCCTCTCTCTTTTTTTCCTGATGAGCCTGCTTAAAGGCTTGTTGATTTTATCTTTTCAAAGAACCAGCTCCTGAATTCATTGATCCTTAGAATTGTGCTTTTAGTCTCTATGTCATTTAATTCTGCTCTGATCTTGGTTATTTCCTTCCTTTCATTTGCTCTGGGCTGTCTTTCTTGTTGTTCCTCGAGTTCTTGTAGGTGTAGGGTTAAGTTGTTTGTTTGAAATGTTTCTATCTATCTTTTTTAGGCAGGCCTGTATTGCTATGAACTTCCTTCTGAGTACTGCCGTGGCTGTGTCCCATAAGTTTTGGGTCATTGTGAGTTCATTTTCATTTGTTTCCTGAAACTTTTTGATTTCTTCCCTAATTTCATTCTTGACCCATTCATTGTTTAATAACATGCTATTCAATCTCCATGATTTTTAGTGTTTTGGGATTTTCCCCTTGGAGTTGGTTTCTAGTTTCAGTCCCTTGTGATCGGAGAAAATGCTTCGTATGATTTCAATTTTCTTGAATATGTTGAGGCTTGTTTTGTGTCCTATCATGTGATCTATCTTTGAAAATGTTCCATGTGTATTTGAAAAGAATGTGTATTTAGTTTCTTTGGGATAAAGGGCGCTCGCGCTCTCTCTCTCTCTCTCTCTCTCTCTCTCTCTCTCTCTCTCTATATATATATATATATATATATATATATATATATCAGTTAAGTCCATTTCATCCAGAATGTTGTTCAATGCCACAATATCTTTGTTGATTTTTTTGTTTGGAAAATCTGTCCATTTTAGACAGTGGGGTGTTAAAATCCCCTACTATAATTGTGTTGCTGTCAATATCTTTCTTGAAGTCCTCTAAGATTTTCTTTATGTATTTAGGTGCTCCTATGCTGGGTACATATATATTTACAATGTTTATGTCTTCTTGCTGGATTCTTCCCTTGAGTATTATGAAGTGACCTTCTGGGTCTCTCTTTATGGCCCTTCTTTTGAAGTCTATTTTGTCTGATATGAGTATTGCTATCCTGACTTTTTTTTTCTTGTCCATTTACTTGGAAAATTTGTTTCCAGCTCTTCACTTTGAGTCTGTGTAGGTCTTTTGTCCTGAGCTGGGTCTCTTGTAGGCAGTATATGTGTGGGTCATGCTTTTTTATCCATTCAGCTATTCTATGCCTTTTGATTGGAGCATTTAATCCATTTAAATTTAAGGTTATTATTGATAGGTACTTATTCATTGCCATTTTCGAACCTGTGTTCCTCTCTCTCCCGTTTCCTTCCTTTCCTTAAAACAGTCCCTTCAGCATCTCTTGCAGAACTGGTTTGGTAGAGGTGTATTCTTTTCGACTTCTTTTGTCTGGGAAGCTCCTTATTTGGCCTTCTATCTTGATTGAAAGCCTTGCTGGGTAAAGTAGCCTTGGTTGCAGACCTTTGGTTCTCTTTACTTGGAATATTTCTTGCCATTCTCTTCTAGCTTGGAGCATTTCCATTGAGAAGTCAGCTGCTAGCCTTATCGGGGCTCCCTTGTACAGTACTTCCTTTTTCCCCCTTGTTGCCTTTAAGAGTCTCTCTTTGTCTTGGAATTTTGCCATTTTAATTATGATGTGTCTTGAAGTGGGCCTCTTTGGGTTCCTCTTGATTGGGACTCTCTGTGTTTCCTGGATTTGTGTGAGCTTTTCTCTCATCAAATTAGGGAAGTTTATCCTTCTGTTATCCCTATTATATGGATATTATTACGTTTCATATTGTCTTGCATTTCTCTTAATCCCTCTTCATTTTTTCTGAGCCTCTTTTCCTTTTCTTACTCTTTCTGGGTGTTTTTTTCTACTTTGTCCTCCAACTCACTGATCCAATCTTCTGCTTCATCAATTCTGCCTTTTATTCCTTGTACTGTGTTCTTCAGTTCAGAAACTGTATTCTTCATTTCGTCTTGGCCCTTGTTGATAGTTTCTATTTCCTTTTTCATGTTCATATAGTTTGCAGTGAGTTCATCAGAGCTTCCCTGTAGTTTCTGGTAGCTCATTGAGAGCTCATGGAGCTTCCTGACAACCATTGTTTTGAACTCAAAATCTGATAGTTGAGTTGCCTCCATTGCATCTAGCATTCTTTC
This sequence comes from Anoura caudifer, assembly GCA_004027475.1. Taxonomy (NCBI): domain Eukaryota; kingdom Metazoa; phylum Chordata; class Mammalia; order Chiroptera; family Phyllostomidae; genus Anoura; species Anoura caudifer. The sequence continues at coordinate 315,558 of PVKU01001276.1, forward strand.
TGGGGCTTCCTCCTTTTTTTTTTTTTCATATGGGAATTATTTCTTTGTCTTCCCGTTGTTTTTGAGGCTCTTCTTGTTAGCCTTAGCTCTTTAAATTGATCTGTTCTGGCTCCCTGGGTTTATGGTGTGAACTTCTGTGGTAGAATACCTGTGAGATTCAGTGGTGCTGTCTCCTTCAGGTATCCTGGTGTTCACGGCTTCCACTGTCTTATCTGTTGAAATGCCCCCTCCTTGGGACCAACTCTGGTTTTTTCACAGTTCCAGGTTTTTTTGTTGTTGTTATTTTGTTTTTGTCTCACTCATGGGTATTTAAATAGAGAAAAGAGGAAAAAATGGAAAGAGAAGAAAGAAGAGAAGAAAGAAAAAGAAAAGAAAAAAGAAGGAAGAAGAGCTAAAATTGGAAAGAAAGGAAGAAGGAATAAAACAAGAAAGAAGTAACGAGAAGTAAAGGGCATTGAGGGGTAAAACAAGGTAAAAATAACAAAAGATAATAGAAAAAATTAATATTAATGAAAAGAAAAAACAGGAAAAAAAAACAAAAAACCAACAACTCTTGCTCTTTCAATCTTGCTGAGCTGGTGTTTCTGGCTACAATGGCCTAGGGGTGACAGTATCGCTTTTTTCCCTGTTAAGCACTCAGTTATCTTTGCACTACTGTCCTCAGAGCTAGCCCTGGGCCTCTCCACTCATGGTCTCACGCGCATGTTCTGAGGAAGCGTGTACCTACCCCAGATGCACGTGGGTGCCTATGATCTCGAAGCCACCTGCGATCACACACGGGCACCAATCCTCGTGCAATTGTCCCCGTTGGTGGGCTCGGACTGTCATGCAAGCTCAGACATGCAGCCATCCCCCGGGCTCAGACAGTTCCTCGAGCTCAGGTGTGGGGCTGTCCCAATGACGCCAGGCACCAACAGTGGCGGGAGCCCTGGCGGACGGCCGTTCAGATAGCGTCGGGCGCCAGCAATCAGGCGAGCTCAGACGAGCTCTGATGTGCAGTCTTCCCTGGGCTATGCGTGGGTGTTCACACCCCCAGCTTGTCTGCCACTGAGACCCCAACTCCTCTCTGTGAGACTTCAAGCAACCAGGTTTATCCCAGTGCTGCTGAAGCCTTGTTTGGTTGGGCAGGGAGTGGTTGACCTGGCTCCCTCCCTAGAGCCCTGTGGCAGGCCTGATGAGCGCCGGCCCTGGGCCTCAGTCCCCGCCCTGGTGTCCACGCTGCTCCTTGGGCTCTTATTGTTCTTAAGTACTCTCCTTACTGTCTGGTTTTTCAATGTCTGCTACAATTTTTGATCTCCTGTTTTCAAATATGCTGTGTTTCTGATGGCTGTTTGCTCTGTTCTGATGTAAATTGACCAGGTTTTTCTCCCGTGTGTCGGGGGAAGTGAAATGTGCTCCTTCCTACCATGCCACCATCTTCCTCCTCCCATGTTATCTTATTTATCACCATACTCCACAGCTTTGCTTCCTTCTCTTACTAGGCTAAATTCCAAATGTAATCTTTTAATTACTCTCTTTCCAGTGCTGTTCACATACTAATCCCCTTATCTTTCTCTCACATCCACTCTGCAAATTCTAGATGAATTCAACAATCAAACTTCTCTGATCTCACACTTGGGCTGCTGAGAACTTCTCCTGAAAACTACACAAATATATAGATTGATGGCACTGTACTTGGGGTCTCTGGTCTCCAGGGGGGCCCCATACACATGACCCTTATCCTACTCAGGTCCTCTACTTGTTCCAAGAACAAACATTTCATTACTTCACTGTTTCACTCATGCTGCTGTCACAATATGCTAAATCCTAACAATTCTTTGCAAACTTCATTTTCCATAAACTTCTTTGGAGCATTTAGATACTTGGGACCTCTCCCATCATCTTTAAACTCTCTTTCCATTTTAATTCAATGATATCACTCTAACCTGGTTCTTTTACTATGTACTTAACCATTCCCTCTTAGTTTCTCTTAAAAGTCCTCCAGCTATTCCTAAAATATTGGTATATTTTTGTTGTTATTAACTTTCTTCTCTTCTCCATTGACATACAACCAGAGAAACTTCATCTACTTTTAGAACTGTGAATGACTACAAATCTACATCTTCAACAAAGACATTGTCCTCAACTTCGAGGCAAAAGCTACAGATACCTCTGCCTAACTCAACATGTTCAAAAACAAACTTATATCTTTATTATTTCTCCCCAATTCAATTTCAACTGTTTTTCTCATATTTACTGTCTTAGAATTTGCAGTCACTAGTCTTCCAACCAACAAAGACAAGTCTAAGAAATATTGCATATTTCTCATGTAACCTTATCCCACAATCGTCACCAAATTTTATTTACTTTATGCCCAAAACATTTTTCTTCTCCATTTTCTAAAAACTGATTATGCTACTTTCTATACCTTACCTCTTTAGTCATACAGAATTTAGAGGATATTACCTCCAAATCCAGGTTATTTTATATTTCTGTGGCTCTTCTCAAGTTGTTTTATTATCTTCTTTTTCTCGTACCCATTTTTCAAGACAGAGAGAGTGCATCTTCTCAGTTAATTTTTTCTTAACAATCCACTCAGACTCACACTCACTAAAACTTTATCCCCCTACTAAATCTCACATATACTCTTAACAAGCATCTCTAATACAGTATCTACTTATACCACTGTTTACATGGCCATATCAATCCTGTATTAAACCAAAGATCTCTCTGGAAAATGATCAGTTCTGATTTTGCTTTATATCTTTAAAACCCAGCTGAATATCTGGCTCAGTAAATGTTTGCTGAATGAATGAATAAATCCAGAACAATGAGCATCTCATACAATACATTATTTTGTGCAGCAGTGTAGACATTAAGATCAGGGGCTTTGGAGTCATACAAATATAGGATTAAGTCCTCAGTTTAGCAATGTGTAAGTTGCTTTTCCTTGACAAGGTAGCCTCCAAAAATTTCTCTGTCCTCATCTATAAAAATTAAATGAGCAAATATATGAAAAAGAAACCAGGAAGCAATTGGCATCTTAAGAAGACTTAATACACATTAGTTGTTAGTATTATTATCCTATCCTCTTGTCCATATTTTTCCCTCTGCCTGAGATTCCCCTCCCCAGGATAGCCTTTCTTTATTTTTTTAATCTAGTTAGCACCTTGTCTTCTTTTAAAACTCGAGTACGTTATTTTCTCCTCCAGGAATCTTCTCTGACTTCCCTCCATCCTGTATAATTTAGATTGTATGTTTTTTTTTTACCTTTCTCATAGTACCTTATGCCTTCTCTCCAGCAGTACATATCATACACAATAAGAGTTTGTTTGCTTTTCCAATTCTTGCATTAGACAATAAACTTGATAAGGTATGCATTCTACCCCCCGGGACCTAGCAATGTACCTACAGGTCCTTTGTAATGAACAAATAATCACTGAAAGGAGAAATACTGTCTAGTAAAGTACTATGAATGTGGTGGACTCAGAAATATTTCTTAATGATTTGATGGTGTCAAGTGGGTGTCTTATTGCACCCTATGTTATTTGGAAAAGATTAAAACAATTCCAGAGTGAATTAAATGGTGCTACTGAGATCAGGAAGAAATTAAGTAGCCAGCTATGATACTTCATTACTGTCCACATGGATAAATTATGTGTAGCACATTCCAAACAAGCTGTTGTTTAAATATATTTGCAGCACTATCTACAACTAAATTCAAAAAAGTAAGCAGAAAGAAACATGAAGGAGTGATGTCAGAGAAATGACATTATGAGAGATCCTCTTGGTCTCTCCCCTTAAAGTTTCAATGATTTGAACAGCTATAACTCAACAATGGATACCCTGCTCAATGCATAAGCAAACCTGAGATCCGTGCATTGAAATAGCTAAACGTAGGCAAGTGGAAACAAACAGGGGAGGTGAGAAAGGAGAAAGGCTCAGATGAACCATGAAGGCAGCCTTGAAGCTGGGAGGCCAAGACTGAGCTCAGCTCAAAGGAGGGGAGGAATCTGGTTGTACTCCCTTCAGCCTGGAGGAGCAAAGAGGTTTGGTGGGCATTTCTAGAGGAGCAAGTAGTATGAGTTAGAGCTGGGCAAAGTGACCTCAGAAGGACACAGCAGAAGGGCACATCTATGGTTGTTGGTGGTCATCCTTCCAGGCAGAGAAATGAAGCCGCTGAGCCCTGCCTTCCTGTAGCCTCCCAGAGCTCATCTGCTTTCGCCCTTTGTGTTGAGTTGCAGAGCCCATTATCTGAAAACCTAAGAACTGGTACTACAGAATTACTTTCTTCCCTGAGCAAAGGGCATACTCCGGTATCCCTCCCAGGGTCAGGGCACATGAAGAACTCAGCAGAGATCCAAGGTCACCTTTACTGAGAGAACAAAACAACAAAGAAGCTAGCCACTTCCTCCCAGGCCACCCCACCACCACACATCAAGGTTACATTGACAGCAGCATCTGGCTGCAGGAGACTGGGATTTCATAGAGTTAAAAAAAACTTGTGACATAATGCCACCTACTGGAAAATAAGAGAAAGACCTCTTCATATTAATCTGCTACTCAAGTGCCACTAATCTGATAGTAATCTGCTAGACAAGTGCCACTCATACATAGATGCCTAGATAGAGGAGGAATCTATCAACTACCGTGAATAGCCAAAGTAGAGGCAGCTTAGAAAGAAAATGAAAAGTATTCAGAAAACAAACTAAAAGACATGAAAATATGTGATATAAATGACAGAGAATTCGAGATTGTACTTGTAAAAATACTCAAAGAGATGCAAGAAAATACAGACAGACAACTTAAAGCACTCAGAAAACAAATCAATAAACAAAATGAGTACTTTATGAAAGAGACTGGAACTTTGAACAGGAAACAAAAATAAATTCTAGAGATGAATAACTCAGTAGAAGAGGTCAAGAATGAACTAGCAAGCATAGAAAAGAGTGGACCAGATGAAGGAAGAAATAGTGATATCAAAGATAGAAATCTAGAAATGATGTAGAGGGAACAAGAGAGAGACTTGAGCATAAAAAGACAAAAGAAATCTACAAGAACTATCTGACTACATCAGAAAGAGCAATGTAAGAATAATAGGCATACTTATTATTGGTATGACAATTTTCTTCACTGCATTTTATTAACCTTTAAAGGATTTATCATCATAAGAAAGAACACTTGTTTATTTTTTGATTGCCTCTCCCTCATAACTAGAATATCAGCTCCATGAGGTCATTTACTGTCATATTCTCTTGTGTGTCCCCTACAAACACTGGGAGCCTGTGTAGAGTGTGTGCTTATTGTTCAAAAAGGAGACCAACTCATCTGTGAGTAATTGTGCATTGGGAAATGAGTACAGTCCCTTCAGTTTCACTGTCTGTAAAATGTTAATAATTCCAGTTCCGTCAATGTGGAAGAATCATGAAGGATCAGTGTCTACCTTCAGTCCCAAGAATGACTTCAGGCCCAGCTTTTTAAAGAGTCACAGATCTGCTTTGAGCAAACCCCACACCCTTAGGAAGTGCTCACAGCCAAAGAGCCTGTCACCAGGGCCCGGCCCCATTTCCATTCCAGTGTCATCACCCTACCACCAAATTGTCTGCAGTGATTGCTGGCGACAAAAATGTCCAAGAGGGTGGGAAGCGATGGGACCCTCGTCCAGGGATGCGCCCACGAGGAACGGCAACTCTGGAAACAGTAATTGCCCCACTTACGTGCACAGGAATGCAAGATGGTAGTGTTTAAAAGCTTTTTAAAATATGAAATTGCGTCATTTGGAAGTGTTTTGAACACTGCGGTAGGGAAAATCATTGCTCCCTAATTGTATCCCAAGTTTCACCCCCGGAACCGACGACTGTTACATATTCTGGCAGCAGACGCTCTGCACGTGTCATGGAGTCACAGGTGGTGCGACGGGAAGACCACTCTGGATTTTCTGGGTGGTCCCTCCACATAATCTTGAGTGTTCTTATGAGAGAGAGGAAGAGTCAGAAAGAGGTTAAATGACAGAAGGAAGAGAGCAGGTGTGATCACGGGAGCAGGAGAAGAAAAATGCATGTGATGGGGGAACAAGAGCCAAGAATGGGAACAGCCTCCGGAAGCTGGAAAAGGCAAAAACCAGATTCCCACAGGGAGTCTGAGGAGGGAGCAGAGTCCTGCAGACACGCAGCGTGATTCCAGCACAGGGATGCCCATGTCAGGCTTCCAGTCTCGATGATTATTAGAGAATATAGAGGCTGGATGCCTTATCCACTCAGATGTGCTTTGGAGACACTCAGGTGACCACCTGCTCACTCCTTCGTCCCTTGTCTGAAATGTCCTCTGCAGTTTCCCAATGGCACATCAGGGCAA